>CM034151.1:84700615-85119487 GCA_019776745.2 Taxus chinensis
CAAAACTTGCAAGTTTGTTGAGTGCTTAAGACATCTCCTTCTGTCTACACTGGTCGCTGTAGATGTCCACAGTTGATGTGTCCTTATTATCTTTCCTGCGTCGAATCCTACATGCTAGCTGAGGGCTCAACAGGTCCTAAGTTCAAATCCCCCACGTCCACCTTTTCAGAAACAAACCCTTCCCCCTCTGAAGCCGTACCCACACAGAGACCTATACTTACAGCGTCCCGTGGTAAATACCACTTCTTTTTTGTTGGTCGATTTTCCCCACTTTTCCACTCACGTAAATGGAGCCAACGGAGATGCCCCGAGATAGGTGATCTGCTACGTGATGCTTCACCCGACCACTGAGGCCCTCGCTTAGTATCTCCAAACCTTATTTATGTCGGTCCGACACAAGATGTTGCAAAAAGGATTAAAACATTGTCTTCTTCCTTTGGTCATTGTAGAAGGTTTCATGAAGATCCATGCGCCAAAAGACAGGGACACGCTAAGCACTAAACCGTGCTATGATACCAACGACAGCAGAGACAAGAGTGCAGAAATGTTCGAATAAATTATCCAACGATGAGGAGAAGAATATATATAGATTATTGACGGTTACAACCAACTTCCCACCTACCTACGTGGAAGCAAAACTGCACACATACCCACGTGGAGGCAAAACTGATTATATAACCGACAAGAAAATGTAATATATGCTAACAAAAGATGTAGAGCAACCTGATGATACAATGTAGTCCAAATCCAATTCTCTGAATGACGACAGGATTAACAGAAGCCCTGTTGATTTCAGAAGACCTAGGCCAGTGCCTTTCCTCCCATTCCATACTCTGCATTGACAAAAAAAAGGTCAATTCTCTTTCTGCTTCATCTCCACTGTAAAAAATACAATGAATTCTTTAATTTAGTAGTGAATTACTAGGCACATGTAGCATATGGAGCCTCTCAAGGTAGAGGTAATGGTAGGCTCGTCAATCATGAGTTGTTAGAGGGGGATTAAGCCTTAGGTAAACCATGTAGTTGTCTAGGGTGCCAACAGTCAGGGGGTGCTTGAATATAAAAATTTCCTTTTTGTTGGTTGATTTTAGAATTTAACTTTAAAATAATTTATTTGAAGATTTAATATTGATCAACCCATTTATAGATATTATTGTATAGTAACATAAATTTCACGTATACACAAAACAAAAAATTGTAATATTTTTGCAAGTAAAAGAAAATATCACATATTTATAAGCACATATGATTTTATTGGTATTGTTACCCATTCTCTAATGTAGCTCCAGATTATGTAGGTGTGTAGTTTGTTCTAGAAAAAGGCTAATGTATTTTTTATAATGTCATTAGTCTATCTAGTAGAGGTGAGTATAATTGAAGGAAAAATATATTTTATTTTCTATTCTTAATTTTTTGGGAAAAATTCTATTATTTTGTTATGGAGGAATTCGTAGGCCTGGTCCAAATACGACTCTTCACAAAATCATGGGAGCTACATAAACATTTTTGTTTCTTTGCAAAGAAATGGTGATTTATTTCAAGATAGAGTTATTGTCACTTACTTGATATGGCTAAATCAGACTTGTAAGAAGTCTTATATAAAATATTGAATTTTTTGCATTCTGAGCATTTGCTACGATTAATGTTTTCCATTCACGAAATATTTTTCTTCCTTATGTGATAATTTATTAATATATTTTTATTATTATTTTATTATGATCATGATGTAAATTTAAAAATAAAAGACTATAGACATATTTTATTTATTTACTTTATGGAAAAAATATATTAACTAAATTTGTGAGGAGGGCATACACTCAAACTATTGCCTAGGGCACTCCCAACTTTTAATTCGGCCCTGAATCAGAATTGTGTGACTCTAAAATTGGCAACGCGGGCTGTCAAGGTTTCGTCGAGAAACACATTTTGTGGTTTGAGGTCGAAGTGCACAATTTTCAGATGAAATTCATCTCATGCAAGTATGAAATCGCATGGCCCCACCATTTCCTCAAGCTTAATTCTTGTTCATCTTCACCATCGGATGTGTTTATGTGCAAGATTCGTTTCGCATGACTTCTAATACCAGAGCTTTGAACTCTGCCTCCCAACATGAACTTATCATCTTCAACAAATTAGGGTGAGCAATTTTTAGAAATGTTTGGCACACTCTTTGGAAACTATTGTCTGCTTCATGGCTCTTGGGAGTAAGAACTTTGATAGCCACAATTCTGTCGTCTGGCAGGACGCCTTTGTAAACTGATCCAAGGTTATCACTTCCTATTAAGTTCCTATCATTGAAGGCTTCAGATGCTCTGCTCAAATCTTCTTTCGTCATCTTCCACTAAAGGTTTACATTATTTGAACTTGTCTTATTTCTGAAGTAAATCCAAAGAAGACAATACAGAGCTGCCATCGATGGAAATCACCAGTATCAACTCCTTTTTCCAGTGACCGCCATGCCCTCTGTTTCGCTTCGTGGAAGAACAATCCTGCAAACCCAACCACTTCCTACATGGCTGGAGATTTCCTTAAAAAGATGTGATTTTCTACTCCTTATATGCTCCCAAATGGGGGACCGTCCCTGAGAAGCAATTGTATGAAAACTTCAAATGTTGAGGTCTATCTAGTTTCGACAAGGACACTAGAAGTAGCCGTGATAAATTATTGAAGGACATATCAATATTGATATTTTCAATGCTTTTCAGTTGGTTATAAAAAGACGTTGTAACAATTCCTTCAAGCTCATTGTGAGACAGGTTGAGGTACTTCCCACACAGGTAATAAGACCATTTAGAATTGAGCCTGAAATTTGTTGGCGGAGAGATCGATAGCTTGTACCATTTGCATTTCTCCAAGCAATCCAGACACTGCTTCGGTCAATTCATTATTTCATACATTGAAATACCACAACAAATTGTGAATATTGGTAACCTCTTACGCAATGGTTCTTATGAGATGGTTATATGATACATCTAAAAGCTCAAGGTTTGGATAGTTTCCAAGTTCCGGCGGTATCCTTCCTTGTAACCTCAACACATGCTTATATTTATTCATAATAAATGCTATGACATCATACTTTTTTGGAAACCGTAAGGATATCGGATTGAAGTTAAATACATTTTTATAATTATTTTGTTAAAAATTGTGCAATTTTATTAATCTATATTAATGTGAAAAGTGTGTTTTTTTATGAAAGTAATAACAATTCTTAATTGGTTCAAAAGTAAAATTAATAATAGCGGGTTAACCAAATTTGAATCCTATAATATAATCTTCCTTCATCATTACTAATAAGATCTAGATAAATAAGTAAGACCGGAGAAATATTTAGAGATTTGTTGGGAAATAAAATTTGAGTAAGGCCCGATAAATATAATAATAACTTTAGGACTTTAGCCAAGTGTAAAAGTAAATAATAAAATACTCCTATTTTTAAATCACTTTCAATTTGATTATTCTTATTTTATTAATTATTTCTTATTTCTTTAGTATTTCAGTGAAATTATTATTATTTTTTATTTTCTTCTAAATTACACAAATGTCGCAGTATTGGAATTATGCAAATTCGTATAAAAAAATTATGAAAATATTATTATCACAATAAACAGATTAGGCAAACACCACCATGAGCAAATTGCGCAAGCATTATCTTCAAATAACTATTTTTCATATGAGGATTATCGATAAGAGATATTATGCTTCTCACTATAGCGAGAGTGCACAAACCATTTTCATCATTACAACGAGACTAAATGATCTTGATTGCTTACACAAGGCGACACTAATAATTAAACTAAATGAGATCAGAAGAAAACAAGGAGAAATAAGACTTATTTTTACACCATTTTTCATGCACAATAACACGTATAGTAATCTCTCTATTGATATCCATTGCACTGTATGTTTTTATACCCTTTCTCTTTTTGGAGAAAATCTACACAAATTCAAACACAATTCACCAAGTGTATTATCCATTCCAAAATATTAGTTCAACTGAAATAAAAAAATCACATCATATCAAAACAAGAAATAACACAACTATTAAGAAAAATCAATCATCAACTAATAAAAAAACTAATTATATTAAAACAAGTACAAAATAATATGAAAGCAATAATCATAATTGTAATTAAAATCAATTATCCGATGGTATTCGAAGTATTAATTTTTGACACTAGAAAATATACCTTGTGTATAACGCCATCTAATCTCAAAATACATAAAACAATATAAAACCATAATAATCCTTGAAAATCAAATATTCCCACAAAACACCTAAAAAGTAAAAAATAAGGTTGATTTAAGACATGTGACCATCACTTATCCTCACCCATTTTCATTAGATGTTGTCACATCCACTCCACCTACCAATTTACATCTCCAATGCACATTGAACCCTTATCATCTCACCCTTATATGAACATCGTAGCAATATCTATCACAAATATTATCTAAAGTAAAAAACTATAGACAAATATTCACCAGGTTCTCATTTCGACCCCTTGACTCTTGATCATTTTGGAGAACATTTTACATAATTTTGCATGCATTATTTGTAGATATTTCCAAAGAAGAAAGAAGACCATATGGATACCACGAAGCTTGTTGTATATTCATGTAATGCCCCGTTCGTCATTGCTCTTTTTCTTCTTGGACGACCGTGTTGCGAAGCGTTTAACGTTGTTGGGATCCTGTTGATCTTTTATTGGATTCGCCCTTGTCGCAAAAAACAATTGCAATTCTCCCTCTTCATCTTTCCTACTTGTGTTGGTGTCGATGTTTTCTGTTGTTGGCCCACGCAACTTTCCTTGCGATTATCCTATCAGAAGAAAATATTGTTGTTGCTTTCTCGATCTTTCCTGTTGATTGTTATTAATATGATTAATTATTATCATTATTCTTATTTTAATCCTAAAAATAATATATATATATATATATATATATATATATATATACATATATAATAAATTATGGTAATAATGGTATTACAAAAGTAATTTTCGATTGGCGATCATGTTGTTTTATCATTTAGGGTAATGGAGAAATTAATTCTTGCTCATTCTTGCTTGGTCGTTTGTGTGCGATCCTATCTTATCGGGTTGTCTTGTCCCATTTCTTTTCAAACTAGATAACATCTTATTAAAAAAAGGGGGGGGGGGGTAAAATCAAGTAGCTTTGACATTAAACTTATGATAGAATTTTGCACCTTCAACAACATGTATAACTCTTCGCAAAACCGTAGTTTCCTTAAGTAATCCGCTTCCACACGTAATAATGTTTTAAGGGCGTGTTTCTTCTCTGGACAGATGGAAGGAGGAGGTCGTTGTGGCTAGTCTTGTGCAGTTAATGTGTTCCACCCAACTGAATGAAGAAAACATTTATCTTACTCTTCTCCTAGCCTATGCGCCATTCCTGCTCCCTTGCCTAACTTTGCAATTAAACTGGGTTGTTAGCTGGCGGTTGGTGGGAAGTTATGGACTCATGTCTTTTCCTTAAATGTTTTTGTTAAAGCACACGCATTGGATTCTCTTCTTCAAAACAAAATCTTGACAGTATGTTGCCGCAAGGACTGTAATGGCCATTATGTTTTTACCTTGCGTGAGGGAGATGGGAGTTCGGTGGAGTCTTGACTTCCTTCACCATGATCTCATTTTGATTCTCTTATTCAATGCGTATAGGTGGAGTGTTGGGCGCGTTTTTCTTGGGCTGTAGGCGTTGGAAGGAGGGATGCATTCCTGTTTTCATTGCCTCTTTGACCTGCTCTTGTTTTGTTCCTATTTCCTGTGGTGAACCTTCTTCTTTCTTTTGTTTTCTCCTCCTCTGCGTATGGGTGTTTTTTTTCTCCTGGCATGTTTTCTCTTCCTCTTGGTTGCTGCGTGAATGTTGGGTTTGATATGGTGGTTAGATGAAGCTACAAGCTAATGAAGCAGGCGTGTTACCTCCACTTTCATTGGGTGCTGCGAGGTGTGTTCTTGTCGGAGAGCCTCAGCAACAGCCTGCAACAGTGATTAGCCAGGCGGCGGGCATGTTGCAGTATGGTAGAAGCCTTTTTGAGCGCTTCCAACAAGCAGGTTGTCCAACTATGTTGTTATCTGTTCAGTGTCGAATGCATCCTCAAATTCGAGATTCTCCTTCAAGATATTTTATCAAAATCGACTATGTGACAGTGAGAGTGTTACCAGGAGACCTGACGAATTTTATTGCAAAGATTCTCTATTGAGACCTTACTTGTTTTACGATGTAACTCATGGAAGAGAATCTCATAGGCGTGGATCTGTTTCATATCAGAATATTCATGAAGCACAATTTGCTTTGCAATTATGAACTTATTAGGAGATCGATGAAGGATAGAGGAATTAAAAAGAAACTTGGATGTAGTTGGATTAAAGGCAATAAAATGGTGCATGCTTTTTGTGTAGGTGACAGATCACACCCACAGGCACAGGAGATCTATGCAATGTTGGAGAAAATGTCTTGGGAGATGAAGGTAGCAGGATATTTTTCAGATTCAGAACATGTACTGAGTGAACGGGAAAGTAAAAGTATTCCTCTGCCACCATAGTGAGAAGATGGCAATTGCATTTGGATTGTTAAGCCTTCCCCGTGGGACAACTCTCAGAGTTGTCAAGAACCTTAATGTATGTGTTGACTGCCACACTGCACCAGGTTTTGTCCAAGATTGTTGCAAAGCAAATTGTTGTGAGAGATGCAAAGCGGTTCCATCACTTTAAAAAAAGGAAAATGTTCTTGTAGAGATTATTGGTAATGCCATGTGAAGCAATCTGCAGACATAGTCTGGCACTATAACAAGGCGCACTGTGCTAGGTCTGCAGTGATAAATAAGGGACCAGATTTTATTTCCAGTTTCTTATTAAAAAAAATATATTCTAAGCACTTGTAAGATCTAGACATGGTGGCCGCCCTCTCCCTGATTGTACCAGGCGCTGCCATGAAGCTTGCATGAGAGATCTACGTGCTGAGGAAAATGAATGTTTTTGGAATGTGTTGTAGCTGCTGGAGCCTTGGTTCGACGTGGCTGCATTGAGGAAGCCCCAAACAGGCATGATAAGACTAACCCTCTCTCTTAATGATTTATTTCCTTTAGCATTTGGATAAATCGACCTTTGCAATTTTGTTCGATTGCTGTAGATGTGGGTTTCTTTTGGAATGTTGATGTGTTTTTGTTTTACTAAATAAATAGCGTTTGGACTCTGGATATTATATAACATGCATTTACATATATTGACTCTTTCTTGAAAGAGATGCCCAGAAAGAGATGGGTTCCAAATGACTTTTAATCATAATTGCATGAACTGATCTCTCTCCCCCTTTACCGTTTATCTTAATTACTATTTGAGTAGAAGAAATCTCTACATGATTCTTGCCTACTGATCTTATAATGTTGGTTTATCTTTTTCCTTGATTATTCCTTTGAATGATGGTTTCTGTAGAAAATATTATGGAGTGTGAATGAGGTTTATAATTTTTCTTGTATTGTTTTTATTATGTAGAACATGGCTTGAAAAAGGGAATTTATTGGATATGACTATGTTTGGATTTTACTGTGGTTTTATAATAATATAAACTCCCATTAGGATTGGGGGCTTCTATTTGGGAAGAGTCATACTAGTTTTATTGGTCTTTCTAGATAGCTCCATCTGAGTCATTTGATTATCATTTACCTTGGGGATTATTGAAAACCCCTCACCAGGCCCTCTGCTATTATTATTACTATGAGCTTATTATTAGATTGGAACCCTCCTGAAGCATGCGTTAATGGGTTTTCTATGACCTTTACGAATATGTTAAGCACGCAAGTCATTATCCTGTGTGGATAATTCTTTGGCTTAATTTTGAGGCACTACTTGGATCTTTGAATCGGTTAAAGTAATATTGGATACATCGAACTCTCATGAATGTCGACATTCTTCAAGTTTGATTGATATGTGATGTCCTCATGCATATGAATTCAGGCAATGCTTGAAATATGAAATTATAAATTTATCTTATACTTTGACCTTGAAGCTTGTCGAAAGACTTTTGGTAGGAAAACAGATGAATAGGGAAGTTAAGATAACTACCCTAAAATGGAGTCATGCATAGCCTTAAGTAAAGGTGACAGCTACCATAATGGGACTGTGCATACCATGTATGACAGTAAGGATATAAGTCCACCTGAAATTATTTAACTTCATTTTATAGAACAATAATTAATACCCATAAATTGGGGTATGCAAGTGGAGGTTGAATTATATAACAGGGTATATTATGTTATCAGGTAACCAGTAAGGATAAATATGTTATTTCAATACTTGGTTAACGAGTGGAATATTTTCTGGCATTTACGATGATTATTATGTTAGCAAAAAAAAATGATACTTGCATCTCAATTGGGAGTTGAGATAATGTTGATACTTGTATTTATAGTGGCTTGGACCGCGCTTACTTATCTTAGTTAGTCAAATGTATCTTGACATATTAGCAAAACATGACAATTTTGTTGATCGTAACTCATTCCAATGAGTTGGACCCTTGTACTAATAGAAACATATAAAGACATGGAATAAGCAACCAAAAGGATACCTAAATAATATATGAACTTGTGGATTGGTGGAATCTTTGTTAACATAAGTATATCCTTAAAATTGTGAGATAAATATCCAAATTATACTTACATATCACTGATTTTCTATGAAGGTTTGATACTTGGGTAATATCGATGAATAATATAAGATTGATACTTGTATTTATTATATAAACTTAATGTCGTTGGTGCTTTTATTTAATTGAAAGATAATATTGTTGGATACTTATATATGTGAAGTAGGTCGAGGGTATTAGGTGAGCGTTATTATTATTACTGTAATTTAAGTATGATTTATTGCATGGTTAAGGTTGTATATCTAGTCACTTGGAATTGTGTCCTTATGTAAGCAGATCTTAAAGAAGTGAACATTAATGAGTAGGAAATGTATTATCATGAGATGTGCAGTTAAGTTTTAAATGTATGTTAGAAATTTATTTGATAAGGAGTATTGCAAACTTTCATTTATTTAAATGCTAGATGGCATAAATTATTAGGTGAGGTTTATATCTTATCATGCTCAGTTCTAGCGAACTGACTCTAATAAATATTTGTGCAGATGGATTATGCGAGTAGATTAAAGGAAAAGAGTGTAAAAGTTTCATCAGTTCAAATTATGAAGTTCTTTGTAGAAAGTTCAATGCGTTGTAAATTTTGTAACTTTGCTTGCAAGGAGTTTAGAAGATCTCTTGTCTTGGTATGTTTGGAAAACTACGTGGTGAAGTGTTCTTTCCCTTTTGTTGTTAGACTAGTAACTTACCTTGGTGAGAAATGATATTCAATCATTACATTGGCATAAGTATTGTAAAACCTTGATTTTGAGAATAAAGTGTTAAGTCAAAACTCTCTGACACCTTGTAATGATGTGATATAAGTAAAATTAAATGGAGTGGTTAACCCTTATAGAAGTTAACTAAATATAAAATATATATATTCAGATAAATTAATGTAGAGATGACTTACTTGAGAACAAGAGATTCCTGAAATATCAAAGGTGAAACTATCCTTGTAAAGTAAAATTTTATAATTTTGATATCCCTAGCTAAACTAGTGAACACTACCCCTTTTGGGTGAACTCTTAAACAAGCTTAAGGGAAAATAATGGTTAGTTTCTGGAAGATAATAAGATTTAGCAAGTAGGAGAAGACTTTAAGTGAACTACTCTACAGTGTATAAGAAAATAACTCAGTTGGTAAGATGAATTTGTGCGAATCATATATTGAATCTTTCTGAAAACATAAGTCATGAGTTAAAGGGTGTTTTATCAAAATAAATAACCTTCAATCATTTCTTACTGTGGCTTGCCCTAGCTGTGAGAGTGTCATGTGGTTAGACTTCTATGTTGTTCTGTCAAAAAAAAAGAAAAGTGTATTATCCTTTTGGGTGTGAACGTTTCCGTGCTGACCTTGTGGTCATCCCCGTAACAAGTGGTTCCCAGAGTTGGTTGTAACTTTGTGACGACATGTTGTGTCATGTTATGTGTCGAAGCAAGTCAAAAAAAAAAAAAATCCTGTCTTTTACTGTGTTGTTCGTGTGTGAATTTTTGGGTCGTTACACTTGGTATCAGAGCGTAGGTTCATGCTCTCGAACCTATGGGCCGGATTGGTGTTGTATGGTGATGTTACATGATGGTGATGGTGTTACATGATATTGTTTCATGGAGATGATGGTATTGCATGATGATGATTTATATTGGAAGAGTAATGTGGTATAAGCGTGATGTGATTATTGTCGTAATTGTGATATTGTGAACGCACGTGATGTGTATGTCACTCAGTGCGTATTTGTTATCATATTGATGTGCTGGGGATGGGAGTATTCTCTCTCCTTCTTGTGGATTCTATGAAGAGTTCACGTGTGAATTACTGCTTGTGATGTGTGAAAAGAATTATAATGTGGATGACATAGTGTTGGAGCATTGTGACATATTGTGATATGTAGGTGTATCAATGTGTTGTATGACTAGATTGATGTTAAAAGAAATGAGTTGTATCATGATGTTTTTACCATGTTTTGAAGAAATGTGTGTACCACCTTGTTATGTAGCAATGGATGTTATGTTGTGATGTACTATGTTCATCGTATGTATGATTTGTGCAAATATGTAATGCTTCATGTTGTGATTTGGGGTCATACGGTGAGTGTATGAACCCTATCGTATGGTGATTGCACTTTGGGTGCAGAAAGTGGTAAAGTGATGTGTTACACTCAGTGAATGTATGATCGTGATCTACCCTGTATATGTACCATATGTAAGACGTTATGGTAGTTATGTGTGTGCCACCATTATGTTAGTGATGTTGTTGTATGTTATGTTGTGAACCTTACGCTAACCGACCCTAAAGGGAATCGGTAAAGTGTGTGTTTAGAGTGAGGAAAGGTGTACAGTTGACCAATCAATAGAGCCAACCTTAGGCTTAGTAGATGGTGGACCGTGCTCCTCTCTCTCTCTCTTTATGTGGTTGTTTTATGGGTACAACCTTAGTGTATCTATGACTATGTTTAGCCTTGTAGAAGTGGTGGCGGGATGATTCAGATAGAGGTGATGAAGTTGTACTATTGATGTTGTATTTTACGAGCTGAGGCTTGATGTTCCGAGTGCTAGCAACTCGTTGAGTACCCCTTTAGTGGCCAGATAAGGCCACACAGTTATCGTAATGTGACATTATTATAAGTTGATTTTATTCGTAAATTGAGCTTTTTACTTTATTTTGTAAGGACCAGCAGCTTTTCTTGATTGCCATGCTTTACAATTTTGGGCATTTCCTTGGTTTGTGGCACTAACATGTGGATTTTGACACTAACTATGGCTATTTGGCCATTTATTTTGCTTGGTTTTGGATCTTATTTTAAATTTTAAGATTTTACCGCCTTGCCCAAGGCTTGTACTTTGCCACTTGGCACTTAGATTGGATTGTTGTGCTGGTTCTATTGTCGTGATGTGTGGAATAGGGTCATGGGATGCACCATGGAATGGTTGGACCTATGGACCCGCTTTGTTGTATGGGGGTACGCCCCAAGGAGTTACAGATAACTAGCGGGTTGTTGAACCACGCGTTATTATGTCACTTGGGTTAGGAGTGTTCGAACTCTATGTGTCTTAGGCCATAGGGTCAACCGGCCTCCTTGAGGGAGGCATAAGAGTTTGAGGGAGGCATAAGAGACTTGAGGGAGGCATAAGAGTTTGAGGGAGGCATAAGAGACTTGAGGGAGGCATAAGAGACTTGAGGGAGGCATAAGAGTTTGAGGGAGGCATGATATTTGTGTGTATGGTTGATGTTTCGGGATATATGTTGAGTTATTGTGATGTTTTGGTAGTGGTCTTTTGATGTATGTGTTACTCATGTCAGATGGATATGTGTTGTGATGTTGTGGATATGTCATTGATTCCCTTGTGGACACTATGTACCTGTAGCATTTGTTTGGTGTTATGTGAATTTTTCATCGATGCAAATTGAGGAAATGTCTGGTGGATTGTAGTACTCTTTTGTTCAAGTATTTAATATGTCAGTCATAGATGTGTGACGAGTACTATGTTATGTGGACTGTGCCTACTCCATTCCATATTTGAGTAACCTTTTGTGATGTAATACAATCATGAAGTATATACTTGTGTGCTTGTGAATCTGTAGTGTCTTTTTGAACCTGATAGGGTGTTGTGTTAGCAGTTCATGTTGGGCACCCACAATAAGGAATAAACCAAAACTCTTCAATGATGAAATTTTAAAAGAAATTAAACTAAGAATAATGCTAATGGAAAGGAACTAATGAAATAATAAATAAGAGGTAACTGCCAATCTTCACAGAACCTTGAAAGTTAAAATTTCTACCGAATGTTCCTAAGGCTACCTTGTGACCGTGCTATAATCAACTAAAATTTTAAACCATAAAGTGTACTTTCTCCTTTACCTGTTCTTGGTTGCGAACCATTTCTTTTCCACTGTGTTATGTCGCATCGAGGACGATGCTTTTCTTAAGGGGAGGAGAATGTAATGCCCCGTTCGTCATTGCTCTTTTTCTTCTTGGACGACCATGTTGCGAAGCGTTTAACGTTGTTGGGATCCTGTTGATCTTTTATTGGATTCGCCCTTGTCGCAGAAAACAATTGCAATTCTCCCTCTTCATCTTTCCTACTTGTGTTGGTGTCGATGTTTTCTGTTGTTGGCCCACGCAACTTTCCTTGCGATTATCCTATCAGAAGAAAATATTGTTGTTGCTTTCTCGATCTTTCCTGTTGATTGTTATTAATATGATTAATTATTATCATTATTCTTATTTTAATCCTAAAAATAATATCTACATATATATATATATATATATTTGTTAGATACATATATAATAAATTATGGTAATAATGGTATTACAAAAGTAATTTTCGATTGGCGATCATGTTGTTTTATCATTTAGGGTAATGGAGAAATTAATTCTTGCTCATTCTTGCTTGGTCGTTTGTGTGCGATCCTATCTTATCGGGTTGTCTTGTCCCATTTCTTTTCAAACTAGATAACATCTTATTAAAAAAAGGGGGGGGGGTAAAATCAAGTAGCTTTGACATTAAACTTATGATAGAATTTTGCACCTTCAACAACATGTATAACTCTTCGCAAAACTGTAGTTTCCTTAAGTAATCCGCTTCCACACGTAATAATGTTTTAAGGGTGTGTTTCTTCTCTGGACAGATGGAAGGAGGAGGTCGTTGTGGCTAGTCTTGTGAAGTTAATGCGTTCCACCCAACTAAATGAAGAAAACATTTATCTTACTCTTCTCCTAGCCTATGCGCCATTCCTGCTCCCTTGCCTAACTTTGCAATTAAACTGGGTTGTTAGCTGGCGGTTGGTGGGAAGTTATGGACTCATGTCTTTTCCTTAAATGTTTTTGTAAAAGCACATGCATTGGATTCTCTTCTTCAAAACAAAATCTTGACAGTATGTTGCCGCAAGGACTGTAATGGCCATTATGTTTTTACCTTGCGTGAGGGAGATGGGAGTCGGTGGAGTCTTGACTTCCTTCACCATGATCTCATTTTGATTCTTTTATTCAATGCGTATAGGTGGAGTGTTGGGCGCATTTTTCTTGGGCTGCAGGCGTTGGAAGGAGGGATGCATTCCTGTTTTCATTGCCTCTTTGACCTGCTCTTGTTTTGTTCCTGTTTCCTGCCACGAACCTTCTTGAATTTCTTTTGTTTTCTCCTCCTCTGCGTATATTTTTTTTCTCCTGCCCTCTTGGTTGCTGCGTGAATTGGGTTTGATATGGTGGTTAGATGAAGCTACAAGCTAGTGAAGCAGGCGTGTTACCTCCACTTTCATTGGGTGTTGCGAGGTGTGTTCTTGTCGGAGAGCCTCAGCAACGGCCTGCAACAGGATTTAGCCAGGCGGCGGGCATGTTGCAGTATGGCAGAAGCCTTTTTGAGCGCTTCCAACAAGCAGGTTGTCCAACTATGTTGTTATCTGTTCAGTGTCGAATGCATCCTCAAATTCGAGATTCTCCTTCAAGATATTTTATCAAAATCGACTATGTGACAGTGAGAGTGTTACCAGGAGACCTGACGAATTTTATTGCAAAGATTCTCTATTGAGACCTTACTTGTTTTACGATGTAACTCATGGAAGAGAATCTCATAGGCGTGGATCTGTTTCATATCAGAATATTCATGAAGCACAATTTGCTTTGCAATTATGAACTTATTAGGAGATCGATGAAGGATAGAGGAATTAAAAAGAAACTTGGATGTAGTTGGATTAAAGGCAATAAAATGGTGCATGCTTTTGTGTAGGTGACAGATCACACCCACAGGCACAGGAGATCTATGCAATGTTGGAGAAAATGTCTTGGGAGATGAAGGTAGCAGGATATTTTTCAGATTCAGAACATGTACTGAGTGAACGGGAAAGTAAAAGTATTCCTCTGCCACCATAGTGAGAAGATGGCAATTGCATTTGGATTGTTAAGCCTTCCCCGTGGGACAACTCTCAGAGTTGTCAAGAACCTTAATGTATGTGTTGACTGCCACACTGCACCAGGTTTTGTCCAAGATTGTTGCAAAGAAAATTGTTGTGAGAGATGCAAAGCGGTTCCATCACTTTAAAAAAAGGAAAATGTTCTTGTAGAGATTATTGGTAATGCCATGTGAAGCAATCTGCAGACATAGTCTGGCACTATAACAAGGCGCACTGTGCCAGGTCTGCAGTGATAAATAAGGGACCAGATTTTATTTCCAGTTTCTTAAAAAATATATATATATTCTAAGCACTTGTAAGATCTAGACATGGTGGCCGCCCTCTCCCTGACTGTACCAGGCGCTGCCATGAAGCTTGCATGAGAGATCTACGTGCTGAGGAAAATGAATGTTTTTGGAATGTGTTGTAGCTGCTGGAGCCTTGGTTCGACGTGGCTGCATTGAGGAAGCCCCAAACAGGCATGATAAGACTAACCCTCTCTCTTAATGTTTTATTTCCTTTAGCATTTGGATAAATCGACCTTTGCAATTTTGTTCGACTACTGTAGATGTGGGTTTCTTTTGGAATGTTGATGTGTTTTTGTTTTACTAAATAAATAGTGTTTGGACTCTGGATATTATATAACATGCATTTACATATATTGACTCTTTCTTGAAAGAGATGCCCAGAAAGAGATGGGTTCCAAATGACTTTTAATCATAATTGCATGAACTGATCTCTCTCCCCCTTTACCGTTTATCTTAATTACTATTTGAGTAGAAGAAATCTCTACATCGATTTTTGCCTACTGATCTTATAATGTTGGTTTATCTTTTTGCCTTGATTATTCCTTTGAATGATGGTTTCTGTAGAAAATAGTATGGAGTGTGAATGAGGTTTATAATTTTTCTTGTATTGTTTATATTATGTAGAACATGGCTTGAAAAAGGGAATTTATGATATGACTGTAATTGGATTTTACTGTGGTTTTATAATAATATAAACTCCCATTAGGATTGGGGGCTTCTATTTGGGAAGAGTCATACTAGTTTTATTGGTCTTTCTAGATAGCTCCATCTGAGTCATTCGATTATCATTTACCTTGGGGATTATTGAAAACCCCTCACCAGGCCCTCTGCTATTATTATTACTATGAGCTTATTATTAGATTGGAACCCTCCTGAAGCATGCGTTAATGGGTTTTCTATGACCTTTACGAATATGTTATAGCACGCAAGTCATTATCCTGTGTGGATAATTCTTTGGCTTAATTTTGAGGCACTACTTGGATCTTTGAATCGGTTAAAGTAATATTGGATACATCGAACTCTCATGAATGTCGACATTCTTCAAGTTTGATTGATATGTGATGTCCTCATGCATATGAATTCAGGCAATGCTTGAAATATGAAATTATAAATTTATCTTATACTTTGACCTTGAAGCTTGTCGAAAGACTTTTGGTAGGAAAACTGATGAATAGGGAAGTTAAGATAACTACCCTAAAATGGAGTCATGCATAGCCTTAAGTAAAGGTGACAGCTACCATAATGGGACTGTGCATACCATGTATGACAGTAAGGATATAAGTCCACCTGAAATTATTTAACTTCATTTTATAGAACAATAATTAATACCCATAAATTGGGGTATGCAAGTGGAGGTTAAATTATATAACAGGGTATATTATGTTATCAGGTAACCAGTAAGGAAAAATATGTTATTTCAATACTTGGTTAACGAGTGGAATATTTTCTGGCATTTACGATGATTATTATGTTAGCAAAAAAAAATTGATACTTGCATCTCAATTGGGAGTTGAGATAATGTTGATACTTGTATTTATAGTGGCTTGGACCGTGCTTACTTATCTTAGTTAGTCAAATATATCCTTGACATATTAGCAAAACATGACAATTTTGTTGATCGTAACTCATTCCAATGAGTTGGACCCTTGTACTAATAGAAACATATAAAGACATGGAATAAGCAACCAAAAGGATACCTAAATAATATATGAACTTGTGGATTGGTGGAATCTTTGTTAACATAAATATATCCTTAAAATTGTGAGATAAATATCCAAATTACAGTTACATATCACTGATTTTCTATGAAGGTTTGATACTTGGGTAATATCGATGAATAATATAAGATTGATACTTGTATTTATTATATAAACTTAATGTCGTTGGTGCTTTTATTTAATTGAAAGATAACATTGTTGGATACTTATATATGTGAAGTAGGTCGAGGGTATTAGGTGAGCGTTATTATTGTTACTGTAATTTAAGTATGATTTATTGCATGGTTAAGGTTGTATATCTAGTCACTTGGAATTGTGTCCTTATGTAAGCAGATCTTAAAGAAGTGAACATTAATGAGTAGGAAATGTATTGTCATGAGATGTGCAATTAAGTTTTAAATGTATGTTAGAAATTTATCTGATAAGGAGCATTGCAAACTTTCATTTATTTAAATGCTAGATGGCATAAATTATTAGGTGAGGTTTATATCTTATCATGCTCAGTTCTAGCGAACTGACTCTAATAAATATTTGTGCAGATGGATTATGCGAGTAGATTAAAGGAAAAGAGTGTAAAAGTTTCATCAGTTCAAATTATGAAGTTCTTTGTAGAAAGTTCAATGCGTTGTAAATTTTGTAACTTTGCTTGCAAGGAGTTTAGAAGATCTCTTGTCTTGGTATGTTTGGAAAACTACGTGGTGAAGTGTTCTTTCCCTTTTGTTGTTAGACTAGTAACTTACCTTGGTGAGAAATGATATTCAATCATTACATTGGCATAAGTATTGTAAAACCTTGATTTTGAGAATAAAGTGTTAAGTCAAAACTCTTTGACACCTTGTAATGATGTGATATAAGTAAAATTAAATGGAGTGGTTAACCCTTATAGAAGTTAACTGAAAATATATATATTCAGATAAATTAATGTAGAGATGACTTACTTGAGAACAATAGATTCCTGAAATAATCAAAGGAGAAACTATCCTTGTAAAGTAAAATTTTATAATTTTGATATCCCTAGCTAAACTAGTGAACACTACCCCTTTTGGGTGAACTCTTAAACAAGCTTAAGGGAAAATAATGGTTAGTTCTGGAAGATAATAAGATTTAGCAAGTAGGAGAAGACTTTAAGTGAACTACTCTACAGTGTATAAGAAAATAACTCAGTTGGTAAGATGAATTTGTGCGAATCATATTTTGAATCTTTCTAAAAACATAAGTCATGAGTTAAAGGGTGTTTTATCAAAATAAATAACCTTCAATCATTTCTTACTGTGGCTTGCCCTAGCTGTGAGAGTGTCATGTGGTTGGACTTCTATGTGTTCTGTCAAAAAAAAAAAGTGTATTATCCTTTTGGGTGTGAACGTTTCCGTGCTGACCTTGTGGCCATCCCTGTAACAAGTGGTTCCCAGAGTTGGTTGTAACTTTGTGACGACATGTTGTGTCGTGTTATGTGTCGAAGCAAGTCAAAAAAAAAAATCCTGTCTTTTACTGTGTTGTTCGTGTGTGAATTTCTGGGTCGTTACAATTCATATTCTATATTCTCAATTGTGCTTCTAGTCACACTCGTGATTAGTTTACAACTTCTCTATGATTTTTGGCAATTGTGCCCATGATTGTGTTACAATTGTGAAAACTTCAAATCAATCAAAACACAATTAAAAATTATCCACAAATAAAATTTTCACCTTGGCTTTGTCCCCTCGGGCCCTTGAACAGGTGTATCATTTCATTTATGTTTTCATATATCAATTACATGTCTTACATGTTCTTATTATCAATTTTATAAAGGGCTAGGGATTTAACCAAGGAAGGTTTCCTAGCCTCTAAAACAACTAAAAAAACTCTAAGAATTTTATACTACAACTTTAGATTCTTATCTTCGAAGTTTTTCCCACTTTTTTTTGTAAAATGGGTAAAGTTTGGATTTGAAAGGATTTCTATCCTTGTACAAAGGACCTTATGGTAGAATAAAACATCGAATCTCAATAGAAAATAAGCCCACATGAAACAAAATACATAAGGCCCCTAAGGTAAGAAGCGTAGAACAAGAGAAAAGGGAGAAGGAAGAAGCTGAAGTTGTCATGGCTGCAACACAACCAATTTCCTTCTATGGATCTCAATAATGAGATCATAATCTCATTTTATGGAGAGGGATACCTTTCCTTTTTTGATTAATTATTGTCCATCCATCACACCCATTAGGATCCAAATTTTTGATCCTTCTATGGATCTCGATAATGAGATCATAATCTCATTTTATGGAGAGGGATACCTTTCCTTTTTTGATTAATTATTGCCCATCCATCACACCCATTAGGAGCCAAATATTAGCAACATTTGAATCTTTCATGAAGAGATTGTTTTTGGAACAATCAAAATCCAACCCCGAAGTGAACGTCATCCTCTAAACCGCCAAACCCGCCCCAACCAAAAGGGGTGAAGCGTGAGACTCAACCAAAGGTTAAATTTTTTTATTTAGTATCGTGATCATCTCTAACATCAGTCAAAACATATGAAGAAGAATCTAAATCATCCCCAACAAAAAATAGGTTGGGTTGAGCATATTTCCACCAAGAAAGTTTTTCCTTAAGCTTCAGCTACATTTTCTGGCATTCTAAAGCAAGATACCCAAGGGTGAAATAATTCCTGCATCTAAAGGGAAAGCCTCCATAATCCACGGGTTGTGACCACATCATATCGAGGACTTTGAGATCAATTGAAGTAGGTAAATCGAGAGTGGTATCCAAATCTACTAAGATACAAGCATAGGTATAGGTGTGTGTGTAAAACTTTCTATTTTGGAATCAATGGATAAAAATTTTCCCAAATCATTTCCAATAGCTATCAAACATTCCTCTCACCAAAATGGCAGTGGGAGATGAGGTAAATAAACCCAAACTAGTTTGACATTAAATGCGTTAGTGATAGGATTGAAGGTCCAAAACCACGATTTCATCAACAAGTGGTGATTCTGAAGCTCCCAAAGCTTAAAGAGTATAGAAAACATATCTTAAATAGAAATAAAAACCACAATGACAATACCCCTTTCACAAGGGTAAATGTTAACCCTACGTCAAGAAAAAAGGGGGTGCCAGTTTGAAGCAATCCATGAATGTAGAAGTGGCAGCCCAGGCTAAAGACCATTGAAACAATAGATCAAACCCTAATTGGAGAAGAAATCCTCTGAATCTAACACAAAATCCCCAAAGCACGCCAAAGGGAAGGATTTGGCAGCAGTGAGAGGCTTATAATCTGAAATAACAGAGGCTACAACATGTAAAAGGGAAAGTTGGGAGAGAATAGAAGGGGCAATAGTGACTCCCTTCCCGAATGAGCAACCAATCCCACCCTTGCCATGTGCCAAATTTTCATTTTCAATGCCGCCGCCAGGGGTCAAAGGAGCCTAAACAGAAGGATCACAATCGCCTGAAGGAACAAGACTCACAAGAGGTTTGCGCAGAGAGGAGTGACTAGGTTACATGGAGGAGGACATCATAAAAAACTATTGCTCCTATCACATCTCCTTACCTTTGTTTTCCAATTGAATTTTTTTCCACTTTAGTCAATGAAATAACCTTCTAATTTCCTTCAATTTTTACATTTCACCAGTTTTGTTGCCAAAATAAGCACTCTGCTTCATTTTGGGAAATAGTTGTTAACTCCTGATACTTTGAGACATTTCAAGATTTATTTCAAGTTTTTAAGACCCTCTATCTTCACAAATTATCAAATAGCTTCCCTACCCTTTCTCAAATATCATACAAGATATAATCGAGTGTTAAAAGGAAAAATAGCATATTCTAGCCTTCATATTTCAAAAAATGACTAATTCCTTTGTTTTCCTATTGAATTTATTGTTTTAAACTTAATCGGTAAAACAAGAGACACTTGGTAGCATACAATATCTCCTTGGATTTGAATCAGTTGAATTTGGTGTAAAGACTGATTGGCGACAAGTGGTGAGTATTAGTCTTTTTGTGTCCTGCAAACTCTTAAGGCTTCCCTTGGCCCTAGTAAAAGATCAAATCCTTTCATGTTTTTAATGCAAGACAAGTGGGAAGGGGTACATATGACAACCATCGACTTTCGCGAGCTTCATAGAGTTATGTTAAAGTTAAGGCCCATCACCCCTAAACCTTACAGAGCATGGATACCCAACGCGTAGTGTATGGGTAGACACATGGAAAAGATCAGAGGGGGGGTCTATCCTTGGCCTTGGTTAAACCATTTAAATCTATCGTGCATCGATTAAATGAAAGTGATGTTAGTATACATGTGGTGGAAATAGATGTCTAGGGATATCTCAACTTAAATTTTACTGAATGCCTCATTCGTAAATATTTCAAGGTGCCAATAGTTGACATGTCAGTGTACAATGAAGACATACAACCAATTGGCTCAAATGGGAAATCTAAAATATTGATTCCTTGTGCATGAATTCCAAAAACTTACAGATCACTGATGAAAGACACAAAAAGTAGAATACACCTTGTACAGATCCATGAGGCTAAAGATTCATTAACATAGCTCTTTATAGGCTTAAATTTGATAGTTTTTCTTAGAGAAAAATTGAGATCCGGGACATCACATGGCGACATGAATAAGACCTATATTTTTCTCACAACTTTCAACTAAGACCTCCATTTCACTTGCTCGTGGTTTTAGAATACATGGTTGAGTTATCAGAGAGAACTCATTAGCAAAGTTTTTGGAGGCTATTGGTTGCTAAAAGCCTAATTAATTGACTTCCAATAAATTTTAAATGTATTGATTGGTTTTACACTCTTTTAAGAAGATTATTAGAGTTTCTAAACACCTTGTGGTCCAACCAAAATGCAGAGAAGGGTTTGAAACAAGTGGTTAGCCAAATATGTAGAGCTAACTTTAGAGGTTATACCAAGGTTGAAATTATGGTTTTTCAGTAAAATGGTAGCTTTATATCTATTAATATACTAAATATTATGGGCCCCAACTCATATATTTTGTTTTATGCCTCTTCTTAATATGAAAGATAAAATATATTCTTATTTATTGTGAATGAAGGTACCTCTAAGGGTATGAGTCAAATCAATTGCAATGTATCATGAGAATGTTTTAGAGTTTGTTGGAGAACATCTTCCATGATATGATTCATGGTTATGGATCATCATGGGCACCTGTAGATATCCTAATAATATTCTTGGAGTTTTAATAGGCAGATCATTTCATTCAAGCACACTAACAAACCTCTAGAGGCCATAATGGAAGAGATAAGCATGGAAAATGATGTATTTTGAAGCATATTTTTATCTTCTCTTCCTTCTCCCCTTCTAGAAATGTAATGATCTTCATTTGTGAAGGGATCTTTCCTTGAATTTAAATTTACTCTTCCCTTTTGAGTTACTAAACCTTTTGAGTTTATTGATCTCTAGTTTTGGTTTTGTATATGTAGTTCAAGCACCTTGAATATGTTGTGATACATTGTGTATAAACAATGAATCCTAATATACTTGAGATATTGTTGTCTTATATGTCCCTTCTTTATTGTGTTAATGGTCCCATACCTCTTTTTCATTGTCATGTGCTATTGTTTGTAAGATTTGAAAGGCTTAGTTTCTCTATGTCACCTATATAGGGACTGAAGAGTCTGATGAAATAACATGGTTATTTATGATTTTTTTATCCCATTGCCTTTTTATTTCTCCCTTCATTTTTATTTCAAGGGGAGTGATCCCTATTTCTCAAGTGTATCACAATCACTTGTCCATTTTAGTTCCTTTTACTTCTATTGGCATTGTTATAGTAGTAGTAGGAGTAGGTTAGTGACAACACTTGAGTTATTTGGGTAGGAGTAGACCTATCTCCAGGTGTTTTTCTCCAGGGTCAACTTGGTCTCAAGATTCAGAGACAATACCATGGTGTTTTTGAAGTGTCTTAGTTTGTTCCAAACATAGTCATCCTGCACGAGTGCACATTTTAAGTGAAAAAATATGTAAATAATATTTTATAATATGTCATCTAACACATCTCATAGGGTGACTCAAATCTAGGTATATAGTAATAATTGTTTAAAACCCATAGCATAACAAGTACTAATATTTCAATCTCCAAGAAAAGAACAATATATTGTAATGATTGTGTGTGTGTGTGTGTGTGTGTGTGTGTGTGTGTGTGTGTGTGTTCCTCTCTAGAACTAACAAAAAAGTATAATAAAGGATAACACTAATATTTTTTTTTCTAAATTTTAAATTGGATGTATTTTTCCTATTTAAAAATTTGACAATATCCTCTTACCAACCATCTGTTTTTATTATAAATATTTTTAAAAATCTTTTGATTAATATAATGATGCATTGGATGATAAAAATAAATTATGATATTTTTAAAATAATAACTATCTTTTAGAAGGTATTAAATAATTATGTAAGTATGTATATATTTCTAATGATTGAGAACAAATTAATAATTATTTAAAAATAAAACTAAATCATTTAAATAAATACATTTTAATTCATTTAAACTACTTCAAATCCCTACACGACTTCTGAATCCACATCAATAATTTACACCAAAGTGGTGGAAGAGATATGTCAATGACACTAATGTTTTTTGGCATAATGGGAAAAAAAACCTACAATATTTACTAAACCACATCAAAAATTTATTCACTAACATAAAATTCATGGTGGAGGTTGAAGAAGACAAAAGATTACATTTCTTGGATGTCCTTCTTTCTTGTAAGGAGGATTCTTCCCTTCCTTGAAAAGTTTACAACAAAGGAACACACATCGACCTTTATCTCGATGAGGATGGTTCCCTTCCTTGAAAATTTTAAAGCAAAGGAACCCACATTGACCTTTATTTCCATGCTTTGTCCCATCATCATCCAACTCAAAACGTAGGGGTGCCTCAAACTTTGGCCATTAAAGAACAAAGTGTTTGTAACAACAAAAAAATTGATCAATAGATTGAGCATTTGAAAAAGGAAAGTTCCATATCTTTCCGATATGTAAGCGCAATATTCTGTGGTCAGTGCATAAATGGAGGGATATTATTTACATTTTGCTTGTTTTTTCATGTTAATACATAGAAAATAAATGTCTTCACATTGGTAAGGTATGTTTAGTGTTTGGAAAAGGTATTTACTATAAATGGTTATAATGGGATGCAAATTTCAACATCCTTGAAAGGAGCTAAATACTATTTTGATAGTCATCAACAAAGGTGTTTCCCTAAGTCCAACCGTGTTACATTGTTATCTTGCATTGTAGGGGTTTCCAATAAGATTGATAGAAATTTGAGACACCATAATATCAAATCCACTTTTGTTCCCAATAAAAAGGTAAGGAATTTTTAAAACTTAGTTATAGACATAATGGTCCCCCTTCTGTAGAGTAGGTTTTATAAAATTAAGTGCTCTTGTGGGAATCCTTCTAGAAGTGAAACAAGAAGGTCTATCCGAATTAGGATCAAAGAACATTCCACCAATATTTGTCTTGAAAAGAAACACAAGTTGGCTGGAAAAACACTCTTGTAAAATGAAACAGTCTATAAACATTGAGAGCATAAAGGTTCTAATAGTGGAGAACCACTTTGGTAAGCACAAGTTGAGGGAAGCCATCAACATAGGTAGGTGATGCCTTAATCTAAATAAAGATTATGCTATGGGGATCAACCAAGTGCAAAAATCAATCTTTATAGGTTAAGGCCCCCTGCCATGTTTTATCCTCTTTCCTAGTCTTATACGTAGCTCTTCCTTTAGAAATCTGCATCTTTTGCATTGCTTCGCAGTTTTAAATTATTAATTTTAACTCTATCTTTGCAATACTTTTTTTAACAATAAATTGAAATATGTTATAAACTCTTAGCAATTACATATTTATAATATTAATCTTTTTAATTAACTTTTTAAGTTTTGTTTTTCCAATTCCTTGTTGTTTTAGTGATTGAAAGGGTTGTAGTCCAATTGGTGAGGATGATGGTTGCTTATATCCATCCACCAAAATACAAATCCTTCCATATATCTAACATGAAACGTCAAACAGATACAATGAGTTAATTTATAACATAGATGGAGATATTGTCATTCTATACAATCCCACTGAACCCCAATAACAAAAATAAACTTATTTAATGTTTATAATATTGTTTCCATATAAATTTTATTAAATTAAAATTGTTTACACTAAAAATAAAAGTAAATTATTATTTTTAAACATTTACGTACAAATTTAGTCGAGAATTTGTATTTATAGTTATCAGATTCATTTACGGGAAGTGAGCCGAAACGTGAACCAGAAGGTTGGGTTTTTGGCACATGAGTGGTAGCTGACCAGAATCTGAACCTCGATCTCTGTGTTGGTCATCTATTGGGACCAAAAAAAAAGAGAGACCTGTTTAGTGAGGACACGGGATAAGGGCGACGAAATCCAAGGATTCCGAACATGTGTCCACTACCACCGAAATCGTGTAGGATGTAAAGAATGTAGAAAATTTATCTTGGCTGCCTGTTTCTTGCGTAAAATCGGAAAAACAAGCGGATCCTCTGATCATCATCACAACTTCATCAATACATTTAGAAAAGCAGTATTTTTTCACATTCGCGTTTACGAAAACACCTACCATAAAGCTGCAAAACATGTAGGAGACGAATGTAAGCTGGGTCTCTGGATGACATGAGGTAAAAGGGTGACAAAACTTCCGTTGCGTGCTCTCATATCAAATGTTATCCTAGTATATATCCTCCAGGGTCGCAGATAAATCTTGTCGGTTGCAAATTTGAAATTAGATTTACTTTCAGCTTGCAGTGTAAATTCAATGTTGGATAAGATGTTAGCAGCTTGCAGATGGAATTCGTGCACGTTTATCTCTTTCAAGAGTTATGGGTTAGGAAGAAAATTCCAACGCTAGATGAATTGCATTTCCAAACATAAGCTGAAAGTCAGTAATTTCCTCTCTACCTCTATAAAGAGATTAAAGATCTAAAGAAAGAGAATTAGGTTCAAATTATATGATTTTTTATCATTCACTAGTTAAAAAAACTCCGCCGTCATGTGTTACTTGCATATTTAAAATGTGATTGTCAATTTAATATACATTTTACAGATACAACCAGATTTTCCAAAAGCTTTTGCTTATTCAGGTTGGAATAGTATCGAAATTCGAAGCAATACATCAGCGCAATATTTTTCCAATTACATTTGTTTGACTGGTGGATGGGTGATGTTAGAGCCTGTTCATAGGTGATCATGGCTTGCGTCTGATACAAAGAAGCGGCCTTTTGTCCAACGCCCACCTCGATTCAATCAACCTTAAGAAGAGCCGCTACAGTTCATTACCGGAGAGCGCAGTGCGTGATCATGAAGACACACAATCACCGGAAAATTGTATATGCTGCTAATCACATTAGGTGATCACTTGACTTGGCTCCTTCCAATTATAACAAGGCTCAAACAGAAGTGAATAATTTACAGTTTTCTACCATTAATGAGATCGCGGATTAATTACGGAGGGAAGACAGACGGAGCTCCCCCAACTCTTAACGTGGACCAGCACAATCTCTTTTGCCTTGCTCTTTGTCTTCACCGTGCATTCCGTCTGGATCAGAACGCACAACTTCGCCACAGCACCCACCTCCAACATTTCATTCCTTACTCGCTCAGACGCCGAGTACCTGCAAAGCAACCAAAGGATCCGAACTGCTTTCTCGGTAGCCAATTGTGAGACTCTAAATATTTTCTTGGAGACTGCAGGGATGCCCATGGCGTGGTCGGTAATGGCAGCCCTTCCTTCTGCACAGCCGCACAACACATCGAGAAGACATAACATCCTCTCGGAGGTGTTTTTTCTCTCCGGCGTCTGGTCGGGAAGCGATTCGATCAACACAGGAATGGCGCCTGCTTCAATGGCTTTGATTCTGATGCGCGTGCTGTTGGAGGTAATTGCTGTTAAGACTTCCAGGGCGGCCATGGTAGACTGGTGGCACACCTCCTCCGTCAATAGCTCCAGAAGTCCTTCAATTAAATCATCGTTAGCGTTCATAACAAATCTCTCAAGGGCTTTCTTGGACACGGTCTGTAATAGCATGGCCGAATGAAGTCTAGCATTGGAGGTGCCTCTCTTTAAAACCGAGGAGAGGAACGTCAGGGAGTTGCCGGTAGCGATTGTGTCGATCATCTCGTCGGGCAACGGAAGACAATGGAGAATACCCAGGGCTTCCTCGCAGCCGACCAGAACATCATGGTAGCAAACGTCTTCATCGGCTTCGGCGTAATTGCTTTCTATAACGGACATCAGTGCAGCGGGTGCGTCGGACGAAGCGATGCACCGTCTGTTGGTCTCGCTCTGACGCGCCATAGACCTCATCTTCTTCAACGCCTTCACTCGAAACGTCGGTGCGGGTGCGGACTCGATTTCCCGGACCAATTTATTGAGTTGATTTGTGTCTAGCGGCGCCCGGGGGGTGGAAATTCGCTGTACGCCCACAGAGGAATTGGCGACGCACCAGTGTTGGATGAGGCGGCGCAGTGTATGATTGGGTGTGAGGTCGGTGTTGCGCAGGAGTTGCATAGTGGCGGGGCAGGTGTTGTTGGCCAAAGTGTAAATCCATTTCTCAATACTTTCTCTGTCGTAGGTCACGCCCGTACAGACAATTACAGGGTCTCGCATCAGCTGCATCGATATCGGGCACACGAAATACGACGGGATTTCCATCTCTGAATTGTCTGAGGGATCCATAACCCAAATATTACTACAGTCTCACAGCCGAGTGCTGGATACGAAGAGGATATAGTATTTGGTGTACAAGGCAGAGGAATTCTGGAATATTGTGGTATAGAGTAGTCGAATTGCTTGAATTTATAGATTCATTCTCCCAAATATGGAGATTAGGCCAGTGAAATCGTCGCATTGGCAATTGGCGGTCGGCTATGGTAGGTTTCATTTAAAAAATAATCAAATGTATCAAAAGTTGGAGGGGCGAAGACCTGCTCAACGACTAAAACATGGCTTCCAACCCGCGGTCCACGTTTTTCATGTATCGATTATGGAGTAAAGTCTGACTCGTTCTTGCAGGCCAGCAACCTATGTTTTAGCTTATAAATGCTGAACTTTTCTTTAAAATTACAGAGGGCTTTTTCAAAACGGAGTTACACCATTCGTTAAGTCAAACGAAATGCGGTAAACCGAAGTCCATAAATTAAGATATGAATCTATTTTTCACAACAAAAATTAATTTCATTTCTCACATCTTGCACAGTCAACGAAGCCATCTAATTACAAAATCAGATGCTAAAATATAAGAGCATGTAATAAGGAATACGGCCACTGGCGAAGACTTTGATTAAATTAATGGTTGAAGATTTGTGTGACTCATTGCCAACTTTGCCACTCAAATGAGCGAGTCAAATGACCCACGCTGGCAGTGGCCACCAAAGGTGATTATAAAGAATTATATTTTGTTTACGGAGACCCGTCCAGCCCGTGTTCACTCCATATTTCAAAATATGAAGATTATTTTAATAAACAATAGTGTGTGGATGTCCTACCTATTACGTGTGCCTTCAAAATCTACACGATTATCTTTAATTTGAGAATAAATTGGAATATCTTAATATCTTGAGGGCCACAAATATTATCTAGTCATAATTTTTTCACTCAAATCTCATTCCTTCTAGTATTATTTATTTTCGTTTATTTTCTTAGCCATAAACTTTAAGCTCATGTGATACAATAGAGCACCCCACTCTTGTAATCTTCCTTTTTTTGCATAATAAGGATTATATTGGTATGTTAGTTACATGTCATTTTTGAACTCCTTTATGAAGAATTAGACCATTGATAAGAGTTTAATACAAAAGAGGAACTAATAATATCTCCGAACAAGTTGTATCGAGATGCAAGGTCCATTATAAAGTTTCCAGGTATTTTGTCTTGTTCATAAAACTGAAAAACAATACAAGGGAAAATAGGAATTTTCACATTATATAATCTCTTCCAGTATTATTTAGGATTTTTGGTGGAAAGGGCGACAAGAATTTAGGATTTATAAATTTATTATGGTCCTTCACTAAATTGATAGAATTTAGGATTTATAGATTTATTAGGATAAAATTAAATTTCAAGGATTTCAATCCTTTAAAAAGAACATATGTTGTTATTTCATTGACATATCTACGATAAATATATATAAGGTGTTTTGTATTATAACCCATGTAGAACATGTTATGCATTGTAGCCAATTTTGTTCAAGAAGAAGTTGGCATTCTAAAATTGTACGAATTACTACTGTAATTACATAAAGGGATCTGGTGTGAAATAGAAGTTTGAATTTGATATATCCATGGCCGAATTAAAGGTCAGGGGCGCCCTAGGCAATAGTTTAACTGGACGCCCTCCTCACAATTTTAGTTTATTTTTCCATCAAGCAAATAAATAAAATATGTCTATATCATTATATTTTTAAATTTTCATCACGGTCATAATAACATAATAGCAAAAATATTTTACTAAATTATCATAGAAGGATGCAAAAAAAAAAAATACAATGCAAAAAATATAATATTTTATACAAGGCTTCTTACAAGTCTGATTTAGCCATATGAAGTAAGTGATGTGAACTCCTTATGAAATAAAGCACCAATGTTTTACAAAGAAACAAAAACGTTTATGTAGCTCCCATGGTTTTGTGAAGAGGTGTATTTGGACTAAGCCTACCAATTCCTCTATAGAAAATTAATAGAAAATTTCCACAAAAAATTAAGAATAGAGAATTAAATATTGTTTTCCTTCAATTATACTCACTTCTACTAGATACACTAGTGACATTATAAAACGATACATTAATATTTTTACTCGAACAAACTACACACCTAGGTAATTTGGAGATACATGAGAGAATGAGTAACAATACCAAAAAAATCATGTGTTTATAAACATGTGATATTTTTTTTACTTGAAAAAATATTACAATTTTTTTTTATGTGTAAGCGTGAAATATATGTTACTATATAATAATATCTATAAATGGGTTGATCAATATTAAATATTTAGATGAAATATTTTAAAGCTAAGTTCTAAAATTAATCAACAAATTAACAGGAAATTTGTAGATTCAAGCGCCCCCTGACTGCTTGCTCCCTAGGCAACTGCCTAGTTTGCCTAGGGCTTAATACCCCTCTGGATATATCCTTTTGAAATATCTAGTCATAGTGATGTGCTCCATTAAAAAAGACTCTTCAACATGTGGTACATATCTATAGTGTAATATTTGTTATGGATGGTATTTCCATGTATTAAGATATTTTCTCAATGAATATCATTTTATGTAATGGCGATTATGTGATTATTTAGTAGTAAAGGCAGTGTATGTGTTTTAGGTTTCATATCAATATCATGAAGAATAACCTCTCTCCTAACTCAATTAATTTTCGCATGTTATGTTGCATGTAATGCAGTGCAAGTATTCATATCATCGTGTGTAATGTGATGCAAATGATAAAAGAGTTCACTATCAATATATGATATATGATATTTGGGGCCATGTCATATATGTGGATTTAAAATAATATTATTATCAACAAACAATCGTAGAAAATTTCATGGTTTTCTTTTTACTTCAATGCACATTAGTAGCTTCTTTTCCTGGGAGATAATTATATGTAGTATAGGTTTGTGGAATATGAAAGGTGACTTAATTCTATTAGCAACATTCCTATAAATGGGTAAGCTATGACATTTTTATTGTTTAATATTAATATCCATGGGATCAATTGCTGTATCATAAGAAGGTGGAGGGAGTCGTATGTGGGACCCTTCTATTGCATATGTATATGTTGACATCTCAAGACTAGGAGGAGTATGTTATGATTTAAATTATGTATTAAGGGAATGAGGCTTAAGGATGGCCTCCTAATTGATCTGAAAACGTGATGTGTATTTTTATCACTTTATAAGTTTCCAAAGATCGTGATTTTCTTAACCAATTTTAAGTATTTTTGAATCCACAAATTGATTAAATTATGATTATTTTGCATCCATAGAAGTGCGGAAAACTTGTGTAGCAAAGAAATAATCAGAAAAACTGAAACATTCAGATGACAAAAGAGATTGTTTACGGGGTTCGGAATTCCTACGTCCCTGGGTTCAGATTGAACCGATCCATTAATAATATTGAAATGAAAGTACAATAACTCTTACAAACAATCAATAATGATCATAACCTGCAAATGAGCTGATCAATGTCCCAAGAACTCTGAAAAATAGCAGAAACTGTCCCAAGAACGATCCATGGCTCCTACAAGTGTTTTCACAATGTGATCTCCCTGCAACTGTGTTTAGAAAAACACCTACAAATGGAGATTTAAAAACATTATATGAAAACAAATCATATTTCTGAGATCAGATCTGAATTCTGAACACTTTTCATGTTTACACCAAGTCACAATTCGGACTAGAAGTGCATTGAAATTCATGTTTTCCAACTGGCTGTCTTGAAGATCCCTGTTAAAATCTACATTCAAAGCTTCCAAAAACAGGCTAAAAGTCATCAAAAAATATCAAATCGTTGGAATCGTCTCAGAATTCTCTACATTTCATCTTTTTACTCCAAATTCCCAATCTGAGTGCATGGCCTTCAAAAATGGAGTTCTCTGCAATCTGGTCCTTAAGCTCCTCTCCACAGACCTGCATGAGTGTTGTTTAAATAACACTGAGCGTTGTCTTATCTCATCCGGGCTTGTAGCCGAATTGGTTGGGCAGATGGCTTTTTGAAAGGAGAGGTCGTGGGTTCAAAACCCAGCGGTCTTTGTTTTATTGCGGCCTTTGTTATCCTCATGTGGGAAGATCCCACATCCTCGGCGTGAAAAGTGAGTTGGTAGTTTAATAATAGAAAGGGCCGCCTTTTAAAACTTGGCTTTGGCCACACATTTTTCCGTTTTGTTTGGCCACATTGTAGTGGCGAGTTGGCTATTTATTCGCCCATTGAATTGGGCTTTGCTTTGGTTTGTTTATAAACAACCCGTGATATGGGCCAAGCTTTGTTTGTGGAACCACCAAATCATTCGAGGGATATGGAAAATCCCAAACCATGTGGTATACATTCCAAATCCGTCCCGAATAATATGGGATATAAATTTGAACATACGTGCCATGTGGAAATAACATCGAGCAAACATAGTAAGAACTCGGTCAATTCAAAACGTATGACATGGAACCATATGGCAATGCATGATGAATAATTACCAAAGCACTATGAAATTCGACCACACAATAATATGATATTTCAATAATGAAATATGGTAATAAATACCACTTTTCGACCCTCGATAGGCAAATCGAGCGAATTCGACGAGTGGTGGCAAGCCACGTGGTGGCTTGTGGACCCACCACGTCGGCAATAATACCTTAGTCCACACAACGGTCGGCTTCCCCTCCGTAATAAAAGTTGAGCCTCTTGTTCCCAAGCACCTTTATTTTTTTTACGCTCGTCGAAGACCAGTGGTCGAAAACCAACAAACAACTCTCTTTTGCCTTTTCGCCACGTGTCGCAGCGCGATTGGTCCATTATTGACCAGTTGACTAGAGTTGACTTTCCGTTGACCGAACTTTGATCGGACATATCTAGAGCTCCCAATGTCCGTTTGTCGCGTTCTTATAGTTGTTGGAAAGCTCTCGAGATAATCTTTTGCACTAACACCATTTAGGGATGTTTAGGGAATGTTTTCAAAAATGATCCCCTGATCACACCTCCCCACTGAGAAAGGCTTTTTGTCCACAAAAAGTTGTGTATCAACCCACAAAAACATGCTATCTCTTCCTACATTGCACAAACACACCCAAGAACCCAAAATAACATTATAGGTTAAATAAACACAAATAGTTGATTAGCTAGTCACATAACCGATCAGATAATAACACCCAATTAAGCTAGTGTTCAACTGAAACGCTGCAACCCTGTCAATTCTACGCACAACTATGAACTGTCATACCCCACTGTAATGCCATCACAAATAACTGACCAGATAATAACACCCAATTAAGCTAGTGTTCAACTGTCACTTTGTGATACGGCCAATTACCAAAAAGTACAATTCCATAACACGGATCAGTATACAAGACATCTAAATTGCCCACAATTAGGCTAGTGCCCATTGCCCATCTGAAACTGTAACCACTGCAAGTATTCACTATCAGAATATAATAGACTATCAACGCCCCAAAAAGCTATAGTCAATAACTGAATCAACATGAATATGCCAAACACTGTATCGCCATTACAAATAATAAGTCAGATAATAACACCCATCTATAACAGAAGCTAGTGTTCAACTAACACTTGTGATTATGCTGATTACTACTGCAAGTTTCAAATTTAGACATGCTACTAATGCCTATCCCTGCATAGTGTTTTCAACAATGGAACTACCAACCAATCTGAGAAAACAAAACATGAGTATGATGAACCTATCACTCAAATCTTCTCTTCAGCTGTTTCCATTCATTTTCAAAGCTTAAATATCAACAATTTACCGTAGTGCAAATATAAAGTTGAGGAGTGTTTTTCTAAACCAATCACTTGGGTTTTTCCATTTTGGTTGTTTAGGAACAAACCAACAAACCTTAACATCATGACCATTCCTATTACAATGGGAACAAAATTGAACTTCCCTGTTTTTAGGAATCTTACCCATTTTACCATTCTTAGAGCTCTGCCTACGAGAATGATTCCCCTGTTTAGGAGAGGTAACCTTCTTGTCATTTCTCGCCTTTCCTGGGTGAGATTGGTCTTTAGCACCTGCCTTATCATTCACAAAAGGCGTTAACTTCTTAATTAAATTTTTCCTCTTCCAACAATATGCAACAGAATGATTAGTACCTTCACAAAATGTGCAAGGGAAAGCATATTTCTGCCTACCAAAACTATATTGTTCCAACTGAAAGAGTGTATTAGAAGTTTTAGGATTTGATTTTCCCTTAGTGCTATTTTTAGTGTAAGTGGAAGGAGGTGGAATCTGATTACCTCTTTTACCTGTTTTCTTACACCTTTCATTGTTCCTCCTGATGGTGGAATCCTGCAATTCTAGTGGTGTAGATCCTTGGCTGTTGGAAGCTTGTCCTTCCTTCAGCTGCTTTGGAACTTTCTCCAATTTCCATTTTCCCACTAGAGTAACCCAAACCTGCAAACCGAGGTTGATCCTCTACCTGTATTGGGTTAGCATCACCTTGTCCATTTTTACCAAGGCCTATTCTGTTAAATCCCATCTTAACCATTAGCTTAGACCCAATTCCCTTAGTGTGTTTTTCAAACTGACCCAAAGGAACATCTGAAACTGAATGAGAGGAAGAATTAAAATGTGAACAACTTACAGTGCATTCTTCTGTCATAGTACCTGCATCTGATTTGGAAGGTATTTCCTTATTGTGTTCACCTTGTTGCAGCTTTTCCAAGAGGGCATCCTTGGTTCTTATTTCTTCCTGCAACTCTTTAACAAAGCCCATCAACTTCTTGCTCTCTTCATGCATCTTGTTGACATACTCCTCTTTCTTGGTTATAGAGGATTGTGGCTCAGATTTTAACCGCACTATTTCCTCTTCTAAGGAATAAAAATTAGCTCTCAAGAAAGAGTTTTCTTCTTGGAGTTGGCAGTTTATGGCTTCAAGCTCATCCAGTTGCTCCTGTTTGGATGACTTGCCCATGATTCCCTGTTCCTGCAAACACAACCTGTACTTCCAAAACTGCACACTGCAAAAGAAGATTAACAAGCCCCAAAATGTCTGCACACTGAAAACTGAAATCAATACTGAAACTGAAGCCAAACACAATTAGAAGCTAATCCGGCAATCTAACTGCTCTGATACCAAACTTGATCTGAAAACGTGATGTGTATTTTTATCACTTTATAAGTTTCCAAAGATCGTGATTTTCTTAACCAATTTTAAGTATTTTTGAATCCACAAATTGATTAAATTATGATTATTTTGCATCCATAGAAGTGCAGAAAACTTGTGTAGCAAAGAAATAATCAGAAAAACTGAAACATTCAGATGACAAAAGAGATTGTTTACGGGGTTCGGAATTCCTACGTCCCCGGGTTCAGATTGAACCGATCCATTAATAATATTGAAATGCAAGTACAATAACTCTTACAAACAATCAATAATGAATCATAACCTGCAAATGAGCTGATCAATGTCCCAAGAACTCTGAAAAATAGCAGAAACTGTCCCAAGAACGATCCATGGCTCCTACAGTGTTTTCACAATGTGATCTCCCTGCAACTATGTTAGAAAAACACCTACAAATGGAGATTTAAAAACATTATATGAAAAAAAATCATATTTATGAGATCAGATCTGAATTCTGAACACTTTTCATGTTTACACCAAGTCACAATTCGACCAGAAGTGCATTGAAATTCGTGTTTTCCAACTAGCTGTCTTGAAGATCCCTGTTAAAATCTGCATTCAAAGCTTCCAAAAATAGGTTAAAAATCATCAAAAAAGATCAAATCTTACATCGTTGGAATCGTCTCAGAATTCTCTCATTTCATCTTTTTACTCCAAGTGCCCAATCTGAGTGCAAGGCCTTCAAAAATGGAGTTCTCTGCAATCTGGTCCTTAAGCTCTTTACACAGACCTGTACCCTGAGTTTATTTAAATAACACTGAAGCCCCATTTTATAATTGTCTTATCTCATCCGGGCTTGTAGCCGAATTGGTTGGGAGGATTGGTCTTTGACCCATGAGGTCAGGGGTTCAAAATCCCCCTCCCTCTTTTTTTGGCGGCCTTTTTATTTTTCTTGGGGGATAAAAATCCCACATTCGGCGTAAAAGGTGAGTTTATAGTTTTTAAATCCCAATGGAAAATGCCGTTTAAAAATGTGCTTTCCCCCACATGGGATGGGATGCAAAAAATCCCACATATGTGGGTTGAAGTTTGGGGATCCCACTAACCCCATTTTTTGTAATTTTTTTGAAATTTTTTATTGGTTTGTTTAAAAGTGGTCAAGGTGATATGGGCCGAGCTTTGTTTGTGGAACCCCAATCATTCGAATATGGATAACCAACCCCTCCAAACCATGTGGCTTACATTCCAATCCATTCCCGAATAATATGGGATATAAATATAACACCGTTGCCATGTGAATAAATATCGATCAAACATCGAAAATGGTCAATTCAAAACGTATGACATGGAACCAATGGAAATGCATGGTGAAAATTACCAAGCAATATGAATTTCGACCCAATATAATATGATATTCAATAATGAAATATAGCAATAAATACCACTTGTCGACCCTCGATAGGCAAATCGATCGAATTCGACGAGTGGTGGCAAGCCACGTGGTGGCTTGTGGACCCACCACGTCGGCGATAATACCTTAGTCCACATGGCGGCCGGGCTCCCCTCCGTAATAAAAGTTGAGCCTCTTGTTCCCCGTGCACCATTTTTACGCTCGTCGAAGACCGGTGATCGAAAAAACCAACAAAACAACTCCTTTTTTCTTTTCGCCACGTGTCGCAGTGCGATTGGTCCATTATTGACCAGTTGACTAGAGTTGACTTTCCCGTTGACCGAACTTTGACCGGACATATGCATGAGTTAAAGTAAATGATTCTATAATTCTTCCTTGCATACCTACAAATGGAGACTACGGTCAATGTTATGTGAAAATACGTGGAATGGGGATCATTGATAAAACTTAAGTTAATGCATATAATACATGTTAGGATGAAAAAGGTGATTGAAGACTTACTTATTCTTTTAATTCATCATTGGTGCCATCGTGGATGTCTGAGTAATCATCTACCAAGTCAAATATTTTATTTCAAGAGAATACTTCTTGTAATATAAAATCATTTATGATACCCATTATGTGATATGTGTTAGAAATCAAGGGAAATCATTCATTTTGGTGAATAGACAATTAGAAACAGTCCACAAATTTAGTCATGACATGATCTAGATAATGATCATAATTTCCATTGATGTTAGGATGAATAGAAGGTATGTTACTACTATACACTAGAAATTTTCAAAATATCCTAACAAAAATTAAGGTTTTAAGAAGAACCCAAAGAGGATCTACAATAATTCTAATTTGATCTAGAAATATGAAATTCTAGGGGTGAGGCATGCAGTCGTAAGATGTGAGTAACAAAAATTAATTAGGTTCACTGGAATGATGTATAAAACTAGGGTTTTCCTGATTCATATAATTGCTAATATGTGTAAATACGATTAAGAATAGGAAATACACAAGTACCATAAATCTACAAATCCTAAGTCACGTATTATTCAATTTATCTAATATTTAAAATATATAAAGTTAGATGAAGGAAAGTGTGAGCTAGGGTTAGACAAGATTACAATAATTGATTATTTTTGTAATAAAATATGACATTTATGATGATGGATCTAGGTCATGTATGAAGAAATATGGATCTATGTAAATTTGTGCAGTATCATAGTTTATAGTGGACATATTTTCCTATTCTATATGAATTCACCTAGGTGGATTTGTCTTTTTCTAGGTGGTCTAGTCTTATGGTAGCTTGATTAGAATTATAATTTTAAACAATGTTATTTTAGCCTTAGGATAAATATTTTGTAATTAAATATTCTTTTATCTCTCTTCTATATATTATGCAGGGCTTATTCTTTATCAAAACCCTAGATTCATCATTTTTTTAAAAAGCAAAAAGAATGGTTGTTCGATTGGCAATAGTAACCTCAAAACCACTAGGGTGGAGCATTTCCTATATAACACTATCATGAAAGGGCCTAATGCCTATGTAGCTCACTCCCTTGGAAAATGTGTATTAGTGCACAATAATAAATGTGCTAGAAAGATCTTAAAATGGCCTCTAGAACTTGGAAATGATATATTGTGCAGATTATAGAGTTTGATAATGACCTAGGGAAGTCATATAAGATGTGGTCATACTTGGTTACTAGCTAGTGTTCTTCAAAGAGTGATTTTGTAATTGCATTATTTTTTTTGATCTCCTAAGTAGCCCCCATATGTAAGAGATTGAGGCCCTTTCTATTGGTGGGCTGATAGTACTTTTTGTACATGACTATTGTGAAAGTTTCCCCACTCAATCGACACTAGGAAGATTGGGTTAACATATCATTTAAATTGTGACTCTTAATTGAGTAAAGGGAAAAATAAAAAAAAATGTTTCTTTTTTTCATTCTTGACATAAACCATGTCATGGAAAGATACAATTTTTTATTTTGATAGGTGGATAAGGTGGCCATGTAATGCCCACTTTTTACACACACAAAAACAACAATAAAAATACTAGGATGATTTTTTTTGACTTGCATTGCTTACTACACAACGCCACAATGGCGCCAAGTAAAGAAAACTCAAGGACACATAAGACACTCACAAGTCATCAACTCACATAGACACAAGACAACACCATAGACATGTCGATGCCACACTTTTCCCAATGAATGAATACTAGGAATGACCCAACCACAAAAACAATAGTGAACTAAAACTGGCAAACTCTCGTACAAAATATAATTCGCATTAGAAATTGGCATTTATAATTTAAATGAAATTATTTTTACATAGATATATGAATTTAATGCATGGTGTTATTTAAATGTCCATGCAAGATTTAAAATACTTCTTTCCACCTACAGATTATTAATTTTTATTCCAGTATTTAATTCATAGATTCGTACGATTTCTCAAGAACAATTTTTATCCTTTACATTAAATTTTCATAACTAAAATGTTTAGTTGGCATAATTCAGAGATTTCTTGTAATTTACTTATTTAATCATTGTTCTTATAGTTAAGAAGATGCTTCTCAAACGTTTATTATGCTATTTTAAAATTTTACCATTTGCAACTGTAAGTAAATATGATTTGATGTTGAATTGTTAACAATATTTATAAAAATGTAACAAAATGGTGGTTTAGATCTACAAAATATCTTAAAATGTTCCCATGTAAACATTTCTTTGATCATGGTATCTTATTTTCCCAATTTATACATTCCCAGAAAAATTAATGTTTTTTGGTAGAAAATATTCAAATTCAATAATAAAAATGTAGACAATCCATATCATAAATTATCTACATTGTTTTTTTCTCGAAATTGGTTGTTACCTAGGCAAACTCATATTCTACAATATGTAACACAAGAATAATGTTCACAATTAAGTTATTGTGGCAATCCAAGATTGTAACACTATTCCTAACCTACAAATCTTTTATGTGGTAACAACTTATGTGTTAGACTAAAAAAGTCGGATTATTGACTCACAATATAACATTGACTGAGAATTACAAAATTGTAAATTGTGGAATTTCTATACATATAGATATTACTAGAAAAACCACATTTTTTGTGAAGCATTGTGGAATACTACACATGAACCACATAGAAATTGTAGAAATGTTACAAACATTAGATAAATGTTTCTGACAATGTCACAATCTAAATAAATGTGAGATTAGCTATTAAATTCTATAATATCATAACAGGACATATCCATGAATTATAGGAGAAGATTGTTGAAAAACTAGGTTCACTAAAGTCAACATCTTTCAAAATGTGGATTATCTATAATTGCCAAGAGCTACAATTTTAATATTTGGAATACCCACAAGTTAACCTCCTAATCACTAAGGTTTATTGTTGAATTCCAATTGTGGCACTCAGGGATTTACGGCCTAGTTATAGATTAGATTAAGGTTAGAAAGATATTTACCCTATAAACTCCATTCATAAGTAAAATTCAAATACAAATAAATTATCACTATGCCTCTGTATAAAACATATTAGCTGAGAGGGACTAATTATGTAGTTCACTGATTTTGGTTAGAAGTACATAGAAAAAATAATACCACGATCTCCATTTCTGTCGGTAGATCCATGTTTCTAGGGATATTAATTTTATGATGAAGTTAATTCTAAAAGAACTATCTTCCAAGGAATTTACAAGGTAGTCCACCAGGAAACGATTGTTTGACATGTATATTTGCTTTACTTACTCCAGATATAGTTTGACTGTGTTGCTCCTATCTGTCAAGTTTATGACGATGTCACTAAACATACCTGTTGGTACCAAAATTGATTCTCCCTCAATGTCTGAGTAGCATCACAAGTGTTGACATGAAGCTTAAAGACTAATAGATCATAATGATTCATTTTGTAGCCGGGGATGGGATCTAACTGGCCTTTTGTCACTCAAATGTGGAGAAATGGGTAGCAACCTTAAGAGGATTTGATCTATCCTCACTATTTTAGGTTGTGCCTTTCAACCAAGGTAAGAGAACCCTTTTGTAGCCTGTTGTTTATGCAGGAGATGGAGATGTCCTTCGTAATGAAGTTGTTAAGGATACCCTTGAGAAAATATGATCAATGCAACAAAATCTAACTCTCATGAGTTGTCACTCTAGATAGTGGAGGTATTCTCTAAGCAAGGTTAAGGCTACTAAAGACATTTGGAATCCTGATTGTAGGTTAAGGCTACTAAAGACATTTGGAATCCTGATTGTTTATGTATTTTTTGGTAGTAAAAATTATGCATTTATATACATGCATGTCAAACAGGGGTAGTATGGGTAGGATTGGTTGTTTTAAATGAATTTTTGGAGGGAGGTGAGGTAGAATGAACTTGTTTTGCCAGATCTTTGAAAGTTTTTACAAAATGGAAAGCTTAGACAACAGAATGCTTCAGAATAGCTAAAATGTTCCTTTAACCAGAATATGTGCTTTAATGGAGGCCCAGATTAGCACTTTTTCACACAATCTATGAGATTCTAACACAAAGGCTTGAGTTGGAAGACCCAATAAAGCATCAAGATCTGAGCCCAGTCATGCCTGAGGTACACCCAGAGGCTTACAGACAATCTCTATCAACAGATGAAAGAAAAGTGATTTTAAATCATTTATTTCACTCCCAGATGAAGGATCTTCTGAGAAATGAAATTGTAGATGCCACTAAACTGTCACAAGGATTGAGACCTATGTGATTAGGAAATATTTTGACACAATATTGTAACAAGAACAAGAAAAACTATTTGTAGACATTCAGAAATAAAACAAACACATTTTGCCAAAGATCAACACAGAATAACTCGAACTTGATTAAATTTATCAGTAGCAGGGAAAGTTTCTAGAACAATCTCAGAGCTTGTCAATGGTTGTACACTCGCAACCACCTTGACATGATCAAATTTAAAACAAAAGAGATATACAAGCTTCTCAGATGGCTTCTCAAAAGACAAGCTTTGTCAAATTTTCCTCTTAGGAATTTTCTTCGACCTCTAACACTCCAACCACCAACCATTTGCACAATAAATTTGTGCCATTTATAACATTTACAACAGACCCCTTTTTCCCAAAAAATCGAAACATTGAGTGCCACTAGTGCTTGCCATGATCACGATCGTGATTCCCAGAATCAGATCTGTAAAAAATTGTTAGGTGCTCAGGGGGCAAATCTTTCGAATATCTCCTACATTCAACTCCTTCTAGCAAATCACTCTTTCTTCTATTCACCAACCACTTCCGCCCCTAATATGTCAAATCTGGTTCTTTCTGTGCTCGGGAGAAGGAAAATGGAAGATCATATCAAGCCTAGTAGCCAGATCATTTTAATGACGATAAATGTCTCCAGATCTCCCCCACCAAACTTAGATATCAAAATTAACTCCCCTCTCTATTTGGCGTGTAGGAAATACCAAGAAATCATGAAGACTCACACTTCTAGGAGTGTTTCAGTAAAAATGGGGGGAAAATTAGGTTCAGACTCACAGTTTCTGTTGATCTTTACTTTGAATTTGGGCCGTCCACATGGAAGATTCAATTTAAGATGGGCCCAGGGATTTTCTTTTGACTTTTACAACCTTTGAAAAAATGTAAAATTTTCACATTTTTCTCCGCGCCTCCGCCCTTGAGAAATGAGCCTGACACGTGTCCTAAGGTGGGTCCCAAAGGAACCATGACCAAATTCTACCATTTCACCTCTTTTTTGGAAAAGGGAAAATTTTCAAAGTTTTCCCCGCAGCTCTGCCCTTGAAAAATGGGCCTGACACATGTCCCAATGTGGGTCCCATTGGAACCATGCTTCCTTTTTCACTTTTAACTCTTTTCTCCTAAAAGGAAAACTTTCAAATTTTCCCCAAGGGTCTGCACCTCCGCCATTGACCTTGAAACAAACCTTGACTGATCCTTTGTTGGGCCTGTGGGCCATTTTTGATATTTTAACCCCTTTGAGAATAAGAGGCAAAAATTCTAAGTTGCCCCTGATGGTCCGCTTCCCCGCCCCTTTTGACTTTTCAAACTGCCACGCGTCACAATGGCGCACCTTGAGATAGTCCCCAAAATTTGAGACCCTGAAAGAGTGCGGGCTCGCCACATGTCCTGGCCCAGAAAAATTTGTTTGAAGGCTTGAAGCTCAATGGAAGGTGCCATGTGTCAGAGTCTGAGGCAATCTCCTTTGGTCATTGAAAAATTCCAAGAAAAATGCAAAGTGAGCGGAGGCCTCCAAGTGTCCTCCTAGCACTTCTTTAAAATGAAACTCAAGGGCTATTCCCCAAACATGCGTGGTTCCTCCATGTGTCCCAGACCTCCCAAAACCTTTTGAAAAATGACTAAGTATGGGAAGACCCAGCGGAAGCCTCCACATGTCTTCATGGTGCAATTTCAAAATGGTGCCCAAAGCGGAGACCCTAAATGAGCGCAAGCTCGCCACGTGTCTCTGTTCTACCAAACTATACCAGCTGCATAAAATTTTGTCTAAGTCTGGGAAAAGCAGCGGAAACCTCCATGTGTCCTCCCGGTGCAACTTCAAGGCCAAACCCAAAAGTGAACTTTCAAATGAGCATCGTTCCTCCACGTAGATTGGTTTTCAAGTTGAGGTGATTTATAAAATTATGAAGTACCCCACCGAGCCATGTCCAACCAAAAGAGGCCACGTTCCCTGTCAATGCAAGGATGTAAATTTGACTGGGAGAAATGCCCGTCAAACCGTAAAATGTAGAAAAATGACCATTTGAGCCCAGAGATGAATTTTTTTCCAAGGACAGAGGATTTAGAAACGTTACAAGGCTCAAATACGTTCCTTAGAGCTACATCCATTCATTTTTCTTCAAGTATTTAGGGAAAAAATGACAAGGGAAACAAATCCTGACTATGAAAGATGGAAAGAACGGGAAAGCCCAAGTTTTTAGATAAACAGAGAATGGGAGACCCAAATTACAGACCTTTTCAGAGAGACAGAGAAACAAGGAAACACAAATGGACCCATACGTGATCTTTGACCCAGGAACAAATTAATTATGGCAACAAAAAGAAAGTAGATACTTCCCAGGCACAACACGGGGGAATAAAATATGGTAGAGGCCGTAAATTGATAGATTTTCAATGGAAAATGGGGCGAGACTATTTTGAGCACCAACATTGGCTCTGACTCGGGGATGGGAACTCCCTGCGAGTGCCACAAGAACAAAGGTAGACCAAGTGCCAAAAATATCCATTGGGTGATAGAGTCATCTTACAGAGCAAAGAAATAGAGCCATCTCAAACAAAAATAGAGAGACCAGCAAAAATAGGTCACCAAGGACCAGAACAAGCAAAAAACACAAAAGACAAGAAACAAACAACCAACTATACACTGTACAAAATATTTTTACCTTGATTCTAGGGAATCAATCCAAGAAATTCTTCAAATGCCTTCCATTAACAGGAAACTCAAGCAATTCACCATCCAAATCCTTCAAGAAGAAGGTATGTTCACCAATCTTGATATCAATGGAGTAAGTGCCCATCCATAGTGAGTCAAATTTTCCATGCTTGCCCTTATCTTCATGCCTACTATCCCATAGTAGCACAAGATCTCCAACATTGAAAGCTCTTGGGGTGACCTTCTTATCGAACAACTTCTTTAGCTTCTCTCTGAACTTTACATGCCTTTGGTGGGATGCCCTCCTTTCTTCATCAAGTTCAACAATTTGGTTAATGCGAGCATCATAAGGACTTACTTCTTGATCCTCCAGTTGTTGATTGAACTGATATGAGGATAGTTGCATATGAAGGGGTAGCAGGGCCTGAGTTCCATATACCAACTCAAATGGACTCTTTCCAGTAACTCTTTTAACAGTGATCCTATCAGCCCAAACAACAAACTTCAATTGTTCACCCCATTTTCTCTTATTCAGCTCCAAGGTTCTTCTGATAATCTTCAACAGGTTTTTATTACTGGACTCAGCTTGTCCATTTCCTTGGGGATTGTAATTAGAGGCATATGTCAAGTTGATCCCATAATCTTGGCACATTACCACCAGAGGTTTAGCCCTAAAACTCATGGCATTGTCAGCTACAATTTTGACTGGCACTCCAAACCTACAGATGATGTGGTTTAGCACAAAGTCCATGACAATTTGGTGTGTTGCCTTCTTGGTGGGGATTGCCTCCACCCATTTAGTAAAGTAATCAGTGGCTATAAGAATCCACTTATGGCTAGCACTTGAAGGGTCTGAAATCTCACCAATGAAATCCATTCCCCATTGCTTGAATGGGGCTTCAATTGATACAGGCTACAAAGGAAGGGAGCCTGAAGCTTTCAGTCTTCCAGAGAAGCATTGGAAACTCTCACATCTTCTAACCAAAAGAGTTGTATCCTTGAAGAGAGTTGGCCACCAATAACCAGCCCTTGGGATCTTGTGTGTTGTGACTCTTGCAGCAAAATGCCCCCCACAAACTCCTCCATGGAGATCAACAATTATCTTGGGGGATTCTTCTTCAGTAATGCACCTTAAGAGGACTCCCTCTAGGTTTTTCCAAGCTAACCCATAATCAGTAATGACATATTTCTGGGAGGCCAATTTAAGAGTTCTTTTCTAGTTCTTACTTAAATACTCAGGGCAATATAAGTGTCTGACAAAAAAAATCACATCCTTGTACCACTTAGATCTCATCAACCTTTCAAAAACACCTACCCTTTCTTCTTCTAGCTCATTTACCTCAATAGTTTTGCAAGTTGCTTTCAGCCATAAGCTTAGCCAAGCCCAAACCTCTCACCAACTTTGTGGTTTGGATATCCATATCATATTCTTACAACTTGTTCACCCACCTGCATCTTTTTCTTGAGACTTCCATCTCTGATAAGATGTCCTTCACCATGGTATGGGGAACATAAGCAACAATCCTAGAACTCAAAATATAAGGCCTAAAAACCTTTGTTTCTTTTACCAAGTTAAAATGCCTTTTTCTCCATAATAGTGTACTTTCAGCTCAGCCCCCTGCAAGGCCTTACTGAAAAAGGCAATCGGCCTTTCAGCCCCTTCATCATCTTTTCTGCAACAGGACAGATGCAATAGTGTTCTCAGAAGCAAAAGAAAACAGTTGGAAAGGCTTCTTATAGTCTGGAGCTGCTAAAACAGGGGCATGTTTTAATTCCTCCTTGATCCCATTGAAATATTGGATGGCAGTCTCTTCCCATTTGATGACTTGGTCCTTCTTTAGCATGGAAGTGATTGGAATGGTCAACTCAACAAAGTTTGATATGAATCTCTTGATGAATTTTTATCTACCCAAAGAAAGACTGAATTCCCTTCTTGGTTCTTGTAATTGGGACTTTGTTGATGGCCTCTACCCTTTCTAGATGAATCATCACCCCTTCTTTGTGACACAATGTGACCAAGCAACCTTGCCTTCTACACTCCAAAATGGCACTTCTTTGGATTGAGTGAGATGCCATATTCTCTACATCTTATTAGCATCTTCTCCAAGTGCAAGCAAGTGATCACTTCTCTTCCTGGAAAATAAAATTACATCATCTTGATAAACTATAATAAACTCATTGATGTAACTAGCAAAAGCAACATCCATTTCTCTTTGAAAGGTGGCTCCAACATTCATCAAACCGAAGGGCATCCTAACATACACATACGTCCCCCAAGGAGTAGTAAAGGCTGTCTTGATCCTTTCTGATTCCTTCACCACAACCTGGTTATAACTAGAGAAACCATCTAGGGTGGAGAGCAATTCAGAACCAGTCACTAATTGTAGCATGTTTTCCATATTTGGTAAAGGATAATTATCCTTCATTGATGCTCTATTTAGATTCCTAGAAATCTACACACAGTCTGATATCACCATTCTTCTTTCTTACTGGTACTAGGTTTGCAACCCAAGAAGAATACTATGTGGGCTGAATAATCCCTCCATCTCTTAGCTTCTTCAGTTCCTCTTGCATTTTAAGAGATAAGAGTGGATTGATTGGCCTCTATTTCTTCCTGAATGGTTTTGCATTGGACTCCAAGGGAATCTCATGTTGAAACAGATCCTCTCTATATGCCTTTAGTTCAGAAATAGGTCCATGCCATGCAATCCTGATACTTTTTCAACAATTGGATGTATGAATGCTTCTCCTCCCTGCTGAGATTGCTACCTAACCAAATTTTCCTTGGTTTCTCCTTTGTGCCAAGGTCATGCTCCTCAATATCCCTTGAGGCTACCATGCATCTGTTAATAATGTGATCAACATTATCAAAATTAGACTCAAGAGCAACCAACCCTCTGGGAATGGTATTAGTCTTTAGTTGGATGATGCCTTTGCCAAACAAGGTTTCTTTACCCTTCTGCTATGCACACCATTGGCTCCCAATCAATATTCTGATCAGAAAACTCCTCTTTGTTCTGCAGAAATCTTCTGACCTGAGCATCATCATCAAAAACCTACCCAATGCTTAATATTGTCAGGTATAGATGGCCTTGTTAACACCTCAACATCATATTCACAATATGGGGACATTGCACAATTATCAAAATGAGATCCCAACACTGCAAGTATTGTCTGCCAAATCATTGAACTTCCTATCATGATGCACAATGTTGAATGAATCAAACATCTCAATGAGATCCCAAACTGCATGCTTGTATTGTTTCATTCGCTGATTTTTTGTGGCATACAGTTTTCTGACTTATTTTACAATTAATTCTGAGTCTCCTTTGACAATGATTTCCTTGACACCATATTTCCAAGCAATTATAAAACCCAACAATAGTGCCTCATACTCAACAATGTTGTTAGTGCACTCAAAGTTGAGTTTGAAGGAAAAAACAAATTTTTCCTAACCGGGAGAAAGCAGAACAACACCAACACAATTCCCAAACTTGGAGCAACCTCCATCAAACAATAGAGTCCAAGGAGAGCCCTCCTTGTTCAAGACACCTACATTTCCTTAAATCTTGCGCTCCTTTCCATCAACAAATCCCACAAATTTATCAGCATCAACACTTGTGTACAATACTTCATAGGATGCATTGTTGGGATCTTCAATAAGGTGTAACATCTTCTTTTCCCCATAACACTTGACAAGGATACCCTCAACTGGGATGGTGGCATAGGACATATCCATTTTAACACTCCCACCAAAACTTGCATCCCACCTTCTAGATTTGCACACCCCACTTGGCTAGGTAGATCAACAAGGCACTACATCAAGCTTCAAATTCCTACCCCTGACGATAATTACAAGTTGCACCACCATGAACCCTTCACACACCCCACCACTGGCACCTTTATAGAATCCATAGCAATGCACTTCCCATATGGCTATTAATTTGATATGCAGTTCATTCATAACTTCTAGAGGCACAACATTACAAATGCCCGAATGGAAAATATATAGCCCCTGGCAACAATCTATCCTTAATGATCATGGTAGTGAAGAATGGGTCCACATTCAGCTAAGAATCTACTAAGGATGTTCCCAAATAAACCTCATGTGGTTCATCTAGCTCTTTTGATGCTGGTGGATGCCTCTAGGTTCCTCTATGGCTGGTGGAGTCTCCACAATGTTTATATTTTTGACACCCCAAACCCGGGGCAATCTTCCCTTCTTTCAATCCCAAGTATTCAAATGCTCTTTTCCCGTGCTCAGGAGTCCTAAGCAACTCAACAATTGGAATTTTCAGAAACTTTGATTTGACTTAAAACTCGAGCAATGTAATTGTGAGACATTCTTTGGTAAGGTCTTGGATGGAAATGTAGTATTGGAAGGAAAGCCGAACACTCACCAGGTTTTACAAGATTTTTACCGCCATAATGAGATGAATTAGGTTAGGCATGAGGAGGGGTAAAAAAATTTTTTGGAACCTACAGGTGATTGTAGTAGATGCATGGATTTCCTAGGGGCCTCTTCCCTTTCTCATTCTTGCTATGAAATTGTAAGGGATCTTTTGGTTTGGCTCTAGGCCTAGTCCCTTTGATACACTTCTTGTGTTTATTCCTCCCTTCTTCTCAACAACAACATTCATCAATAATTGTCTATCTTCCTCAATGGGATTCCTCCCATCTAAAACTCATTAAAGCCCCTAAATATTACCTCTTGGCATTTTGTAGTGAAATATCAAAAACTTTAGAGCAAATCTACATCTAAAGTATGAGAGGGTGGAAGAATAGGTCAACCCTATGAATGTAGTTCCCAAAAAGTTGCAACCCTCCTGGGAACTTATCACTACAAGTTGAAGTTTTGGTTTTCTTTGAGTATGATCATGCATTACATTTTATCATTGTCAGCATAAGCTGTCTTATTGGTAAGACAGGTGTTTTCATTCCTTACACAAAGCATGGGGCCTTTGTTGGTTTAGGTATTTTTTTATGCATCAATGACCCTGTCTCCTTGGCACATAGGTTTTTGAGATCAAGCATCTGAACAAAGGAATCTGGTAGCCAAAGGATAAGGCACCATTATATTTTCCCATACCTTGGGGCTGCCTTCATCTGGAAGCTAGGTCCCTTGCCTATGTCGTAGATATTTGGTGATATATTAACTTTCTTGAAAAGCTCCATGTTATGTGTTGATCGCACTGAGATCTCTACCTAATCCCCTTTTCAGACTAGTTCATGTAGGAAATTTCTTTGACAGCCCCTTCAAAGTCATCAACAACAACTTGAATCAGCTAGCCTTTCAATGTCTGATGGTTGCATGGGACATATCTATTTGAAAACTCCCTTTTTGGATGCTTACATCTAACTTTCCTTGATATTGTTACCCTACTTGCAGAGCCATGGTGAAGCTTGCCTCAAATTACTGCATCAGGTTTTAAATTCCCTGCAAATAGGCATAGGCTTTTATCAAATGTATCCGTTGATCAAACATGATTCACCACATGGCACTTCTCTGGAATCCAAGTAAGCACTTCCTCATATGCATCTTGTTACCTTTGATATTTGAAGTTCATGTCATAACTTCATAGGCATTAGGATTTTTGTAACAATCTATCCTTTCATGTTTTCAAATTCAGTTATGTCAAAAGAAACCTAGGGTTAGTTCTAAGGACCATCTACAATTTAGCTGCATTGCTACCATCTCATGTTCCAAGAATCAACCTCAGAGTGGTTATCTAGCTCTTCTATTATATGGTGGTCCTTTAATTCTTCTTCTAGAGGTGGATTCTAAAAAACAATGTTTATATTACATCTTCCTGGGGCAGCCTTCCCATATTTCAATCCCAAGTATTCAGATGCTGATCACCTTTTCATTGTTTCCTCAGGAATTCTAAGCAAATCTTACATCTTGAGGAATACATTTGGATAACATCATCCCTACAAAATTTATAGGTATAAAGGTATTTACACTTAAATGGAGGTTGGGTGGGGGCAATGGCCATATTGTTTTAAGGAGCCAACACACTCACTAGGCAGGTACAAGATTTTTGACAGCTTGGGCATGAGGAGGGGTATAATTTTTGACTTGGAACTGTTAAACCTTTTGTTGAAATCATGCATCTTTCTTAGGAGCCTCTTTAGGAATGTTTGAAATTCCGTATGGGAGGTTTTGGCTTTGCTTGAGGCCATACTACAATTTGACAACATTACTTCTTGTGTTATATTCCTTCTCTTGAGCAACAACAACATTCATTAGTAACTGTCTATCTTCCTCTAGATGGGATTCCCCCATCATACTTCTTTATCATTAAATCCCTTAAATATTCAAAGTCATTATTGGGAAATTCAAAATCTTGTACCAGTTATCTAATTCTAACTTCGGTATGAGAGGGAGGAAGAATTGGTTCCCTATGAATGCAGTCCCAAAAAGTGGTATAAAGTATTTACAGGCAAATATCACTTCAGTTGAAGTTGTCCCTTGTTGTGAGCTTATTGAGCAGGTGACCATGCAAACATCATCATCATTGTCATCATAAGTATTTGAATTCTTCTTCCTCTTGATTCATCTTCCTTACACAGAGCATGGGGCATGAAACATCTGTCACACCAATCAATGAAATCATGTCTCCTCATTACAACATCAACTCTGGTAGCCAAAGGATCAGGCACCATTCAGTTTTCCCTGCCAATTTGGGGCTGCTCTATTTCCAAATCCAAGAATTAATATGCCTCTATCATGAAAATCTTTGGTGATTATTCCCTTGTCTTGGCCTTTCTAGCTTGTGTTGACCTTGTGAACTCTGCTATAATCCCCTTCTCTACCCGGGCTAGTTTGTATGATATTTCTTTGAAAACCCCTGCCAAAGTTTTCACTAGTTAACTTGTTTCCAAATCAACAGGTAGTTGCTTTTCTTAGGTTTCTTTGAGGTTACATTAGTTTTACACCATCCCTTTTTGGAGGCTTTCCAATTACCTTAATATTGTTCTGGGTGGGGGTAGAGCCATGGTGAAGGCCTACCTCAAATGATAGGAGGTTTTGTCCCTCAAATAGTAAGCAACTTTTTATCAAATGCATTTGAATATTTGATCAAACTTGATTCATCACATGGCCTTATACTAACAAGAAGTATCCTCAAGGTCTTGTTAAACCTTGTGTTGAAATCATATACTGACTCATTAGGATTCTTCTTTATGTTTTCAATTTTTTTCTAAAGAAACCTAGGGTTAGTTCTATCACCATACTGCAATCTAAATGCATTGCTCATCTCTGTCTAAGAATCAATTGAATTATCTGGAAAATCTTTATACCAGTCCCTTGCATCCTCTTCCAGAGTATGGATAAACAACTTGATATATACATCTTCATGTTCAATCTCAAAGTCTTCCATCATATTGATAAAAATCTTCAGATGTTGATCACCAGTTATAGCGTTGTTTCCTTGGAACTTTGGTATTATGTTTCTTACATCTTGAGGAACTGCATTTTGGATAACCAACCATCCCTACAAAATTTATAGGTCCAAATAGATTTACAACAAATGGAGGTCTGGGTGGGGGCAGAGGGCCATGTTGTTATGAGGAGGTGACCCTGGAGGGGTGATAAATTGATAAGGGGCAGAGGGTCTCTGAAACAAAGGGGTATAATTTTTAGAGTGGATATCCCCTAAAGGCCTTGTTTCTTGGAAATCCCTATCAACTTCTAAAAAGACAAGGGCAGAATGAGAAGAAAACTTTTCAAAATCAAATGAAGGCCCCTCTCCAGTTGGAGAATTCAATTCCACAAAGAGGCTACCTAATTCAGAAGCACTTGAATAGCAGTCTTCAATGATAGGCCGATCACTTTCATCAATAGAGATTCCTCTTCTTGTCTGCTGATCTCCCACAACTCTCCAATATTTTCTTCCTTCTGATTTTTGCTTTTCCTAGCTCTGGAAATAATGTCCTAGCAGGGTCCCTAGCAAATAAAGACCTCCTTCCTTCCAGCTTTGCAAAGGTTAGTAACAAATCTCACTTGACAGAGGTTAAGACACTAGTATTCATTAAGAATCAGATCAACAGGGAGTCACCACCAAGGATTTCCACCTTAGTTGTGTAAATGCACTAAAATGATCTGTCAAATTTTTTTCAACACTAGAAACTGGACAAGGAAATATTATGACTCTTCTTTACTCAAATTTATCAATGAAACTTAGTGCAATAACTGTAGAAAATGGAAATATTGCACATAGTATTTGTAACTTTGAAACTTCTTATAGGCCTAAACACATGATGATACTTGAAAAGATGTATTAGCACTTTGAGCATTCAAGAAGTTTAAAGGTCTGAATATGAACTGCAATCACTATGTCCCCGGCAACAAGGTGTTTTTGATGGGCCAAATAAATATGAACTGTAATCAGTCTAGCAATCAAATAAGTCCCTGGCAATAGCGCCACTCAGGTGTTGGTACCCAAATTGATTCTCCTTCAATGTCTGAGCAGCATCACAAGTGTTGACAGGAAGCTTAGAGATAGATAGATCATAATGAGTCATTTTTTAGCCGGGGATGGGATCTAACTGGCCTTTTGTCACTCAGATGTGGAGAAATGGGTAGCACCCTCAAGAGGATTTGATCTATCCTCACTATTTTAGGTTAGTGCCTTTCAACCAAGGTAAGAGAACCCTTTTGTAGCCTATTGTTTATGGAGGAGATGGGGATGTCCTTGCTAATGAAGTTGTTAAGGATACCTTGAAGAAAATATGATCAATGTAACAAAATCTAACTCTCATGAGTTGTCACTCTAGATAGTGGAGATATTCTCTAAGCAAGGTTCAGGCTACTAAAGACATTTGGAATCCTGATTGTTTCTGCATTTTTTTGTAGTAAAAATTATGCATTTATATACACACATGACAAAATAGGGGTAGTATGGGTAGGATTGAGTTGTTTTAAATGAATTTTTGGAGGGAGGTGAAGCAGAATGAACTTGTTTTGCTAGATTTTTGAAATTTTTACAAATGGAAAGCTTAGACAACAGAATGCTTCAGAATAGCTAAAATGTTCCTTTAACCAGAATATGTGCTTCAATGGAGGCCCAAATTATCAATTTTTCACACAATATATGAGATTCTAACATGAAGGCTCGAGTTTGAAGACCCAATAAAGCATCAAGATCTGATCCCAGTGTACGCCTGAGGTACACCTAGAGGCTTACAGACAATCTTTGTCAACAGATGAAAGAAAAGTTGATTTTAAATCATTTATTTCACTCCCAGATGAAAGCTTCTTCTGAGAAATAAAATTGAAATGCCACTAAACTATCACAAGGATTAAGACATGTGTGATTGAGACAGATTTTGATACAAGATTGCAACAAGAACAAGAAAAAATATTTATAGACATTCAGAAATGAAACAAACACATTTTGCCCAAGATCAACATAGAATAACTCGAGCTTGATTAAATTTATCAGCAGGGGAAAATTTCTAGAACAATATTAGATCTTTTCAATGGTTGTACACTCACAACCACCTTGACATGATAAAATTTAAAACAAAAGAGATATACAGGCTTCTCAAATGGCTTCTCAAAAAAGGATGGGCTCTATCAAATTTTCCTCTTAGGAATTTTCTTCGACCTCTTCACACTCTAACATTTACACAATAAATATGTGCCATTTATAACATTTACAAAATACCCTTTTCCCCCCAAAAATCCATACATTGAGTTCCACCAGTGCCTGCCATGATCATGATTGTGATTCCCAAAATCAGATCTACAAAAAGTTGTCAGGTGGTCAGGGGGTAGATCTCTTCGAATATATCCCCATTCAAGTTCCTTCCTCTAGTAAAATCACTCTTCCTTCTATTCACCAACCACTTCCGCCCCTAATCTGTCAAATTTTGTTCCTTGCATGCTTAGGAGAAGAAAAATGGAAAATCACATCGAGCCCGATAGCCAGAGCATTTTAATGGTGAAAGAAATATCTAGATCTTCTTCACCAAACTTAGATATCAAAATTAACTCTCCTCTCTATTTGGCATGTAGGAAATACCAAGAAATCATGAAGACTCACACTTCCAGGAGCATTTCAGTAAAAATGGGGGGAAAATCAGATTCAGACTCACAGTTTTCGTTGATCTTTACTTTGAATTTGGGTCATCCACATGGAAGATTCAATTTAAGATGGGCATGGGGTTTTTCTTTTAACTTTTACAACCTTTGAAAAAATTTCAAATTTTCACATTTTGTTCTGCACCTCTGCCCTTGAGAAATGAGCTTGACACGTGTCCTAAGGTGGGTCCCAAAGGAATCACCAAATTCTACCATGTCACCTCTTTTTTGGAAAAGGGAAAATTTTCAATGTTTTCCCCACAGCTCTGCCCTTGAAAAATGGGCCTGACATGTGTCCCAATGTGGGTCCCATTGGAACCATACTTCCTTTTTCAATTTTAACTCTTTTCTCCTAAAAGGCAAAAATTTTCAAATTGTCCCCGAGGGTCCACACCTCCATCGTTGACCTTAAAAGAAAGCTTTGACTGATCCATTTCTGGCCTGTGGGCCATTTTTGATATTTTAACCCCTTTGAGAATAAGAGGCAAAAATTCTAAGTTGCCCCCAATGGTCCGCTTCCCCGCCCCTTTTGACTTTTCAAACTGCCATGCGTCACAATGGTGCACCTTGAGATAGTCCCCAAAATTTGAGACCCTAAAAGAGCGTGGGCTTGCCACATGTCCTGGCCCAGAAAAAAATGTTTGAAGGATTTAAGCTCAGGGAAGGCGCCATGTGTCAGTGTTTGAGGCAATCTCCTTCAGCCATTTAAAATTCCAAGCAAAATGAAAAGTGAGCAGAGGCCTTCCATGTGTCCTCTTTGCACTTCTTTAAAATGAAACTCAAGGGCCGGTCCCCAAACATGCGCGGTTCCTCCACTTGTCCTGGACCTCCCAAAACCTTTTGAAAAAATAATAAGTATGGGAAGACCCAGTGGAAGCCTCCACGTGTCTTCATGGCACAATTTCAAAATGGTTCCCAAAGCGGAGACCCTGAATGAGCGTGGGCTCACCACGTGTCTTTATTCTGCTAAACTATAGTAGCTGCATAAAAATTTTCTAAGTCCAGGAAAAGCAGCAGAAACTCACATGTCTTCCCGACGTAACTTCAAGGCCACACCCAAAAGTGAACTTTTAAATGACCATCGTTCCTCCACTTAGGCCATTTTTCAAGTTGAGGCGATTTATAAAATTATGAAGTACCCCATCGAGCTGCGTCTAACTAGAAGAGGCCACATTCCTTTACAATGAAAGGATGCAAATTTGACCCAGGAGAAACATCCGTCAAACCTTAAAATGTAGAAAAATGACCATTTGAGCTTGGTGATAAAAATTTTCCAAGGATAGAGGGTTTAGAAACATTACAAGTCTCAAATACATTCCTTAGAGCTACATCCATTCATTTTTCTTCAAGTATTTAGGGAAAAAATGACAAGGGCAGATAATCTCGACTGTGAAAGATAGAAAGAATGGGAAACCCCAAGTTTTTAGATAAACAGAGAATGAGAGACCCAAATTACAGAGCTTTTCAGAGAGACAGAGAAACAAGGAAACAAAAATGGATCCATACGTGATCTTCGAGCCAGGAACAGATTAATTATGGCAACAAAAAGAAAGCAGAGACTTCCCAGGCACAACACGGGGGAATAAAATATGGCATTCTTGGGATTTTATTTACCTAAACTAGGATGTTCCATCGAGTGTAAAGTTTAAGTTCATTCTATGGTTTCAATCCCTTCTATGGTAAAATGAATCACACATGAAGACATGTTATGGACAAATCTTATATTAGGGTTGAGTGTTTATATTAAATCTCTTTATTATGTTTACAAGGTAAGAATACAACCCATTAATTAATTAATCATTTATTGAACATTGGAATATCACTACAATATATTAAATTCAAATTCATTTACTATATATATATAACACCCTTTTCCCATACACAACTATGAATCAAATTGAACCTTTGATTAAATGCACAATCCCTAAGATATCCCTAAAACTAGCATCTCATGCATATTTACAAATTTTGAATATATATTTCTATAACAAGAGACTACATTATACATTTATTCATTTTACAATGACCTATATAAATTAAAAAAATAATTAATAAATTACACAATCGCCTTTTTTCCATCTTTCTTGCATCCTGCAAAACCATGTGAGCATGAAATCATCAATAAATCGCTGGCATGGTATCCACCCTAATGTAACATAATAAACATTTTTCAGTTTCCCATTTATATATAATAATAATTACAATTTGCATTTGAAAGAAAAGGTTTAGATACATGTATTCATTACATTTTATTTCACTTCATTTTGTAATCTAAGGAGAGAGAAGAAATAGGGAAGAGAGAGAGAAACACTATTTTGCCAAAAGTTCACAAATCACACAATAAAGTTTCAAATAGTTTTTTATAAGTGTCAAAAACTTTCCATGATGGTTTGGGCAACCCGACATGGGTCATACAACTTCCTTCTTATGTTTCCATGCTAGCTACAAAAACGTTCAATTAACGCTCGGAGGCTAAGAAGCCAACTTAAAACATTGTCCTCTAAGGAGAAAAGACACTCCAGGTAAGTTTATACCTGTCCTCCTATACACCAATAATTAATAGGAACTAATGGAATTCAGAACTGGAAAACTGTTTACAAACAACGACATGGCTTCTGGAGCCTCTGGTCGTATTTGGTCCAGTTTGACCTAGTCAACTACAACCGGAAGCCTTCAAAATGGCTTTGCCAAACTATCAGGAAAAGTGTTTTTCCTCAAAATGAAAGTACTAGGCAATTGTCTAGTAAAAATAATAGAGGTTTGTGAAGACGGATAAGCATTTCGTTGTCCAGAATTCAAATGGCAAATGAAAGACAACTTATTAGTTTTAGTAGCTTCTTACAACTACAAAATGGTGTAACATTGCTCCCAGTAGGTCATCAAAAAGATCAAAAATTTTCATTTGAGGTCAAACCAAAGGTTAAGGTGACTCCTCACATAACAAGGTAAATGAATGAAGCTTAACATCTCATTTTCAGAGTTACGAAGGGTACTTAACGAGTCTCCGAAAAATACTCATGTTTCATCATTTTCAACATTTTTACTGGGAAGTCAATTTCATCTTGTCGATAAAAACATATTGTGGTAATCTAGTTGGGCAGGAAGTTTTCTAAATCACCTTAGCATGAGGGTTGAAGATCATGGTTTAATATAAAAGGGATTTCATGAGTTACGAGACAACATTTTATTGTTTTGAAAAAGTTAATATAAAACAATTAAATGTATTATAATGCTAATATTTTAAAATTATATTAAGTTGTAAATGAAAAACTAAAGTACTAGAGTTATGAAAGATAAGGAGAGATGAACAATGCCTCGAGGGGCGAAGTCGGTCAAACCCATAGGATTCGGTTCAACATCTCACTTGGGCATTTCGTCAAATAGTTCATGAGCATCCACAACTCCACCATTTTGCATACACGTCTATCATAAAATTTGCAGCTATAGATCTTAAACCATTCCTCTACTCTTTATACTTTGAACGATGTCCATAATTTGTTCCACAGCTTGCATTTGGCATAGAATGAGAGACGCTAGTAAAGGTTATGGAATTTGGCTTTAGATATGCCAGTTATAGTTCCTCAAAAGTTTCGAAAGCCTTTTCAACAAACCCATTTTGTGTACATCCTGCAGTCTATGTTTCCCATAAAACCATGTTTTTTTTAAGACATTCAGTTAGAACATTTATACGCCATGCATATACTCCCATGTTTTGCACCCATGCCTATTAGGGTATCTACACCCAAGTCTACCTAGGCATTCCCAACTACAAGATATGAAGAAATTCCTATTCTAAATCCTCCATTTTAGCGTAGGATGGAGGATGCTGGCAAGGTTGTGAAGCATGTCATGCATTTCTTGAAAGGTTCCATGGCGTTCTTTTTAAAAAACATCCATTTTGCACATATTCTTCCATCAATGCAATCATTCACGCCACGTTTCAAGCATTTAGTATAACAGAGCACATGCCAAGCACATGATTCCACACTTGCATACATATCTACCAGAGCACTTGCAAATACAACATTTTATAGAAACAAATCCCTTTCCATTTTCCTAAGATGGATATCCACGTCCTGCTCCAAGCATTTATTTTTTTGGCACAAGCGAGGAGTATGCTTGAGGATGGAACTGTAAACATGGTTAGTGCGTGATGAACATGTTCCTAGACACAGAAGAGGTAGAATAATACAACAGATAATATGCTTGACTACAATGTGCCTCCCAATCATCAATCTTCTCCCTCTTTTTTGTTTTCTAGCATACCAAACAAACAAAACCATGACATTTTCAACATTTTTACTGGGAAGTCAATTTCATCTTGTCGATAAAACAATATTGTGGTGATCTAGTTGGGTAGGAAGTTTTCTAAATCACCTCAGCATGAGGGTTGAATATCATTGTTTAATATAAAAGGGTTATTTTGATTTCGTGAGTTACGAGATGACATTTTATTGTTTTGAAAAATTTAATATAAAACAATTAAATGTATTATAATGCTAATATTTTAAAATTATATTAAGTTGTAAATGAAAAACTAAAGTACGAGAGTTATGAAAGATAAGGAGAAATGAACCATGCCACGAGGGGCGAAGCCGGTCAAACCCGTAGGATTCGGTTCAACATCTCACTTGGGCATTTCGTCAAATAGTTCACGAGCATCCACAACTCCACCATTTTGCATACATGTCTATCATAAAATTTCCAGCTACAGATCTGAAACCATTCCTCTACTCTTTATACTTTGAACGATGTCCATAATTTGTTCCACAGCTTGCATTTGGCATAGGATGAGAGACGCTAGCAAAGGTTATGGAATTTGGCTTTATATCTGCCAGTTATAGTTCCTCAAAAGTTTCGAAAGCCTTTTCAACAAACCCATTTTGTGTACATCCTGCAATCTATGTTTCCCATAAGACCACATTTTTTTAAGACATTCAGTTAGAACATTTATACGCCATGCATATGCTCCCATGTTTTGCACCCATGCCTATCAGGGTATCTACAGCCAAGTCTACCTAGGCATTCCCAACTACAAGATATGAAGAAATTCCTATTCTAAATCCTCCATTTTAGTGTAGGATGAAGGATTCTGACAAGGTTGTGAAGCATGTCATGCATTTCTTGAAAGGTTCCATGGCGTTCTTTTTAAAAAACATCCATTTTGCACATATTCTTCCATCAATGCAATCATTCACGCCATATTTCAAGCATTTAGTATAACATAGCACATGCCAAGCACATGATTCCACACTTGCATACATATCTACCAGAGCACATGCAAATACAACATTTTATAGAAACAAATCCCTTTCCATTTTCATAAGATGGTTATCCACATCCTGCTCTAAGAATTTATTTTTTTTGGCACAAGCGAGGAGTATGCTTGAGGATGGAACTGTAAACATGGTTAGTGCATGATGAACATGTTCCCAGACACAGAAGAGGTAGATTAATACAACAGACAATATGCTTGACTACAGTGCCTCCCAATCATCAATCTTCTCCCTCTTTTTTGTTTTCTAGCATACAAAACAAACAAAACCATGACAGGAAAAATAAACTCTTTTGACAGATAAAATATCTTGTTTCAGACGCATATACAGATCCATATCAGTCAAATTAATGAAAAGTGATGTGAGGATATATTAGATTTGTCGTGTGTAGGGCAAGTGTAACCCACAATAATATTATTTTGGGTGGCTTAAAGCGAGAGCTACATTTGGCATAGTTCTATAAACCTTCTGTTTATCTACTTAAATTTGTAGTCGCTGCAACTATCCAATTGTTGCTAAATTTATCATGTTAACTTGGGTTTTAGGTTGTTAACATTTCTAGTTCCCAGATAAAGTGCATCTATCATTGTGCAATGGAAAAGATAGGTCTACAAGGTTCTTTATGACACCCATGTGCATTAACAGGTTTCCCAAGCTTTCACGTAACCTTCACCAGTCGCAAAACAGATCTCAATTCAACCACTGCAATAAATTTAAATTATTTATTTATTTATTAATATGCAAGGAACTACATTTCCCTCCCCTTATAAGAGCATCATCTTTGATGTGACACAATACTAAAGCTCAAATGGTAGGTAGGCAAGAAAATAAAAAATGACACATGTTTCTTAACAAAACAACTTGTCGATACAAAACGACCACATGAGATCAAACTAAATTTAGATACATCTTAAATTTTAATGTTCTGTGAAGATTGGTAATTCAATTTTACTTATTACTTAGTATTTTCCTTAAAAGTATTAATCTCAACTCTTAGTATTTCACCGTTTGAGAGTTTAGTTATCTATGTTCGTCGGTGCCTAACAAAATTGACATCACAATAACACATCAGGGACAAAAAAAACACTAATGGTTCAAAAGATATATTTCTACATACTTCCACGAATGTATCACATCAGAAGAACTCAACTAACCCATGGAAAGAACATACATAGCTCTCACAACATAGTACTTGTCACACATGCACCCGACATAATAGTATCCATAACATACACAGACTACTACTACATGGAATTCCCAACAAGTACACATATAGAGGTTTCATGCAACTTGGGACAATAACTATAGTTAGATAGTGTCAAAAATGGGTCAAAACATACCCTCAATCAGAAGCATCAATCTTCAACATCATAAAACATGACTAGACTCACATGAGTACACACAAATAAAAGAACGAACACCATACACCTCCCAAAACATCACAAAAAAACTCCATATACCTCCCAAAGAATCACATAACAACCCCATATACCTCCCAAAGCATAACATGACAGCTCCATATACATCCCAAAGCATCAATCACACCCACACAAATCTGTTATGCCTCCCTCAAGTGTCTCTTATGCCTCCCTCAAGTCTCCTATTCCTCCCTCAAGAAATAAAATAAAGATAAATTTTCCTTTTCGCTTCCTAAGAGAGGCCGGTCACCCTATGGCCCTAGGTGCATAGAGGCCAGATACCTCTATCCCAAGTGACATAATAACTTTTGGTTCAACAACCCGTTAGTTATCTGTAACTCCTTGTGGCGTACCCCCATATAGCGAAGCAGGTCCATAGGTCCCACCACTCCATGGTGAATCCCATGTCCCTATTCCAATACATTACGACATTAGAACCAAAATAACAAACCATTCAAATGCTAAGTGGCAATATCTAAAGCCTTGGGATAGGTTATAAAATTTTTAAACTTAAATAGAAAATTTAAATCTAAGCAAATGAAATGGCCAAATAACCATAGTTAGTGCAAAAATCTGCATGTTAGTGCATCAACTAAATAAATGCCCAAAATATAAGAACATGTCAATCAAGAAAATAGTTGGTTCTAGCAAGAAAAGAGAAAGTTTTAAATTTACGAATAAAATACGTGTATAGGAATAACACATTACAATAACTACGCGACATTATAAGGCCACCAAGGGGTACTCAACGAGTTGCTGGCACTCGAAACATTGAGCCTCAGCTCATAAAATAACATATCAAATAATACAACTATCATCATCTCTATCTGAATCATCGCGCCACCACTTCGACAAGGCTCAACATAGTCAAAATCACATAGGTTGAATCCATATGATAACCATATCAGGAGAGAGAAAGGAGTACAATTCACCATCTACTGAGCCTAAGGTATCCATGAAACACAATATGCATGACTCCTGTTGAGCAAGCGCCACACATACCAAATGAACAAAAGTGGGTTTTCAGCCTATGTAAGGCTCCACTTCCTATCTCATACTCGGCTTGAGCGACTAGTTAATGGTACACATTTCCTCACTCCAAACATACATCTTTTACAGATTTCCCTTAGGGTCGGTTAGTATAAGGTCCACAACATAACATATAATTACATCACTAATACATCGGTGATTCATACAAATTAACCATAGCATCTTACGCATGGTATATATATAGGGTAAAACACAATCATTAATTTCATGGGTTACGATACATCATATTGCCACATTCTTCACCCAAAATGCATTCACTGTACAATAGGGACCATACGCTCACCATATGCCCCTAAATCATGACACGAACCATCACATATTTCATGAATTATACGTATGAGGAACACAATGTCTAACCTTGCAACTGACACATACGATTCATCACAACACGGTGATGACATCACGATACAATCTAATTCACTTTACACCAATTTTGTCATTAAATACATTAATACACATTCATATCACATAATGCCAAAATGCTCCAACACTCCGCAATCCACAATAACATTCTTTTTTTTTCACACGCAACAAGGAGATACATCACACATGAACTCTTCATAGAATCCACAAAAAGAAGAAAGAATACTCTCATCAGAAGCACATACACATGATAACAATACACACTAAGTGGCATACAAAACATGTGCGTTCACAATATAGCAATTACGACATAGTTCACATCACCCTTATATCACAGTACTCTTCCAATATCCACCACCATCATGCAACACCATCACAACTCCAATATGTCCCAGAGGTTCGAGAGCATGAACCTCTTCTCTGATAACAAAATGTAATGCACAATTTTTACACATACAAAAACAACAGTTTAAATACCAAGATAATTTATTTTTTTTTGACTTACATTGCTTACTACACAACACCACAATGGCTCCAAGTAAATAAAACTCAAGGATGCATAAGACACTCACAAGTCATCAACTCACATAAACACAAGACAACACCATAGACATGTCGATGCCACACTTTTCCGAATGAATGAATATTAGGACTGACCCAACCACAAAAAAAACTCAAGGATTGGAAAACCCACAACACATCATTTCTTTAATTGCATCTTATTTATGATTAACATTCCAAGAACATTATTATGTAAGGATAATTTTGTCCTTTTTTTCTTTCCACCTACAGATTCTTTAGTTTATTCCACATTTAATTTACAGTTCGACGATTTTAAGATGGATTTTTATCCTTTACAGAAATTTCCATAACTTACATGTTTATTTGGCATAATTCAAATTTCATATAAAGTACTTAATTAACTTGTTCTTATGTTAAGAAGATGCTTCTCAAATGTGTATTCAATGTCTACATTTTACCCTTGCAACTCAAGTGAATTTGACTTGATGTCTAGATAGAAATATTAGGATTTAAGGGGGGGTGGTTTAGATTCAAGATACCTTTTTCCCATAAACATTCTTCCATCATGGTATCTTCTTTTCCTGATTCAACATTCCCACAACAGAAATTATATATATATATTGTTTTTTTTTCTTGAAGTTTGATCTCACCAAGGGAAACTCATATTCTTTATAGCACAAGAACATGTTTAATTAAGTTATAAGGACTCCAAGAGAGACACTATTCCTAACCTCAAATCTTTTTTTACTCTTATGTGTTTTACTCTTACATTACATTATGGCCTCACTATTACCGTTACTTTATAACAAAAGTGTTATGAAAGTACTTGCATGACAACTAGAAGAAGTACATGCTTGGAAGCATCATAAATTACACATGAACCACAAGTGATTTGTGTTCAAGGTAAGATACCATGTTTCTATATTTCAAGATTCTGCATGTGAAATTTCTTTTATTCTTAATGTCATAACAGGGCATAACAAGGAATTATAGGACAAGATTTTGTTTTCCCAGGTTCTCTAAATTCAACATCTTTCAAATCAATTTCGTTTGCAAAGAGTTACTTATAATTTTATACCCACAAGTTAACCTCCTAATCACTAAGGTTTATTTTAATTCCAAATTTCACTCAAGGATTATGCCCTATTATAGATTATATTAAGGTTAGAAACATATTTACCCTATAAACCCTTCGTAAGAGATCAAGGCACTATGTTGTCACTATCCAAAGATAAGACATTTAGCTGAGAGGGACTAAAGAGTTCACTAACAAGGGTTAGAGTCATAGAACAACTATACCATGATCTCCATTTATGTCATTTGATGATGAAGTTAATTCTAAATCTATCTTCGGAAGACAAAGTAGTCCACTAGGATATGGAGGAAGAGTTAGCTCTAATTACTCCAGATATAGTTTGACTGTGTTGCTCCTATCTATCAGGTTTATGACAATGTCACTAAACATACCAACTAAGACGATAAACCCATTCTTGGGATCTTATTTACCTAAACTAGGATGTTCCATCAAGTGTAAAGTTTAAGTTCATTCTACGGTTTCAATCCCTTCTATGGTAAAAAGGATCACACATGAAGACATGTTATGGACAGATCTTATATTAGGGTTGAGTGTTTTGATTAAATCTATTTATTACGTTTACAAGGTAAGAATACAACCCAGTAATTAATTAATCATTTATTGAACACTGGAATATCACTACAATATATTAACTTCAAATTCATTTACTATATATATATATATAACCCTTTTCCCATACACAACTATGAATCAAACTGAACCTGTGATTAAATGCACAATTCTTAAGATATCCCTAAAACTAGCATCTCATGCATATTAGCAAATTTTGAATATAAATTTCTATAACAAGAGACTACATTATTCAATTTACAATGACCTATATAAATTACAATAATAATTAATGAATTACACATCGCCTTTTTCCCATCTTTCTTGCATCCTGCAAAACCATGTGAGCATGAAATCATCGATAAATTGCTGGCATGGCATCCACCCTAATATAACATAATTAACATTTTTTATTTTCCCATTTATATATAATAATAATTAAAAATTTCATTTGAAAGAAAATGTTTAGATACATGTATTCATTACATTTTATTTCAATTAATTTCATAATCTAAGGAGAGAGAAGAAATAGGGAAGAGAGAGAAACACTATTTTGCCAAAAGCTCAATTTCATACAACAAATCACACAATAAAGTTTCAAATGGTTTTTTATAAGTGTCAACAACTTTCCACAATGGTTTGGGCAACCTGACATGGGTCATACAACTTCCTTCTTATGTTTCCATGCTAGCTGCAAAAACGTTCAATTAACGCTTAGAGGCTAAGAAGCCAACTTCAAAAATTTTCCTCTAAGGAGCAAAGACACTCCAGGTAAGTTTCTACCTGTCCTCCTATACACAAAGAATTAATAGGAACTGATGGAATTTAGAACTGGAAAACCGTTTACAAACAACGACATGCCTTTTGGAGCCTCTAGTCATTTTTGGTCCAGTTTGACCTAGTCAACTACAACCCGAAGCCTACAAAATAGCTTTGCCAAACTATCAAGAAAAGTGTTTTTCCTCAGACTGAAAGTACCATGCAATTGTCTAGTAAAAATACTAGAGGTTTAAGAATATGGATAAGCATTTCCCTGTCCAAAATTCAAATGGTGGTTCAAAACGAAAGCCAACTTTATAGTTTTGGTAGCTTCTTACAACTACAAAATGGTGTAACATTGCTCCCAGTAGGGCGTCAAAAATATCACAAATGTTCATTCAGGGTCAAACCAAAGGTTAAGGTGACTCCTCACATAACAAGGTACATGAATGAAGCTTACCATCCCATTTTCAGAGTTACGAAGGGTACTTAATGAGTCTCTGAAAAACACAAAATTATGTATTTAAACAGGGAGATGGTCAACATTTTTACGTCAATTTCATCTTGTCAATAAAAAAATATTGTGGTGATCTAGTTGGGTAGGAATTTTTCTAAATTACCTCAGCATGAGGGTTGAAGTTCATGGTTTAATACAAAAGGGTTATTTTGATTTCGTGAGTTACGATACGACATTTTATTATTTTGCAAAAGTTAATATAAAACAATTAAATGTATTATAACCCTAATATTTTAAAATTATATTAAGTTACAAATGAAAAAATAAAGTATGAGAGTTATGAAAGATAAGGAGAGATGAACCATGCCTGGAGGGGCGAAGATGGTCAAACTTGCAAGATTCGGTTCAGCATCTCACTTGGGCATTTTGTCAAATAGTTCATGAGCATCCACAGCTCCACCATTTTACATACACGTTTATCATAAAATTTACAACTACACATCTGAAATCATTCCTCTACTCTTTATACTTTGAAGGATGTCCATAATCTGTTCCACATCTCGCATCTGACACAGGTCAGGAGACGCTAGCAAAGGTTATGGAATCTGGCTTTAGATTTGTCAGTTACAGTTTCTCAAAAGTTTCTAAAGCCTTTTCAAGAAACCTATTTTTTGTACATCCTACAGTCTATGTTTCCCATAAGACCACGTTTTTAGTACCCATGCCTACCAAGGTATCTACAGCCAAGTCTACCTAGGCATTCCTGACTACAAGATCTGAAGAAATTCCTATTCTAAATCCTCCATTTTAGCGTAGGATGGAGGATGCTGGCAAGGTTGTGAAGCATGTCATGCATTTCTTGAAAGGTTCCATGGCATTCTTTTTAAAAAACACCCATTTTGCACATATTCTGCCATCAATGCAATCATTCGTGCCACGTTTCAAACATTTAGTAGAACATAGCACATGCCAAGCACATGATTCAAAACTTGTATACATATCTACCAGAGTAGTTACAAATAAAAAAAAATTTAGAAAAAAAATCCCTTTCCATTTTCCTAAGATGGATATCCACATCCTACTCCAAGCATTTTTTTTTGGCACAAGCGATGAGTATGCTTGAGGATGGAACTGTAAACATGGCTAGTGCGTGATGAACATGTTCCCAGACACAGAAGAGGTAGATTAATACAACAGGAAATATGCTTGACTATAGCGCCTCCCAATCGTCATATTTCTCCCTCTTCTTTGTTTTCCAGCATACCAAACAAACAAAACCACGACAGGAAAAAGAAACTCTTTTGATAGACAAAATATCTTGTTTTATACGCATACATAGAGCCATATCAGTCAAATTTGTTAAAACTGATGTGAGGAGATATTAGAGTTGTCATGTGCAGGGCAAGTCTAACCCACAATAATATGATTTTTGGTGGCTAAAAGTGAGATCTACATTTGGCGTAGTTCTATAAATCTTCTATTTATCTACTTAAATCTACAGTCACTACAACTATCCAATTGATGCTAAATTTACGATGTTAACTTGGGTTTTAGGTGGTTAACGTTTCTAGTTCCCAGATAGAGTGCATGTATCATTGTGTAATGGAAAAGATAGGTATGTGAGGTTCTTTAGACACCCATGTGCATTGACAGGTTTCCCAAGCCTTCACACAACCTCCACCAGTCACAAAAAAATCTCAATTCAACCACTACAGTAAATTTAAATTATTTATTTATTTATTTTTATGTTGGGCACTACAGGCCATATGAGGAAAAAATGTGCTTTTATATAACAATTTTTTTGTTGACATGTCAAAACTAAGTAACAAGTGATATTTAGTTTTCAATGAGTGTTTAAATGAGTGAGATATGTGTAGGAATAAGCTATTTAAGTATAAAAAAGTAAATGATATAAGGTAAATGTCATTGATCATTACAAAATCTTATTCATATATATATATAATATATATATATATATATATATAGGTTACTACATGTGCAACATTTGTGGGTAACATGACTCAAGTTCAAAATTTCCACGGAACTTGACATAACTCTTCTTCCCATAAAAACAATGCTCACATAAGTTAACATCCAAAGGAGTATCACTAACCCATTTTGCGAATCCTTTAGATTACATTTAACAAACACCATTCTCGCCAATATTTCCTATCCTTTCATTCCAATGCATTGTCTTCTCTATCAGAATAGTGTTTATTTTTTCATGTTTTCCTTAATTTTCCTTTTAAATAATCATGATCTTGCAAAAAATGATAACTATACTTACATCTGGTATAAACAATATTCCAGTGCATATTACTCTCATTAAAACCATGAATCTATTAACCATTTTACATCTGAAAGAGGGTTTAAAACCCATAAGTGAGGATCATGAGGGATGACGTGCACATCAATGGACGTGTGAACGACAGCGTGAAGATATCTCGGAAGGAGTGAGCATCAACCGAATGTGCATGCAAAGATTTGAAACATGGGCAGAACCTGGTTAAGCCATAAAACTCTCCTCTATCTCATAGATCAAATGGGGTGTACATATAGGAGGTGCTGAGTAACCCCCAGTGCTGCAATCATGACAACTCGAGTAGAGAGGGGGAGTTACATTCCCATAATAGAAGTGTAACTCCCAATGACGCATATGACGCAATGACGCGCTGACATGTAAGAGAATCTCATAATGACCCCTAAATGACACATGGACCTACAATCTCACCTAAGTGAGATGACTCACCTAATGATGTGGAAAATAAAACACACCAACACCCCCCTTCATCGTAACTTAGGATGAGGTGGCAAGTTAGAAACGAGAAATGGGTCCCGGTACAAAGCCTAATGAGGTACCCACATACAAGAAAGAAGATCCCAAGCAGTGACAAAAAACCCAGTGGGAAAAACATCCACCACAAGAGAAAAAAACACACTCTCTAATCTAAGAAAGATGCCAAAAATGGGTCCCGGCCATAGACGAGCCTGAAAAGGCACCCATGTACAAAGAGGTAATCTCTCGGAAAGAAGAAGAAGAGAGAAGAAGAGGGAGATAAGAGGAATGCAGAAGATGCCATGGACGGATCTGAACTCTGCAGCTCTAGGAAGTCTCCCAGAAGAATTTCGATGATGAGATCCTCTGCCTCTTGACTGAAGAAGATCCACCCGCATCAAACTGTGTGCCTACCCTTAGGAAGGACAGAAATGACATGCTAAAATTCTTCCCACTCCACAAAGGACACCAAAGGTAGTAGCACGAAGAACTCTAAGTCTAGTGCACAGAAGTGTGACATAGGTCTAGTGAGTGAGTGCTAAGGAACTAAAGGTAATGCCATGTGCATAGAACTGTCAGAGTGAAAAGGAGGGACACCCGCAGAAAGGATGTCCAAGTGATTTGAAGGCAAAAAAACATCCTCCACAATAGAAAAGGGATCCACACGTGATTGTGGATCATGGAGTCTCTATAATGTGAAAGTCACATGATCCCCATAAGGGCCACTCCTAACAATTAGAAAAAGATGATGCTCCTATGACATACTTAGATGGATGCGAACTGTAGTCATCACAAGTATGACTCTGCAAAAGATACTACGGTCGGTAGATCTCGTCCGAATGAGGGCCGACAACAGAAAGCGATGTTAATAAGGTATACGGTCATCCACACACACCTGAAGTGGAAAGGCAGGCTGGTGTGATGAACCTATGAGACTGAGTATGAAGACTGCTCAATATCTGATAGATGTGGGGGGTGAAAACAATATTTGGAATAGTGAGAGAAAGAGGAGAAGAGTCCTCAGTAGTACTCTCAACATCAGAACAGGGTGCACAATTCTCGTCATCAGAAGTAGAATCAATCGAGTCTATGTCACTGGAATGGACATCACATGAAGAAGAGGAGACAACTAAATCATCAGCAACAACAACGACGGAAGTATGTGAAGGGTCTCCATAGAAGGATTGAAGAATTTTCTAGACATGGTGGGGTGGATCTGAGTTTGCCACGTGAAACCAAAGAGAACGAGATACATGCATCATCATGTGACCATAGATGTGTTCATAAGTATCAAGGAATTCCTCTAGATGACGATGATCAACGGGTGTAGGGACTGGCCCAAGCAAGAAGGGTAAAAGACCCTCATGGGTGAAGTAACGTTCCATGAAAGCACACCAAGTTGAATAGTTCCCTCTCTCGGTGAGAAGTGGTGAAGGCTGTAAGGTGATCTTACGATGCTCAAGTTTGGAAAGAGCGCTCTCCATGATGCAAAATGCAAGATGCAATAAATCAAGACATTGGACTCAACCGATAATGCGTCTACATGTGAAAGCCCAAGAGTACAATCAACCCCCATAGAATGTGGCAGTTTATAAAGTAGTGTGTTTACAAAAATGACAATTTCATCACCTAATGTGTGAAAAATCATGAAACTTTTACCAAGGAAGTGCTCATAAACAAGCAACAAGTCAAAAGTTATGGCACAAATAAGATTCCCACAACTAATGGAAAAAGTCAATAAACGTTGCAAACTGATTAAAAAAGTTCCTGAAATGGGTGCAAAGGATGTCATGTGGGTACTCGTTGGAAACGAAATGTAATTTTAGTAGGGGTTTGTTTTGACTATGAGGGGGGGTTAGCCTTTTGCCAACCTCGGGCCTCGCCCTCCGTATTTGACAAGTGTAGGAGGGTATTAAATACAAGCCAAAAAATAACAATCTAAAACTTATTACATGCCATAATGAATGATTTTTTTTTTAATCACCCTAAAACATTAAAAAAGAAGGTGATGGGGCCCACGTTTGGAGAGTGAGTAAACCATGCAACGTGTTGTTTGAAGCCCACATGGAGCAGCAAGTCTGCACAAGGAGAGTGGAGGGGCTGAGTGAAACGGCCTGGGTGAAATCCGTTGCAGTAAAGGAAATCCACGTGCCAAGGTGCTGCAGGTTACAGGTAAGAGAGCATAGAACATGAGTTCAAACCAAGAAAACGATTCCAAAGCCAAGGCACAAGCATACGAGAATGCAAGGTTGGAGCCGAAAACGCAGGTCTACAAAAAAATGTGCCAAGCAAAGACTGAGCCATTGAATATGACATGCTAGCCACCCCTCCACAACCATTAACTTGAACCAGGGGGTAACAATGAGAAGGATCCAGACAACCAACAGGAGCCTCAGATTGAGCACGGTGGTGGCAAAAGGCAAGATCTGTGGAATTTCAAGGTAGTGAGATAATGCAGTGAGTTGTAAGTTCCAAACGTGAGCCTAGCTGTGGGTTAGAAGGTTGAAAAATGAATTCCAGGAGCTACAAGTTGGTCTATGCCAACAAAACCCAAAGTTCAATGCAGTCCAAGTTGAGAAAGGTCCAAAAACATCCTCGCAGGAGCACCTCTCACCACTATAAACCCAGTAAAACTAGCACTTCTAAAGCTCAGATATGAAATTGTAAACGCTCCAAAACTACATGCAAGGATGTAAAACCATTAAACCCCAAAAACGAAGCCACAAAAACCAAAAAACCAAACCACGAACAATCTGAACGGAGGTATAAATGCCTGAAATCAATGCAGGAAGAGCACGGTCAAAATTTCCATTATGACACATGCATGAGAATCTAAATATCACGCCGAAAGCTGAAAAACACACATATAAATGCCGAAGGGTGGAGGGATTGACAAAATCTGCTCTGATACCATGAAAGAGGGTTTAAAACCTGCAAGCAAGGATCACGAGGGATGACGTGCACATCAATAGATGTGTGAACAGCATCATGAAGAGATCTCGGGAAGAGCGAGCATCAACCGAATGTGCATGCAAATATTTGAAACATGGGTAGAACCTAGTTAAGCCATAAAATTCTCCTCTATCTCATAGATCAAATTGGGTGTACATATAGGAGGTGTTGAGTAACCCCTAGTGCTGTAATCATGACAACTTGAGTAGAGAGGGGGAGTTACATTCCTAGAATAGAAGTGTAACTCGCAATGATGCATATGACGCACTGATGCGTAAGAGAATCTCATAATGACCCCTAAATGACACATGGACTTATGATCTCACCTAAGTGAGATGACTCACCTAATGATGTGGAAAATAACACACACCAACAACATCCACCCTTTTTAAATGGCACCCACATAGTGGCATCATACATTTAGGTAACCAATACAATTTTTTATAAGACCTACAATGGGTAAAACAATAGGGAAAGTTTTGATCCTCGCATCTTAGAACCTTTTCTTTATGTCTCCTCAAACCAAAATTTAATGAGTGGAGTTATCTCTGAGAAGGACATTATAAAAACCAACAAACATACTAAAAATATAGAAATCAAAAGAAAAAAGTTCCCCATAAGGGGTTTTACAACTAAATTTGGAGACAGGATCCATCTTTAGCACTACCTATACATTTAGAGGCATCTTAGATTCGGCTTCATACATGGAGTTGGGGGGAGGAGTTGATGAGCTAGTTGAAGACCTAATGATATTGAGCGAGGTGAGTTCCTAGGTGAGCTAATTGGATTCCACATAAAATATTGGCAGAATTGAGCCCATACAAATGGACAGATTTTGCATACTAAGGGGTGAGTTCTAAACCAAGATCTAAAAATGAACAAAATGAGTTACATTCACTAAATGAGATGATCTATTAACAAGGGAAAGTTTAAAAATTTGTTGGCCAAGCTAAGCAGCCTATCTCCAAACTAAATATGTTGAGCCACATATAACTCCCTGCACCGAGCCCTCTCTCACCACATTAAGAGAGAGTGAAGACCTAAGTTGTTTCCCACTCCAAAGTAGCTAAGTCACATTATTTTAACCAATCCCCCATGGCATGGCTCTCAGATCTTCCTCCACACCTAACTTTACGCACCTAATAACATGTCTGAGATTCATTGAAAAACCCTAAACAATAACAAAAACATTGTAGCGATAGGTGAAAAATAAAAGGTAGTTGTGTACAAAGCAAGCGACAAGCAAAAATATAGCTCGAACCCTAACTTTCCTGACATGGTAGGGTTTATTTATTTATTTATGATTTTAAAAATACCATTTTATTTTAAACATTAAATACAAGATTTTGTATTCTTTTCCCCAAGCACATTGAGGACTAAAGTGGATAGGAAAAGTTTGTAAGTCACTTGGAGCAAAGAGTGTAATTAAGGTGTTGAACCTACCTCTCCCCAAAATTTTGGTGACATTTTTAGTTACAATGACTAAAAGCTTAGCAGAGCCACCAAAATAAAACATTATTAAACCACTTAGCTACAATTAGCTAAATTTATTGGAGAAAACCCTAAAATAGGGTATTTTTTCTCCAAATTGGCTCGTCGTATCTTATTTTCACCCTTTTGTAAAGGTAAAGTGACTATAAAGGTTGATTTTTTCTATTTTTTTCAGAAAATTGTAATTTATTAGCCCTATGGTGTTTCAGAGGCTATAAAGTCCTGAAAACAACAACTAATGTCTACCAAACAATTTTTTCCACAAAGGGGCCAAATTAATTATTTCAGTGTATTGTAATTATTTGAATTTTACTAATGTGCCATTTATTTGAGAACCTTGTAATATCTTGCAATGACCAGAAATTCTCTACAAAAATTTATTTATGAGTCATAGCTATTTAGTGAAAACAATTATGTTGCTTGGAAGATGAAAAAATTCACACAACTAGAATTTGAAGATGTTTGATCTATTATAGATGGATCTGTAAGCATATCAAAATTATATGCAATTCAAAATCATCATTTTGACTGGTCCAATTAGAAGGCCAAAGTCATCATATTTTTTAGTGTCTTTGATAAAGTGAAACCACACATTCAAGATGCCAGAATTACTAAAGAATTGTGAGATAAACTGAGAACATTGTATGAGGTCAAGAACAAGACTATCAGTCTACATTTGCATAATCAACTACATACACTAAAATTCAAGCCAAATGAAAAATTCAATGCTTTTCTCAAAAGAGTTACAACGTTGAGGAGATCACTCCTAGCATTGGGAGCAGATATCACAAACAACACTCTCATTCCCATTGTTTTGAGAGCACTTCCTTCCTTATGCATGATCTTCATGATGAAAATAATTTTATCTGATCAAACCATTAGTTTTGAAAATATGGAAAACTTGTTATAATAAGAAGAATCAATATATAAAGAAGAAGAAGAAAAACATCTACAATCACTTCTCATCAAAAAGGGAAGAAAATTTATCAATCTTCCAATTAGTCCCATAAAAAACATCAATGAGAGGACAAACAAAGAAAAAGTGTTTGATTTGTGGAAAATGCCATGATTTGAAAGATTGTTGGTATAACACGTTCAAGAAGGGTTCATAAAGTAATTTCACACCCAACAATTAACAATCTCAATAGGGACAATGCAAAAATAAGAAAGGTTGGAAGAAGGGGAACTAGAGAAAGAATCCCCATCAGCAAGGCAATGTTTTTGAATAAGAAGATAACTTAGACAATGGAGACTTCTTGTACATTTCCCACGAGTGAATGAAGCAACCACATCTACTAGTGTTATCTTGTACATTGATTCGTGTGCTACTTGAAACATGACCAGATGTAAGGAATGGTTCTACATAATGTGAGACACACCCTCAAGGAATCATGTTTCATTGGGTGATGATTCATCATATAGTTTCCAAGGTAATGGAAACATCTCTTTACCCTGATGTACACACAATTATGTATTATTAGATGTCTTTTATGTCATGGATTTGACTAAGAATTTATTATTATTTAGTCAAATTCTATATCATGATCTAAAGATTAATTTTTATTGTAAAGATGGTAAGAAGATGTGTCTCAATAGAGATAAATCTAGAAGCTCAAAAATTGTTGCAATATTTTCCAATGTGGGATGGATGTTCCAACTTGACTTTTTCTAGAGAGATGATAAAGAACTTGTGGAAAAATACACCTGGAATCTACACATTTTTGGCATCAGAGACTTGGCTACATCAACTTTCGATATCTCAAAATACTCCCTCGATATGACATATTGAGAGGATTACCACCTCTTAAGAAATACACAAACAAATGTCTAAATTTCCTAGCAGGAAAACAACACAAAGCCTGATTCTAGAAGAGTACATATTAAGCTCTAAGTAAGCTTGATCTAGTGAACACCCATATTTGTAGACCGATGTAAGATAGTCATTCTGGTTTTTAGTATTTCATGTTTTGTGTTGATGAGTATTCTAGTAAAATTTGGATTTATTGTATTTGTACTAAATATGAAGCTTTCATGAACTTAAAAAAGTTCAAAGTGGTTTTTGAAACTGATAATGATCATAAAATCATATCTCTTCACTCACATCAAGGGGGAGTACACGAGTAATGAGTTAAAATCATTCTTCGAAGCTCATGGAATTCGCCAAAAAATGCCTCCTCCACATACACCATAGAAAAATTGTGCTGTTGAGAGAATGAATCTTACTATCATGGATATGGTGTTATGTATGATTGATGATTTAGTATTTTTGAAGATATTTTGGGCATACACAACTAAGACAATAATATATTTGTTGAACAAATTTTCCATTATTTCTATTGATTGAGTAACACCACATGAAGCATGGCCAGAATGGAAACCATCCATTGCACACCTCAGAGTATTTGGAACTGCAAAGAAAATATGTACATTCCCAAGAAGAAGAGAAAAATATGGATATTAAAGTAGAAAAATACATCTTCATTAGATTCAGTGAAGAAGCTCTTGGTTATGGATTGATGGATCAAAAGACTATGAGAGTATACACAAGTATGGATAAAGATTTTTTTAGAAAAAAGAAGATGAGGATCCTTCTAAAAACTCATCAGATGTTCAAAGTAGCCCTATTATGAAAATAGAAGATGATGTTCCCACTAATGATGACAGTAATTATGGGGATGATGGTGAATATTTATCAAGGCCACAACCCATGGGAATAGTTCAATTTATTCTTAAATGGTATACTAACATGATTGAATATGATAAATTAGAATTTCCTTTGAACACATCCGCTCCTAGAGAAAGGAATCATAACAAATCTCATGAAGATGTAAGTTTTTCCTTAATGAGTAGAGATATTGAATTTTTTGAGCCATCTACAATTCATGAAGTCATACAATCCTAAGCTTATAAATATTCCATGGAAGCTGAGTATTAGTAAGTGATGAAGAATAACACATGATAGCTTATTGATCCTCAACCAAGGAATAAACCCATTGGATGTAGATAGATTTTTAAAACAAAGCATAAAGAAAATGGGACCATTTACGAGTACAAAGAGATACTATTAGCAAAGGGGTATTCTTAAAAGGAAGGCATATAATATGAGGAGACATTTTATCCCTTAGCTAAAATCAAAATGAGCAGGATGATATTTTCTCTAGTTGCATAGTTTGGATATAAAGTTCATCAGATGGGAGTGAAAAGTTCCTTTCTTAATGGATACTTGTAGGAAGAGGTGTACATGACTCAACCAGAAGATTTTTTCATACCTAGAAATGAAGAAAAGGTATGTAGACTCATCTGGAATCACTGAATGGTCTTAAACAATCTCCCCAAGCATGGTATATCAATATTGACGAGCATCTCATTCTACATGGATTCTATAGGAATTTTTATGATCCTAATCTCTACATCAAAAAGTAATGGGGATATTGTCATAGTTGTTGTCTATGTTAAAAATACATCTATTGATCACTAGAAATAAAATGAAAATGATCAATGAAATGATGAAATATTTTAATCAATTGTTCAACATGAAAAATCTTGGGATGATGCACTATTGTCTTGGCTTGGAAGTATGGTAGAAGGATAATCATATCTTTTTTTCTTAACTAAAATATGCCAAGACCATGCTTGAGAAATTTTATATGTGTTATCATCGAATCACATCACTCTTAGATTTGCACAAGTGTGTGTTCTTGAGCTCACGATGTGACTTGGTAACATGGGTGCTTTCTCCAAGTTGTGGGACTTGCTACTTGAGATAGACCTCCAGAGAAATCTAGTTCTTGCTCCTAAACTACCTGCCACAATCTACTCTAATGCAGGAAAAACTATCTTATCCTTTAATCTAACTTTCAAAGGGACTAGCTAGGGAGAGAGAGTGCATGAAAAAAAAGCCTACACTAAAGCGGTGATACACCAGAAAAGGAGGGGATGAGAATAGCTTTCCAATGTGTGAAAAATGGAAGCAAAATACATACTAGAGAGGGTGATAATAGTTCTCCATAGTATAGCAACTGCATTCACAACAATATTTCATACACATACAATGATAATGAATCCCTGTAAGAGCATAAAATAGACACAATATATTTCTAATAAGATTGAAGAGGCAAGAAGAATGCAAACAAACACAACAAGGGAAGATACATCCACAAACTTGCATCTAGTGCTTCATTGATATGCACAATTCAATCTATTACAAAGTAAAGGCCTGGATCACCATGCAAGGAGTCAACTAAAAGGGCCTGCAGCACATTAAATTCAAAAAACAAAAATGATAGAGTTTTTCTACTTAAAAATTATCCTCCCTTACAATGAGCTCAGTATGCCAATTTATAGAGTTTGGAAGAGGGAAGATTGAAATCCCGAAATATTCCTTTCAACCACTTGCAAGAGGTAATAAATGAAGTGTAATGATGGTATGTTGTTTGCAAAAGGCTCCCCATGCTTTCCCATAACCTGCAGTTGTAGAAAATGATGACCATGCCTCTTAATTGCATTCCCAACTGCCAATTAAAACACTATTCTGAACCTGGTCCGTTTTCCTCAAAATTATCTATAAAATCCACATAAAATTCTAGATTTCTTAATTTTTATGTGTCGGGCTTGGAGCCATGATTCCAATGAGACTAATTTCACATGATTTCATTGAGAAATGCAAAAGTATGGCATTCTAAGTGTGAGCAGCTATTTTGAATTTGCCTAGGGTTTCTTGCATTTTATGGGAATAAGATTTTAATTTTTTGGAGCTGGATATATTTATTTTCTTTTCACCCAAATACCATCGTTAAAAATAAGAAATCCAATTTTTTTGGTGTAGAAGATGTCGTGCCCTTTCCGAAAAGTCAAATTTTGTAAAAACGAAGTTCTGAGTCAAAAGTTGTGCCTATTTGAACTTAGGGGGTTAGACGTTCCACTTTCCCTTTAGATTGTGGGTATTGCAGGTTTTCAGGGAACTCATGTCCCCACAGTACTTGGACTACGTAGGCCTCCTTTCTCCGCGTCTCCCGACTCTAGCTCTTCTGTCCTCGTACGCCCATTGTTGACTGGGCTAGGTGGGCCGTTGGCTGTCGACTTCTTCGCACCACTCACCCACGGGTATTTTCACTATTTCGGGTCCACATGTCCCAGTTGTCTGGGACATTTTTCTTTGCATTTGCAGCATTGAAGTGGTTGTGACCAAATCATATTTTTAGGAATTTCGGGTACATTTCTCTGAGCTGTCTCGCGGACCGCTTGGGACCTTTTTATTCATTGTTTCTGCATTTCTTTTGCTTCTTCATTGATCAGTGAATTTGGTAATGCGGGGAACTGGTGGCATGATTGAACTTGTGCAACGTGGGACGCCATGAGCTGACTTAGTTGAAATACATTACCTCTTTTGCAAATCAAGCCCGAACTAGGTACGACAAATATGGGTACAATGCGCATTGGTTCCATCTGCACCCCCCAAACCTGATTTGCACTACAATAGGCCCTTGACTTCATTTTTTAAATTTTTTGCAAATTTTCACTAACTCCTTGTATTTTTCTTTAGTTATGGAAGTTAGAGAAAAGCCAAGGGATCCCTCAAAACTTGATTTTGGGCCTCAAACCATTTCTCCTTGCTCAAGCCTGAAGAAATTGTGCAAGTTATCAAAATTACCTTGGGGTGAATTTTAGATAACAAGATGATGGATTGTATACCTATTGTCACACCTATGAAGACAAGACTTAAGCTATCTCGTACAGATCCATCTCTAGAAGTAAATGCAACTCTCTATCAACAGTTGATCGGGAGTCTCATTTACCTAACTTATACAAAACTAGCTATTAACTTTGTGGTAAGCTATTGTTCACGGTTGATGGAGGAACATAGATTTTTTCATTTGAAAGTAGTAAGGTGGATCTTGAGATACATCAAGGGAACTATGGATTTTGGCCTAAAGTAGAAAAAGAATGATAAATTCTTCTTGACATGATATTTAGACTTAGATCATGCAAGTAAAATCGATGAAAAGAAATCCACATCTGGATTTGTTTTATTTTTGAGATCTGGTCCAATATCGTGGTGAAGAAAGAAGCAAAATTTGTTTCTCTATCTTCCACAAAATCCAAATATCATGTTTCAAGTGGAGCTATCTGTGAAGTGATATGGCTACATCATATACTCGAGGGACCTGAACTACTATAGGAGAAACCTATCACCTTGTATGCTAATAATGAAGGTGTTCTAAAACTTGTTTGTAATCCATTGTTTCATTAGAGAGCAAAGCACGTCAAGGTATATGTACATTTCATCCATGAGCATGTTTTACAACACAATGTTCAACTTTAGTTTTTCCCAACATATGAGAAATGACCAAATATCTTCACTAAGTCAATTACATGTGACAAATTTGAGTTGTTCAGAGAGTTCCTCTCCTCTTCTCTTGAGGCAATGCAAAGTTAAGGTGGGCGGAGTGTTAGGTAAAACTTTAGTTTATAGTAATTTTTCATTGTAAGTGTTAAGTTATAACATTTACCATAGTTACCATAGGTAATTAATTTAGTATTTAGTTATATGGTTTATTTGTTATAAGCATGATAATTTTGTATTCACGTATGTATTTTTTTTTGGTGTATTGTTGCACATGTATAGTGTTGGTTTGTAATATTGGCTATTCAATACCTATAGGTATTGTGACCTTCCAAAGCTGTGTATGTTGATCATTTTTTGTTTAATAAAATACAACATACTACCTCCCTATTTCTTGACCACATGAACTTGTCAATTTTCTAATCATGTAATTATGGAAATTTTCTAACACATAAAAAACTTATCGTAGAGCTCGCACTCAAAATTACCATCTATTGTAGGAATAAACCAACTCTTGCTAAGTTCTAACTAGGCTTTGATACAAATTGTTATGTTTTGACCCTTTCTTAATAAATTAAAATAAATGAGAGCTACACTTACTTGTAATTTAAAGAGTGCACAAGAGATAAATGCACGCAAGACATAAAAATAATACTTCACTTTGGAAAACCCATTTGAGCGGAAAATTGAGCATGGTATGCTCATTCTATTGCTTTGACATAAAAAACTGAATACAATATACATTGTTCAAATATCTACAATTATTATAGATTACTTCATGCACTATAACGTGAAACTATAATACAATACATGCATTTTCTATATAAGACACAATGTAACTATTCACAAATACATTCCTGACAAAAAATTCAAAAATACATGCTTAAAGTATGTCATGTAATTGTAACCATGAATTGCTTAGATTGCTGTAACTATTTCGTGAATATTTGTGATGTTACAAATCAATGTAAGAGATACTTTATCACATTAGAGCCTATAAATCACATTTGTCAAGTCAAATTGAGATTTACGCATGTAGAGCCATTTTTCATAATAGGTTTAACAATTTCCACATAGTAAAAATGGTTGAATAATATGATAGAAAGGACTAAAGCAGTTTGAGAGTCTAATTTTTCTTGAAGTTGTCTATGTTGAGTTGGAAACTCATCTTCCTTAAATTCTCTATGAGTCACAACTATTTATAAAAGAACAGGAAATGAAATATTAACGTACAAACCTTAATTTTCTAAATCTTCCACATATTTTATAAATTTCCTATTTTTTAAAATTCAACTTCATATTTTCTATAATTCAATTTAAATTATTGAATTGCGCCTAATACATCTCAACTACCTACACCTACTTGTTCATTTACAACCATTTGTGAATTTGCACGTCTGAAAGCGATTTGCAATATTCTACATAATCGTCACTCTTTGAAAATAATTTAATACATAATGGCGTTAACATGATTTGTGTTATACCAGATGTAAGACTGCAAATGTTTTGATAAACCTCAACATAGATCTTCAAATCACGACAGCTAGCATTGTCAACCCTAACAAATTTATTTTATTTTTTTCAAAATTCCAACTCTATTTTACTCAAAAGCACAAAACTAAGAAAGATGGAAGTTCTGTAATATTTTATAAGCGCCAATTGTTTATTTGTTACACGTTAGACGCAGGATTGAACAACAATTTAAATACTGAATATGGCATTATTCCTCCCTCGTAAATTATATCCTTCCACCCACAGAGGCCTATAAAATATGTATAAACTGATTTAATATTGTCTGCTTTCAGAGCTACTTTGCATTTTGTTTCTAAAGTCAGCACCGATTTAGCTGCAAAGGACATGGAAGATTATTCTAGGTTTTAGCTAAGGTGATCCTTTTTTACTATTTTCGGACAACAATTGTTAGGGTTAATCATACTGATACGGTTTCGTTGGATTGCCGTCTTCTTAAAATGAATTGCTAATTTTTACAAATTCAGTGCGACTGAGATTTCCAAGATTCTCTCCGTTGTAAGCGGCAATTGCCATCATGTTATTGAAGATATCTCGATTCCAGTTGCTTCCTTGTTTACACCGCCTACTAAAAATTAAGGCTGTGTACGTTGCTTCATGACGTTGTTTTACATATTCAGCTTATATTTTAAAGATGTTTAAATCTGCTTAAGAATACTTGTGTTCTCGGCGAAGCCAGGTATATCCAATTAATTTTCTATTTTCCTTAGTGGATCATTTCTCAATATTTATTGTTTTTTTAATAATATATATTTCATATTAATTATAAATAGCATTTATTTCACTTCAAATTGGTTTTTAGATATTTTTTCCTCATTAGAGTTTTAACAAAATATTTCATAATTACAAAATACATCGATCAAGGAGTACGTTAATTTCTTGAGGAAGAATGAGAGGCTCACGCCACGATGAGGACTCGTCAAACTTAATTTTGTATCCACTTTAAATAATAATAACATTTATATCCATCACATCACATATCAATAAGACAATATTAGAATAATTAATAACTAGTCACACAAAAATAAAATAAATAATTAAATACACTAAAATAATTACTAACTAGTGATTATGATGTTTCATATCAATAAAATATTTAATAATTAAATATTAATTATTAATTATGTATTTATTAATTATTAAATATTTTATTGATATGAAACATCATAATCACTAGTTAGTAATTATTTTAGTGTTTTTAATTATTTATTTTATTTTTGTGTGACTAGTATAATAGACCAATTAATTAATCACATAAAGTAGATAATAAAATACGTTAAAGGTTGTTTGATCATTTGGTGAACTTGTTTGGCTCACACAGAGTTCACTAGGGATCAATTCTTGTTGAATATAAAGGCTCCAAATTCGTCAATATGGAGGGTCAAGCGGTTGAGGCCAGGATCATGTCATGGGTGATTTTGATATCATGGATGCTCCTTATAGATATTTTCTTAGCTCAAAGTGATCATTGATTTAGATAATTTGTTAGATGTTTCCTTTGAAACATTGGCAAAGACATTGACATTCTAAGTCAGTTCACAATGTAATGCTTCGATACTAAATAATAACTTGTCTCATATCAATAAAATAATTAATAATCAATAAAAACACAAATACACTAATACTATAATATATTAATCACTTAAAATTAATTACTAAAATATAATAGAATAATTATTAAAATATAAAATTATAATGTAACAATTATTAATTAATAAATAAACTAGTCTCATACCAATAAAACAATTAATATCTAATAAAAACACAAGTACACTATTACTATATCAATTAACCAATCACATACCAATAATCAAAACATAGAAATACCCTATAACCATAACAATTAACTAATGGCATATCAACATTAAAAGTAATTGATAAAAAAAGAACATACTAATATCTCATACCACTAAAATAATTATGTTTAACTTACAAAAATATTAATACAACTTGGTAATTACCTAGTCCTATACCTATATGTATTTAATGTCTACTAATTTTATGTATATGTATGGTTATTAAGGATAAAGGTTTTTTGACTGGGATCCTACTCGGGAACAAAAAGGCCAAAACGCCAAGATTAAGCATTGAAGAACAAGAGAACAAACAAAGAGACAAGCAGCTCAACTGCGACCACAAAACAAAACAAAAACTAAAAAATCACCTCAACTTGGACTTCTTATGGTAGACAATATTCCAACCATTATCATCGGGTGAATCCTCCAGCTCCTTATGTGATCCAAAATTCATCCTAAGGTAGTCATTATATCTAGGGTCCTCCCACACCTTAATGATTTTTAGAGTGTCAGGGTCGAGAGGAATGGAGGCTGATCCACTGGAAGACCTAGATAATGATCTAGGCACATTATCGAAATTCAAAATAACTTCTAAATCACCTTTTGAGAATTGTTCTTCCTCCAGTTTCCATCTTGATTCCTTGAAGGACTCCACCAACATTGCCTAAGTGGAATGTGCTAAAGGGGTAAATTATTTGTCAAATCGAATCCTTGAACAATCGAAGGGCACAATTAGAAAACTAATAGTTGCCGAAGGCGAGGCAAGGGATCTGCCTACACTTGAATCTTCATCTTCCATCTCATCATCAACATTGGAGTCCATCTCGTTCTACACATCCTCACTGTTTCCTTATTGTTCCTCATGTGGCAGAGCATCTATCAAGTTTTCCTTGCTCCATGTGGTTTAATGATTTGAGTCTCCTAGAGCAGCAACATGACCACCTGCTAATGACCCTGTGACCCTTGTCACTATTTTTTGTTGGTCCATGAGATCCTTCCTCGATGCCTCAAACGTCACAAGCAACATTGTTTTTGTGTAAATGTGCAACAAGGAAATTAACAATTTCCAAGCACAACAACTATACCCCTGTGCCAAAATTTTCATGTTCTACCATTCCTAGGCACACCAAGTCCACCCAGTCAGTCCAGTAACCCCTTGGACAACGTTATCTCATCCCCCTAGGTGATTTAGTAAATTCAAATGAGTATCCTAGGTGATTTTAGGAGTTCATTAAAAATGCAAATTTCAGGAAATCACAAGAAGGGTTATCACTAGCCTTCTTAGGACTGGAGCAACCCCTTGGAGTTGATCAGAAAAGAAAAAACAAATGTGGAAGTAATTAAAAGGAATAGAATCATCATGAAGAATATTTTGGAAGGTTAAGGGAAGATTTGGAACATTTGGGGTAGTTTCATCAAAGTTGAGGATTCATAGGCCTAGGCAGTGCACAAGCCAAGATAAGTTGATGAGCTTCAGAAGAAGATTATGGGAGCTATGAATGGAGTTAGGAGTAAAAAAAACATCTCCGGAAATAGAATTCCAATACCTACAATATTATGAAATCATATTTTTCACAACACCTTGGTGCATAAGGTTTACATAAAGTTTTTCTCTGGCGCAAGTAGATTACCAAAGAAAAACTCCATTATTTTAGTGATCAAATGGAATAATAAATACATGAGACCCCCACCATTGGATTAAAAATTCCATTTCCATTCAGGATAATATAAAATTTCACCAATAAATTCCATCGGGATCTCAAGTTATCATCGTTCCAAGTTACCCTCTTGAAGACAGTTCGGGAGTTAGTCCATTTTCGGGAGGACACATGTTAGCACCAGGAGCCTGGCGGGATTTTATGTCCCTGATGTCCTTGAGTTCAGGTACATCAACCTTGGAAAAATGTTCCCAACCCCCATGTGACCTCTGGGACCCTCATGTGACCTTCAGATTTGATAGTTCAACCCCCAAGTGCATTTTTGGAGCTCAAATTCCTTGCCGTCGGATCGAGGACACATGTCATCCTCTTGCTCACTATGGAATTTGATGTCCCTCACATCCCTAAGCTTAGGGAAATCTAGGAAAAAATTTACACAACTCCAACTCCAAAATTTGAAAAATCTTGTAACTATTTGGTGCTTCTTGTTGCTTCTAATTACGTCTCCATAACCAAAAGAAAGTTCTAGAGAACACTAGTCCACCACTCTACCATTTTCAAAGCTTAAACCAGCTTCACCATATAAATAAAATCCTCTACCCCATGGTGATACACAAGTCTCAGAAGAATTATTCATCGAGATAAGAAGAAGAAATGAATAACATAGAAGAAAAATAGTGGAAATCCCCATTTTCATAAAACAAAGATCTTGCAAACCGGTGCACTGATTGACAAACCATCTATTTATGAGTTCTTCTCTCTTGAAGGCCATTAAAAAATCATATTCAAACCTTCAATTTGTAGCAAGGAATGCTCACAGTGAAGAAATTTCACTTCTGGCTCCACGAAGAACAAAGTTCAATTTCCTATCAAACGGATTGTTGGATTGAAGTAAAATTTTGCGTGAAGCATCAGAAGCAAAAACATATCGCAATGGAATTTATTTTTTCACAAACGGAGAAAAAAACCAAACCTGTAAATTTCAAGCTCCATTAATGGCCTCCATGACACAGTAATGGAAAAAATCAGTGAGCTACATCTCCGCTTCTCAAGGTTCTACTTGGCGAAATCACCCGAAAAATGGAGGAAATGATCGTCAAAAAATATATTTTCCCATGAACTAGTTATTGCACCATAAAACCCCTATTTTTTAGGGATATGGAGGACTTCATTTTCATCAAATTTCTTCCCTATCACATGAAGAACATATGCAAATAAGGAAGCGAGCTATCTCTTCAATTCTCAAGGTTCCAATGGGGTAAAATCGCGTGAAAATTGGAGGGAATGATCGTTGAAAAATATAGCTTCAGGTGAACTATTTTTCATGCCACGAAGTCCCTATTTCTTTTGGGATATGGAGGGCTGTGTTTTTTATCAGCATTCTTCCCTCTTTGAAGAAATTTTCAATTTCCCGAAGATCTGGCAGGTGAAATCATCTAAAATTTAGGAGGGAAGGACCTCCAAAAAATCTAGTTTCTCTCAAAATAGTTTTTGCACAATGAATTTTCTATTCTTCTCAAGATATTAAGGACTGAATTTTTATCAGTATTCTACCCTGGTAGCTCCATACTCGAAGCTCTTACCAGACATAAATTTTCATTTGTCAATTCTGAGATTTCTGGGAAAGTGAATCATGATGAAAATTGGAACATGAGTTCGTGACGAAGAGTTAAATCCAAAATAGATTTTCCCATCGCAAACAGAGGCCATTTTCACCATTTACAAAAAATAGCATATAAATGGCAAGCCCCACTGAATATCTGCTATGTACCATAGGGTATGATAATATAATATATATGGATTGATGGAGATGCCGACATGTCGGCATCTCCATCAACCCATATATATTATATTATCATACCCTAAGGTACATAGCAATTGCAAGTTCAATCACTTAGTAAAATAAAAAAGGGGGTAACATTGAAAGTAAGACAAATTGAATTTTTCCCAAAATAGCAGGTCTTCAAATAGTAACTTGCTATAAATAGAAATGTGCTAAAAATAGCAATATCTCAGGAACAGAGGATTTTGGAAAATGGTAGAAGGTTCAAAAGGTGATACGGGATCAAGACAGGTGATATGTCCTAGAATAGCAGAGCATGGGATCATATTCTAAAAATAACAGGTTGCACTCAAAGGGCATTTTTAGCACAATGGGACATTTAGAACTTCGTTGCATCAGAGCTTTCCATCGACAAGGATCGTCGGACTTTCATCGGGGGAAACATCTTCTCCTTTGCTCTCCATTCCCTCTCCCCCAACTTTCTCTCCCTTCAAATTTTATAATTCTTCATTGGGGTTTACGCCTTTTCATATGTCCTAATGTTCCTAATGTAATAAGTCACCTTTATGTTATAAAAAGGGACTTAATATTCTCCTAGGAATTTGAAAAGTTTTAAGCTACACAAGGACATATAAAAATCCATTGGGAGGTAGATGATAAGTCACCTCTCATTCTATAAATTGTAAAGCCATTCCCATTTCAAAGGGTTGGTCATTAATAAATTGTAAGCTTAAGAGTGCATTCTACCTTGAGAGAACAAAGGAGATAGCCAAATTAGTCCTTTACCCCACTCTCTATTTTTCCTCTATTCCCACACTATGTAAAAATTGGTTTAAGCAATCAATACAAGAAGGAGTTTCTAGATTTTTTTGACTAAGGGATTTTTTGATACTTTTTTATTATAAATTCCATTTGGTCTTGTTGTTATGCGTAGAGTTGTTTCCTCCTAATTTTAATGCATCTGATAAAACTTCTAATTGATGTATATAGGAATATGATTTTCTACTTGCAACATTAGTTCTCCTATCTAATTTCTCACTCCCCTTTCCCTCTCTACAGAAAAATTACTCTCTTACAGGTATCTACGAGCTTTGCCGCAGGGTCAATGGAGTGTCCCTATTGGATCCCTAGTCGAAAGGCCACCACAGAAATCTACCATTTCATGCGCATGCATATAAGGAAACTACACCGGTTAAGTAGAGGGACTTAGATTCCTAGAGTGTTGGCAAGAAATCCACAAGTTTGTCGACCCAAAATTTTTTCTTTCTAACAAACATCTACACAACGTGGTCTGTTTGCTTCCCATTCGGCCCCAAAGTTCCCACCAACACATCAAGAGTCATTTGAACAAGGAATTGAACCAGGGAGGAGCAGCCATGTGATTTTTTCTTCCACTTAAGGAAAATTTTAAGGAATCCACTTGAAAAAAACTTATAGAAATTGTGGTGAATATGGTCAGAACTAGATTTTATAGGTTGGTGAATTATCTAAAATACAGCTTTCATGACATTGGTGAAATATAATATTTTTTTGAAGGAAAATGTAGATGGAGTGGTGAATGAAGTATAATTAATTGGCATGTCAAAGATATTTCTTGCAAAAAATGCATTTAAAGTCCAAAGGGAGGTCTGTCCAAATGTTCCCTTGAGTGTCACTCTACCTCACCTAGCCGCGGACCTAGAAAATTTATTGAATTGGTTCATTTTGCGTTAGCTTGTATATGACATAGAATGCCTTTTCCTTGAGTATTCCAAGAATCCCTCCACTTGTCTTCCCGATATCCAGTTCTGGGCATTTGGGATCCTTTTACATACCTTTACCCTCACGTATCTAGAATTGGTGACACTTAGTCGGTCCACATGTGCCGAAACATTATCAAAAGTTTTAGTAGCCTTCTTAGGTAGTTAGACAGAGTCTTTTAAATTTGGCAGGTCTTCTAAAATTTTAACGGCTTCCAATTTAGATCTATCTGTGTACACACAAATATATATATATATAATATATATATATATATATATATATATATATATATATATGTACATACATGGCATACATACACACACACACACACACACACACATATACATATATATATATATATATGGTGAATTTAGTCAAAGTTGAAAAAAAATCCTAAACATGTCTATGAATGACACTAATTGATTACAAAGGTTCCATAGATTTCTTGGCATTCCAAAAATGTTTAAAAACCCTGACCCATTTATCACATGGATGATTCAATAAAAGCATATATGTTGGGATTAGATATCCATTGGCTAATCACATGGGAAAAAATATTTTTTGTGGAATTGTTTGGAGCGAACATGGTTGTCACTGCCAAGGTCATAAAAATATCCAAATTCGTATTTCAATAATTCCTACTTTTATCCAAATTATGAATACTATCCACTAAAATTTTCCCTTCTTCCACACTTGAGGGAGCAGACACCACTGACATTATGACCCACAACCCTACATTTTTCATAGATGATAGGGGATCTCTGATACAAAAAATATTGCTCTATAACTCCGTACTTTGAGATGAGCTCGATGGAGGAAGGTTGAAAATGACCATAGGGAACATTTACACACATCCTAAGAAATACCATTTGGGATTGAGACAGTGGTGGGATCAACCACTAACATCTCTTTGAGAGATTTTTTAATCCCCTACAATATGTTCTTGTCCTAGAAATCTAATGTTAGAGCAAGGAGCCTGACCCAGACAGGGAAGGCATCATGTACCGTGTTCCCCAAATCTAGACCAGGTCTCCATCTAGAAATGTGTAAAACAAGTTTTGCCAAATAGCTAGGGTCCTATCCGTTGATCACTTTAAGAAGATCCCCTTTGGTCCAAAATCTAAAAAGGAAATATTCAAAGGCTATGGCCACCACCTTTAATCCTCTAAATGGCTTCCATTTTCTACTTCCCAAGCTCTAATTGAGTCTATATTTGGTCTTACCCTTGTAAATATGCCAATGAGTGCAAGATTGTATCTCTTCTTTTTATTTTCCACCCAAGCTTATGGGACATCCAATGATGGGACTTCAATGCCTCTCATCAGTGATAGGGGGGTAAATCATCTATTTATACTAAATCTCCCAAGAGGCTATTAGCCTACAGTCCTTTTCTTTTCTCTCTCATCATTTTTTACACATATCCATGGCCCAGGTCAGGGTTGAAGTCCTATGAATTTTGAATATTGTTCCTGCCCTACAAATCCATCATCTCCATTAAAAAATGTTTCATATCTTGCACAATTTTTAACAAACTAAAAAACTTTTAGTTTTTAAAAAGGGTTTCGATAAACCATGGTGAGAGTCTAACCGGAGATGTAGCACCGGGATCATAATCCTAACACTACGCCTCACAACACATCATCGTCACCAACTCATCCATCCTCTACCCTTAAAATTTTGTATGTATATATTACTTTCTAATATATTCATCAATAACATTTTCTTCGATAGGATCCACCATATGACCTTGTTACACATACATATTACTATTACACATATCTCAAAAATATATATCTAAAATAAGGTGAGAGAATCAATCACAAGGTTCTTATCTTGGATTTTTGACATACTAAATTGTAATAACTCCACTACCAAAAATAATCCTGTATTTAATCACTTATATGTCTAATAACCAGCACCCTTTTCGGGTTATTCACTGATAATTCCTTTTCTTCTTCATTTTTATGGTTTCTCCCCTCCCATCTTTCCTATATAATGTCCCCTTCTACCACACTTGAGGGAGCATACACCACTGACATTATGACCCACAACCCTACATTTTTCATAGATGATAGGGGATCTCTGATACAAAAAATATTGCTCTATAACTCCGTACTTTGAGATGAGCTCGATGGAGGAAGGTTGAAAATGACCATAAGTGAACATTTACACACATCCTAAGAAATACCATTTGGGATTGAGACAGTGGTGGGATCAACCACTAACATCTCTTTGAGAGATTTTTTAATCCCCTACAATATGTTCTTGTCCTAGAAATCTAATGTTAGAGCAAGGAGCCTGACCCAGACAGGGAAGGCATCATGTACCGTGTTCCCCAAATCTAGACCATGTCCTCCCATCTAGAATGTGGTAAAACAAGTTTTGCCAATAGCTTATGGTCCTAATCGGTGATCACTTTAAGAAAGATCCCCTTTTGGTCCAAAATCTAAAGGAAATATTCAAAGGCTATGGCCACCACTTTAATCCTCTAAATGGCTTCCATTTTCTTTACCGTCCCAAGCTCGAAGTGAGTCTAATATTTGGCTTACCCTGTAAATATGCCAATTGAGTAAGATTGGTATCTCTTCTTTTTTATTTCCACCCAAGCTATTGGGACTCCAATGATGGGACTTCAGAGATGCCTCTCATCATTGATAGGTGTAAATCATCTTTTATACTAAATCTCCCAAGAGGCTATTAGCCTACAGTCCTTTTCTTTTCTCTCTCATCATTTTTTACACATATCCATGGCCCAGGTCAGGGTTGAAGTCCTATGATTTTGAATATTGTTCCTGCCCTACAATCCATCATCTCCATTAAAAATGTTTCATATCTTGCAACAATTTTTAACAAACTAAAAAAACTTTTAGTTTTTAAAAAGGGTTTCGATAAACCATGGTGAGAGTCTAACCGGAGATGTAGCACCGGGATCATAATCCTAACACTACGCCTCACAACACATCATCGTCACCAACTCATCCATCCTCCACCCTTCAAAAATTTTATGTATATATTACTTTTTAATATATTCATCAATAACATTTTCTTCAGTAGGATCCACCATATGACCTTGTTAGACATACATATTACTATTACACATATCTCAAAAATATCTATCTAAAATAGGGTGAGAGAATCAATCACAAGGTTCTTATCTTGGATTTTTGACATACTAAATTGTAATAACTCCACTACCAAAAATAATCCTGTAATTTATCACTTATATGTCATACCGCAACCTTTTCGGGTGATGCAGGATAATTCCTTTCTTATTCATTTTTAGGGTTGCTCACCCTCCAGGATTTCCTATATAATGTGCCCTTCTACTTTGATCTTGACTATTGATGTCAAAGGTGGAGCTACAAATAATAGGGAAGTCACAGAAATGTCCCCAGAAGTCTTTCCCAAAGGTCTTTCATGAGGTAATGTTTCTCCTCCTAATTTTGTATTACCTGTTTCTGAATTCAATGTTGTGTGCCAATGGCTTGAATAGTTTTACCTTAGCAGTTACTTTGTGGGTTGTATCCCCTCTGAAATAATTCTTGATTTATGGGTTAACTCAGCCTGGGATGCTCATGACATCAAGCTTGAGAGTGTACAAAATATGACTAAGGGTTTTTTCTTTTCCGGGTTTCTGACCCTTCGCATGCCCTAGCTATCTTGAATCGATTGGATACTTCATATATTCATAAATCCCTATAGGTTTTTTCCCCTTGGACAAAGGAATTTTTGGTTTCTGAGTTTTCAGCTCTTAAATTCCCTATATGGGTTGAATTTCATAGTTTTCCATTTTTATGCATGCATTTTCTTCACCAAATCACCTCCTCCATTGGGTGAGGAATTTACATGGAACCGTAATACTTCTACAGTGCTCACCCACAGAAACATGTATGTGTTGAGGTAGACCTCTCATAAGAATTAAAAAAGAATTCATGGAGACCCAAATTATTGACACTCGCTACTCACAATGATTTTTCTACATTAACCTTCCTAATACATGCTTTCAATGTCAAGATTCTAATAAAAATACCAAGGATTTCCTGCTTTATGTGTTGCGCAATTGTCTAATGCCTAAGGTGGCTTCTGAATATATTAATCCCCTACAAGAGGAAGGGTGGAAAATAGTTGGAGGGTGAAATATAATAACAAAATGGTTCAAGCCAAGGTGACTGGTAACAATGAATCTAAAGATCTAGTTGTTAAGGAACATTTGTGTCACACCTCAGAGCCAGACTATGAAGAGTATCTAGTTTCCTTACCCAAGCTCTCTAGCATGTCCAAAGTGGTCATAGTTCTTATGGACCCATCAAATTCCATCTAGATCTCCTTGACACCTTTGACTTCCTAGCTACTCTTGAAAACCAGCTGACATGGATGATCCCAAAGGGCCCGAAGTCCATCTCGAATCCTCATGGAAAGTTACAAACATATCCCGACACATAGTGTGGAGTCAACAAAGGTGTATGAAATTGAATATTACATATGAAGGAAAGTTGAGTTACAATTTTTTTTGAAGCATACTAATAATTCTTGTAATACCATTTTAATGCCTTGGATGGATTGGATGATGAAGGTATGGCCATTGACCTAGGTATCTCATGAATTATATTTCATGGAATGTGAGGGGTATTATCAACTCCAATTGTAATTATATTTTTCATGATTCTTGCCAAAAAAATTGTGAATTTAAATGTTTTGTGTTTACAAGAAGTTAAGGTTACAAGTTTTCAATTCTCAATGGTTTGTAAATCCATTTGTCCTTACATATTGCCCATTACCAGTCATCATGATGGATGACGTGGGGGTTTAATTGTAAACACCAATTTTTGGAATTGCTAGCCCTCACCCCACATTCCCTATCTGCCATCTGTCATACATACATACCTCTCTTCCCTTTCGAATTCCCTTCTTTCCTCTTAAATTCAATTTATCCCGCCTATCATTATTATTCATTAATTAATCATCCCTAATCATGTTTAGTTAGTTCTAAACCCCCATTTAATTTATTTTCTCTTCTTAAATCCTCTATTGTATCCTTTCTAGGACACCAGTTAATGATTTCACCTCTCCATGGCCTTTATTTAAAAATTTCCCCCATTCACCTACCCATTTACTCATCCTAAGCAACCCTAATTTGTCCTAACCCTTCAAATACCTAATCCTGATTCTTATGGGCTCTTTTTCTCGAGCTTACCACTTTTCCATCACTCAAATAAATAGATCCCTATAATCGGCGGTGACCCATCCGGGTCGCTGTCAACCCTATAAATCTGCCCCTATCTCTCATTTACTCAACGTGTAATTTTCAAGTCTTCAAGCCTTCTTGTGATCTTTATTTCTTTGTAGATGTTATATCCCTCTTGGCATTCTCTTAGATATCTTGTGTCCACCTTTGGGATATTTGAATCCTCTTTTTCTCTCTTGCATACTTGGATCCATTGTTTCAATTTATCACCACTATCATCATCATATCTTGTATAGGTTCGACTGTCATCAGGAGATATCTACTTTAGTCATCCTTAGGCCTCCAGTTCTTATTTGCATGTATTCATTTCAGTCCATCCATTTTCATTCCAATTTTAAATTAGTCTCAGTCATCGTTGACCTTGTTTGGTGACTGTCGACCCAACCTCCATTTTGTTGTCCTTTCTTCCATTCAGACCCCTATCCATCTCTTCTTCTTTTCCACAACCATCCCCCACTCAGATCCTTTCATTCTGATTTTATTTCATCTTAGATATGTTTTTCCAATCCCTGGTCTCCACCGAATTATCTCAATTTCCTTTGACCGGATCTATCTTCATACCATTAATAATTAGTTTCCATAATTTTCTTGCATCCTTTCAATTAGATCCAGATTTATCCTATTCTGGAGTGTTCTACCTTCAACTCAAATCCACTTTCAAATCAATATCAGCTTTAGATTTAGCTACAGGAGGTATTGTAGGCCTGTCTTTCTACATTTGTTTCTCATCCAGCCCCAGTCACCATCGATCATTATTTACAGTCTCAGGTCTCTATCGACCCATCCATGTTTGATTTACTTTGCATCCATTTAGATCAGATTTGCATTTCTATCTTATATATAGCATTTAAATTTTTGTTTTGGTTCATATTATGCTACATCCAATTTATCAATATTTGATTTTACTTATCCTTATCAAAACGAGAGTTGATATCCATCTTAGGAAGTTTTCACTTCTCAAGACTGACATTGTTAGGAAACCCTCCCATCTATTTACTAATCCATCCTCTATTGAGTGTTTCTTGATTTGTAGGTCATCTACCTCACTGAGGAGAAGGATCTCTTATTTGTGCCCGTATGCATCTTCATCCCATCTCGAGGTACCTTACACCCTCACATATTTGGAGTTACTTATTTTATTTAGTACTAGTTCACTAATCTAAGCAGGAACGTGGGAATTTGGTCAACATTCTGGCATGCCCAGTGGGATCCACCCTTTCTTGATGAGTATTTTCATTTGTTTTTCATTTCTATTTCCTCCTTCCCATATTATACTAACCTCACAAGTAGGAGCGTCATTTTTTATTTCCCGTGTTGCATCGTGTTGCTTGGATTGCCTTTTGCTTGCTTACTTAAAATAAAAAATTTATATAAAAAGGAAAAGCATTATCCATATATTCATTTTTTATTCCTCATCTCTTTCTTTGATCAAATTACATCATTTTTCTGACGATCTCATCGAATATCACATTTCATTTCGAATCTAAAAAGAAATCACATTTTTTTGGAAATTTAGTCTAACTAGGGGGTTTAACTCATTACATGCACTTTATCACACACATCCAAACACATAAAAACCAATTTACACATTTAAACCTCTCCTACAAGGTGGCACTATTAGGATTTCATCACCCAATAGGAAATCCATCGCGGCATTCTGAATGCACTACAATTTTTTGTCTACTGGTATATTGGCTAAACACCCGACTCCTTTATCGCTTCAAGACCATGAAGTGAGGGGGTAGGCCCCAATACCAAGCCCCGTACCAGTAGTAATCACATTTTTTTTCCTCATGTACCTTTAGGAGTATTGAGGAATCTAGTTAAAACTTCCTGAAACTGTAGACACCTAAATTCAACCTACATAATTTTAATACTAAAATTGTACTAATTATCCTTTATCCCATCCTTTCCATTATAATTAATGATTTCTCGATAATTAACTAACATTTCCCTCCATCTTGATCAATTAAAGAAACTTTGTTAATTAATTAGTCTTTACCCCACTCTAGATGTCAATTAACGACACTTCATTAGCTATAATCTTCTTTCAATAGAATAATTAACTATTATTAGTTAATTAAAACTTTGTACCCTTGTATTTAATCAATAGACCCTCTTATTGGTTAAATACCTCTTTTAAATCATTCTAATCCTACCTATTTCCCTCTAAATCATCTATAATTAGCTTTCTAAGCTTATTCTTGCCTATTATTCCTATTTGATTAATTAAATCATCTCCAACTCCCATGAGTTGTTAATTATAATCAATTCTTTATAACCATGTTTATCTCTTCTAATTACACTTCATATTTTATCCCACATTCACTAGGTTTCTAGCTCATCCCAAATTGGAAAGATATATAAAGAACCTACCACCTTCCTTCAAACCTTACACCACACTTTTTCTAGTGATTACTACAGGCATATTGATAAGAGCACTATCCATTGTTGGAATATATTCTTCATCTCTTGCATCCATTCTCTCATAGTTGAGTAGTGAGGGAAGATTCAAACATGACCTTGTAGACATTTCTTGGTAAGAACCTTTCCTCACTTTGGAGACAAACATACAATTTGATTGCTTATGATCTAAATAGGCTCATACTTAATAGCAATCATACATTACAATAATAGGAATGGTTTAGCATTAGATTTTTAATTCATGTTTATGCATTAGATTAGCTATTTCCTTGAATCTTTTATCTTGATGTTAATGGTAGGCTAGCTTTATTTTGAGACTACTTCGTGTTAGTTTCATTTATAGCTTAGTTAGTTTAGCATGCATACATTTGGCATGTCTAGTGGGACATACTGCATTATCCCACGTACTTAATTTCAAGTTTTTGTAGTTTAATTTCAATTTTGCTTATTAACCCTCTTTATAGCATTTTTAGATAAATCTTGAGTTTCTTAACTTATTTGGTTGACTTTTCTTGGTTTTATTGCTCTTTATAGGTATAAGGGAGGTGAGGTGCTGCCAAATTTGAATCAAATTGGAAAATATTTTAGCTTTTTAACATTCTTTTTGTCAAAATCCAGTGTTTTTGAAGTTACACAAAAGCCTTGTGATTCTTATTGAAAGGATTGTGCTACCATCATTTCTCATGCACTACTGTTGTTAGGATTGTGCTAGTGTTGCTCAGCATGTGTACTCATTTACTTGAATTTTTATCCTCTATGTAGCTCACGCATTACTGTTAAATTGCCACGTGACACTCATCATGAAACTTATAAGGCATCACTTTTTCCTAGTTTCTACCTTATTTCTTTTAAAACAAGGTGAAACTCTGTCAAATCTAGGCTAAGTAGTTTTCATTACCACTTGTTCTATCTCCTTTGTTCTCTTGTTGCCTTTTTTTGATAAAAGAAAGCATACATACGTGGAACTACCAAAAATAATCATGTCCACCAATTTTGTAGTCACTTACATGACCATGTTGCGGTAGGAATGTAAGTGTTGAAAGTGTGCTGGTACATCTTCATGTTTTGGTAACCTTTACACTCTTAATACCCAAGTCAAGACTATTTCATTATAGTTAGGTTGTATCATCATTGATTTTTCCTAGATTTGTTATGTTGCTCACATCATATCACTACAATTTTGATACTTACATCTTTTTTTCTTTGTAAAACTTGATTGAAGTTTCTAAGTTATGTTGTTACGTTGCTCACATAGTAACAACTTCTTGTTATACCTAGACCTTGTTTTTAATCCAAAAATTTCCTTTATTTTTTAGAAGTGTTGATGTTACATTGTTCGCATCATGTCAATACCATTTTGATACAAATATCTTACTTTTCCTAAAATATTGATTAATGTATCCAAGTTGTATTGTTGCGTTGCTCACATCAGTAGCAACCATTTTGAGACTTGGAATTTTTTTGGTGTTTAAAATTGTTTAATTATACCTTACTTCGAAATCACTTTAACACTATTTTAATACTTAAGTTTTGTTTATCTCAAACTGGATTTAAGTATTGATATTGTGTTTTCATTGTCAAACCAAACCTTCTTTGAGACACAGGGAGTAGATACACTTGAGATTGGATTCTTATCTTGAGCTTGTGTGATTTATCCTTGATTCTTTCCATCATACAAATTTGTTGTCCTTTAGTTATTCTTTGATTCCTTGATTCTTTGGATTATTTTACTTAGTTATTTGACATTCTTTGTGAAATTTTTAGTCATCATGATGCTAAATTTTTCCTAGGTTCCTCATATTCTTTGTACACATTTATCAACCTAGTGAATATTTTTCCATTATGTCAATTCTAACAAGAATGGGAATCGAAGATTAGGATCAAACCCTTTTGTCAATGACAAGTTAAACCCTCTTTTTAAAGATAACAACATGGTTGACCATAGGGGTAAAGAGGGGAAATCTCCTTGAGAGGACTTTGAATTTGATCTCACCCACATGGATAACTTCTTATTTCAAAATAGAAATGAAGTTCTTGTATGTGTCATTTACTTAGGGGCTAAAATGCCACCTAAGTTTGATCCCACTCTCCTCAAAAACATGGTTCATGGAGAGGAAGACGTAGAGCATCCCCTTCACAATATTGATGAAATACTAAACCTAGGACACGATTCTACTTCCAGACAAAGGAACGAAGAAGAAGTGCCTTCAAATAATAAAGGCAGTTATCGCATCCCCATTGTTAGAATTAACTGTGAGGGTAATGAAGAACTTAAAGATCATAAAAATCCTGATAAAACTAAAATACAATATATTATCCTAATTTGAAGCTATACAAGTATTAAATAAATGAATAAATATAATACGGAAAACACCTAAGAAACTAAGTAAATGAAATATGAAACAGTAATGTGCATAACGGGTTAAGAATGCGTTAGATAATTTACAGATGTTTCAGGACTATGTCGTAGAGGATACTGACTAAATAGGAGGAGGAAACCACCACACAGGAGCCTTAGAAAATGTAGATATGAGATATCTGATTAGATTGGGGCACCTAGAAAAGGGATTAGCGCACTTAGGGAACCCTAATCTGTAATCTGGGTGCCTTGGTCTGTGAAAAATATCTATGAAACTCCTCAAAGGGGTCATTAAATGTTCGCCTATGTTTGCTTCCTGTTGTATGAATGTAATTATGTGATTACCAAAGCACTAGTACACTTACAATAGAAGAATCACCTTTAAAACCCCAAGATAAGCATTAAAACCCTAAAAAATAAATATGCATATGAAGGGGTCAAAATGTCCTTAGCGGCCACAATGGTGGACTTACTAACTAAGCATTTCACTATATATCAACCCCAATGAATTTTTAGGTGTGTGTGTGTGGAATCGTGCCCTAGGTTCTCTTGTGTGTGTCACAATTTTTGAGTAGCGAGTGTAGTAAAAAATCATGCACTTTTATTACATTTATACCGCCAAATATGTTATTTTATATATGGATATCATGTAAGAAAATCATTCACTAATGACCTATACCTTAGTATTTTCATCAGTTAGTCAGTTTTCGTCATCACTTGTCTTTCACAGTCATCAGTTGTTTGCACACTTCTGGTCATCTCTCAAGTAGTATCGAGTGTCATTATTTGGTCATTTTTTGTCTCTAGTCTTTGACTAGGGTGCCTAGGATAGAACTGGGGTGCCCATAGGCACTGTGGTCCTTATTTTAGGCACCTTGGTCCCGGAAACACTTGCTTCTAATTTAGAGTTTTAAGGTCGGTATTTGTAATTTTTCCTCTCATTCGCCTAGGTACTAGTCAGCATGCCGGGTCATTAGTGTTGAAATTTGAGCAAGAGATCCCTATATAAACATAACATACTTACTATATAAACATAACATACTTAATATCTTTTGGGTGGACTATCTACCACCAAGGGCTAGCTATCTACTAAGGCAAAGGAATGCATTTGGGGATCATTACATCACACACACTGCATAATAAAGGGAAGTCTATTCTATCCCATCCACCATTTTCCATTACATTTATCTATTGTATGATATCTCTATATCATTGATGTTAGCGCACCCTAGGCACACAATTGCACATACTTGCACATAGAACTACATCGGGTCTGAAATGTAGTGCAATAGTGGGTCATAAGTCCATTCATTTAGAAGACGAGGACATTCTGACCCATTCATTTGCATCTTTCTTTTTTAGGGTTTTGATGCTTTTGTGTGGGGTTTTGTATGATATTATTCACTGGAGATCTACAATGACATCAACAAAGTTACAGAGACAATCACACGAAAAATATCGAGATATTGCGAAGATATTACAACACTTTTAAATTCAAGTCCTGAGATGTTCTGTAGACTAGGGCACCCACATGCACCCTAATCCTCTTCTAGGCACCTCAATATGTTCAAATCTTCATCTGTTGCAATTTCCTAGGTTGTACCATCATACTCTGCTTCATCCGCACATCATCCTATTCATTCCAAAATCCCAGTGAGGTAAGTCACTTTTAGGTTAGTACTTTATCCCTCCTACTTCAATTATTTCATTTCATTTAAATATCAAAAAAAATTTCTTAGCATTTATATTTCAGTTCATATCAGTTATTATATTTGTTGTACTTGCTTAGATTAACTTAGATACATAGAAATAATTTCATGTTTTAGTTAATCATTTTGGTGAACCCGTACTTCATAATATTTTTCCCTATGATCCATTTCAAACCCTAATGGCTAAGGATAGTTCATCGCCCATCATGTATCATTTTAGTGTTGACCCTATCTATGATGAGGCTGCCATCACCAAGCTCACGACTATGTATGGTAATCCTACTCCTATACCATATCATATCAACCAAAAACTTCTAGATTGTCAATAATATGTGCCTACTCATTTTGAAGATTCTCCCATCGACATTAGTATTGTTGAGGATACAATAGCCTTCACTCATTGTACACCATGTTATACAACTACTTGTGACCCTCCTTATATTTCTAAGGAAATTTTATATGATTCTCTTATTGATTACATGTTTTGTAGTGATCATCGTTGACATATGCCTACTAATTCTTCTTCTACCCAGAAAACCTCTATAGCTTCATCTGACGACTCTCCTACCTCTGATATTACTTCTCATGATACATTTCATACTATTTCGCATCCTCTTTTATACTATGGTGATGATCCTATTGATAGTATCGTTAGTGACATTCTCATTTTTTATTCTTTCTTTGATTTCAATGAGGTGGTTGATAGCCATGGTTTTCCTTATTTTCATACGACTGAGTTTAAATATCTTATGCCATCATTACCTTCTCCTGAGATTGCATCTAGCACTATAGATGAGTCACCTCCATCCATCACTTCTTCTTATCCTACCATTTCATCTCCTCTTATTACATTATCTACACCCAATCATTCATCTTCTCCTATAGATGTATCCCCATCATTCACCTCACCTATTAGGGATGTTTCTGATGCTATTCCTACCTTTTCTATGGATATTCCATCTACATAATCTACTATAGCTTCTTGAGAACCTATTTCTATTGTTCCTTTAGTATTAAAACCTCATTTGTCATCTTTAGATATTCCTATGATCACTCACAATGGAAAATTACAACCTCTTAATACATTATTGCCATCTTCCACTATTCCTTCATAGGATATCATCTCTCTCATGCATTTTGTAGGATAATTACAGTCTCAGGTTTAGTCTCTTACTCTATAAAGTAGGGCTTACTATGCTTCTATTGATAACAACTTATTACATGGTAACCCTATTCCTAGGAAGATTCATAATTCATCATTCCCTAAGGAATTTATCATGACTACATTCATTTCCTTCGATGGTAATGGTGACACTCGTGTTCATATTCTACATTACCACATGGTTATGACCTCTTATTCTAATGATAGGTTATTGCTTAATTATTTCCAGTACAGTCTTACTGATGAGGTGTTGCAATGGTACACTAATCTTCCGTTTGGGTCCATTAGTACTTACTATGACATAGAGGACAGCTTCCTCCATCGTTTCATCCTCAAAAATGGCCCTAAGGTTACTTATGACTGCATACCTACTTTACATTAGGGCTCATTAGAATCTATTCAGGATTATATCTTACGATTTAATGCTTGTATGCACCAATTGGTATTCCAACCTATAAAACTTAAGAAGAAATTAAATTTTTTTCATGGTTTCATTCATGTGCTCAAACAAAGATTACATATGATACATTTGATTCATTCATTCTTCCATGTTATAGAGTTCTAGATCTAGTGCGAGATCTTCTTTCATCAAGTGTCATTGACCCTCCACATACATGTACTTCTATTATATCATCTAGTCCTCCTCCATTGAAATTGGTTAAACATCTTACACAGTCTCCACCTTTGCCTCACAAGAAAAGCAAAAAATATCAACCTACTCCACCATCACAAGATACTTCTTCTCCTTATCTGTGAAAAGATAATTGTCCTTCTACTCCATCTATGTCACGTTATCCATTGCATTCATCCCATCATGCGAGACCTCATGATGTGTTGTTTAACTTACTTGAAAAGCACCTCATTCACTTACCATTCAACCAACATCATCCACAACATAGTTTATAACGTCAACATAACCAACCTTATTGTAATTATCATCGCATCAATGACCATAGGGATAATGAATATATTTCCCTTCATGATAGATTACAACAATTAGAGGATAAGGGAATCATCTCCTTTGGCTCTCACTCCCATGAGTGATCCATCTCTCCTTTACCTCTTCAGAGAGTTTATACTATAGTTGACTCATCTCCTCCATCTGGTGCTCATGCCTTGGTACCTCCACCACTATAGTTTATTACTCATGCATGCTCTTCACTACATCCATACACCGATGCATTTTCACATCCATCACATTCACGCTATCCACCACATCACACTGCTCCTTTACATTGGCTTCTACAGGTCTAGTGAGTGAGTACTAAGGAACTGAAGGTAATTCCACGTGCGTAGAACTGTCAGAGTGAAGAGGAACACCCACAGAAAGGATGTCCGAGTGATGTGAAGGAACAAAACATCCTCCACAATAGAAAAGGGATCCACAACTGAGGGTGGATCAATGAAGGTCTCTGGAAATTGGAAGTGACATGATTCCCGGAAGGGGAACTGCCAACAACAGAGATGAAAAACTCCTGTGAAATACCTGTAGATGGATGAGGGACCTATAGAGCATCACAAGTAGATCTGTGAAAAGACGAAAAAGGTCAGGCATATACTCATTTGAATGAGGGGGCTCAACAAATAGAAGAGAAATGTATGATAGGTATGAGTCATCCAATGAAGGTAGATGAGTGAAAAGGGGCCTCACACACTGGAAGTGGAAAGGAGGCGGGTGTGATGATTGTATGAGACTGAGAAGGGGACTGCTCAATATCTAATGAGATGTGGGAAGTGTCAACACTCTCTGGAATAGTGAGAGAAAGAGGAGAAGAGTCCTCTGTAGTACTCTCAACATCAGAACTGGATGCACAATCCTCATCATTAGAAGTAGAACCAAGCGAGCCTGTGTTAGTGGAACTATCATCACATGAAGAAATGGAGAAGAAAACTGAATCAACAGCAGTAACAATGGCGGTAGTATGTGAAGGGTCTCCATAGAGGGACTGAAGAATTCTCCAGACACGATGAGGTGGATCTGAGTCTGCCACGTGAAACCAGAGAGAACGAGAGAAATGCATCATCATCATGTGACAAAAAATATGGTTGCAAGTGTCAAGGAAGTCCTCTAGAGGATGATGATCAGTGGGTGTAGGAACTGGCCCAAGTAAGAAGGCTGAAAGACACTCATAGGTGAAGTAACGTTCCATGGAAGCACGCCATGCTGAATAGGTCTCTCTCCCGGTGAGAAGTGGCGGAGGCTCTAAGGTGATCCTACAAAGCTCACATCTGGAAAGAGCACTCTCCGTGATGAAAAAATGTAAGATGCAAGGTGCAAGACGTCGGACTCAGCCGATAATGCGCTCTGCGTGTATAGGCCCAAGAGTACAAGCAACCCCCCTAGAATGCGGCACTTTATAAAAGTAGTGCATTTACAAAATTGTCAATGCCATCATGTAGTGTGCAAAAAATCATGCAACTTTGACCAAAGAAGTGCTCAAAAAATGAGCAGCGAGTCAAAAGTTATAGCATTAAAATGATTCCCGCAACTGATGGAAAAATACACTAGATGCTGCAAACGCATTAAAAAAAGTTCTCTAAATGGGTGCAAAGGGTATCGTGTGACTACTTGTTGGAATGGAATCAATTTTCAGCAAGGGTTTTTTTTTCTTGCGAGGGGGGATTAGCCTCCTGCCAACCCCGGACCTCTCCCTCCGTCTTCGACACCACGTAGGAAGGGCATGATACAAGCAAAATTAGAACCCAAAAATTATTACAATGCCATAAAGAGTGTTTTTATCGTCAAAACATTAAAAAAATGGATTGTTTTAACCTCTAAACAATGTATAAAAGGAAATTTCGGCCCCACATTATCAATTCATCATGTGGCTGTTTGACCAAGTTGTTATGGTGGAGTTCACGTGTTTACTACGCAGGAGGGTGGGCAGGTCCTTGAAACGGCCTCTGTGCAAGGTTGTAATGTGTTGGATAGAGTGGAGTTCCACTTGTTGGAGCTAGGAAAATGAAACCATCTACTACAGGAGGGCAGCGTAGGTTACTGTGACCGGTAATTCGTGGAAGGGTGAGCAGAGATCTGCCCAAAACTGTCAAAAAAATAGACCTCCACGTGGCAGGGAGTCACAAAAACATGCTTTTGGAAGGGGAGCTGTGCGCCGTAGACTCTGAGAGGAGGCCAAACATAGAACCAACACTGAGAATGGGATTCCAATCAAATGGAGCCGAGCAGCAGTCTCACGCAGGCAAAATACATTTGAACTAGCCACGCAATGGAAAAACAGACACGCTTGAGCAAGGTTGTAAACGGTTCTAGTGGCAAATAATGGTCGAGCAGGGGCGTGACAGGCGATAGAAGCCTCAATTTGAACACAGTGGTGGAAGAAGGCATAGGTCTGTGGAGTTCAAGCTATGCCCAAAGCATCAACCAGAGATCATTCACAAGATCTGAGTTTTGAAGACCAAGGTAGCAGCACAATGCAACGACCCTGTAGGTTCCAAACGTGAACCGAGATTTCAAACAATCCATGAACCCACACATTCACACCATGATCTTGGTCCAGATAGTCAAGCTAAGTCACTACACTAAATAGCATGAGCAAGCAACCCTGGAAGGGATTCCGGCATGCTGGCTAAACAAAGACCCAAGCAAGAATTATGCCGACCTGAGTTGGCGAGCTGAAAAGGGAATGCAGTTGAGATGTTATAAAGACAATACTACGAGCTACATTCTAGCTTGGTTCTAGGATCCAACACAACACTTCTCAAATACCAAGAAATGATACTCCTTTTATCTATAAGAGTTGAATCTGAACACAACCATAACCACCAAGTAATACAAAAATAACCCACAAAAAAACCACTAGAATCTCGAAAATATGCAAGTAAAGCACATGCAAAAGTGAGAACTTGCACAAGCAACTACACGGTGGAGCAACAATGGTGAGTAACGTGATTCCGGTCCCCACGCTCTAATACCATGAAGGAGTGTAGGACGAAGACCTGGAAGGAATTCACAAGCATCGAAATTTGCACTTCACCAAAGTGTAGGTGTTGCGAGATTAAAGCAAGCAAGCTTTGCAAAGCAATGTGGCATGCATATGAGAGCTCAAGATTCGAAAAGTGGAGTGGAATGGAAGCCTTAGCTTAGCTTGTATTGGCTTATCATAGATCAAAAGAGGTGGTGTACATATAGGGGAGTGAATGTGTAACTCCCATGTAAGAGAAGATTCCTCCATAATGGAGAAGAGGAGTTACTTTCCCAAATGGGAATGTAACTCCTATTACACACTTACACATATGATAGATTCTGTAAGAGAATCTGTCATAACTAAGATGACACCTAGATCCATGTCCACCTAAAGTGAGATGACTCACTTGGTGAGGTGGAATAACACAAAATAAGTGAATAAATATACCACCTACACCAACAAAATGCTGAGGGTCTTAACTAAATGATCCTATTCATCTACAAGTTGGGGGGAACTGCTAATCTTTCTCCCCTTCTTTGTTTCATCATATTAACATTTCACGATCACATCACAACACATTAGTTTTGTAAATATACATTTTTTACATCCATATTACTATCAACATTACACTAATTGCATGTTACAAATTCCATTTCATTTAACTCACAAACCACATTCCGTTTTTTATCTATCATCATTCACATTACACATTTTTTCTACCATTATCAACCTTATACTCCAAGTCTACATCAATCAAACATGAACAACATAGCACACATTACATACACTAAAACAATCCACATCAAGTCATACATCATCAATCAAATTACAACATCTATACACAACGAAAAAAAATCATTATATACCAATAAAATTTTCCAATAGATATGTGTGTGTGTGTGTGTATTATATATATATATATATATATCAAGTGCAACCATCATTAAAAAAATGTTTTCATCACTGGGGTAGGGGGGTGATTCCCCTACATCATATAAAACAAAAAAATCAAGTCTCATCATCGCTATCTCTCTCAGGTACTAGGAGAGACATAGAACTAGATGCCTCACAACTAACTTTGTGTCATTGTTCACTCTCGATACCTCTCCACTTGCCGAAGTAATAAGGTGTTCTCCGTTGACTACTCTAAAAACTAATGCTACAAATCCATGTATCATGAAAACACAACCTACGCCAAGGGACCACCACCTACCACCTCTCGGGCTCTTCGAGTCTCCTTGTGTGCCTCATCCCTTTTTCCTAGCAACACCATGCACGTCGCCACTACTATGGCCACTGGCTCAAATAAATGGGAATGCTCACTCGCTATATCATCCAATCACTCAAGTATACCTATACAAATTACATCCATCGACACATTTCACATGAAGGTATCGATGGTTGTGTCCACTATTAGGGACCAATACACATCGCCTACAAAAAAATGACACAATGCGTTAGATATTCACCACTATAACATAGGAAAACAAAAAAGTACACAACACAACTGTCTAAGAACTCACGCTCAACTACAACTTCTGTTACATCGTCAGGGGCATGGGCTTCCCCCTATCCTCTGATTTCATGCGGTAACCCTACTGGACCTACAAATAATGGGAACAACAATACCCACCAATGTTCTTCCCACCATGTGTGGTACTCCTTTGTGCAACCCGCATTGTTTGAGTTTATCAAATCTATCATCTCATCTACCTCATATGGCCTAGGAGGTACTATCCACTCTCCTATGGGCCCTAGTCTAGCTCTAGCCCTCATAGGTGCTCTGATAGCTCTCAACCATATATGTGGCTCTTGGGGCACATCTTGGACCATGTTAAATTATCGTGATACTCTCTCTTCCTGAAAAATATTCGCCACGCCTGGAAATTGATCCTCTAGCCACATAGTCCTATGAATACACCAAAAATCTACAACATTCTCAGGCCATCCCCCATAGTTACGATATGCCCTCCATTTAACTGACTCAGGCCCCATCTTATTTATCAATTTCTATCGGTATCTATGTCTATCTTATGCCCAAAAATATTAATGCACCTCCTCAAATATATGTGTATCCTATCCCACTCTCCTCGTGGACCTCTAATGGGTCTCAAAACGGCTATATGCTCATAAGCACATACATGCAATAGTGTAGTTGATCCTATCCCACGACCATGTTCATCGTGAGTATATCAATATAAATCTCTATATAGGTGGGTCAACATACACCGTGCCCACGCATATCTAGTACCCTCCTCCTCTATCCTCTGTCATATATCATGCATCTTATACAAGATGCCTACACCTCCTCCCTCCACTACTATATATGAAGTAATCACAACCGCTATGAACTTCCGCAAGTGCGGAACCCTTGACCATAAGATAGCATCCAGACCGATATGGGCCTCGGTAGGTACTTGAGTCCCCATAAAATATCATCTAGAAGCTTGCATTTGCCTCTCCATATCCTCCAATGGCATGATTTATACTCTCTCTCCACTAACTGGAAACTACATTATACGATAAAAATCCTCCAATGTAATAGTCATCTCACCTGTAGGAAATCAAAACATACACATATCCTTGCACTAGCTCTTGTATAATGCAGTCAACATGGGAATATTGTGGGGCACATCACTCAACCGTGCTATGTGCCGAAGGTAGGCATGGTCCATGACATCCTAGTAACCATCTAACAAGCCCAGTCTAAGTAACGTACTCATCTACAACCACCATAGAACTCCCTTGAGTGAATATCCCTCTACACAACAAAAAAAATAAATGAACGTAATGTTAGAATAACTTACAAGTACACATAAACTCACTTATCACATTCATTTACATTAGAAATATGATTTTTTTATCATTATAAACCAAATACACACATTCTAGACTAGGGGTATCAAATGTAGGACTAGGGTGCCCAGGAGCCGGACACTAGCACCTAGGTCTGGGTGCTCCTGTCCCATGGGTCACTTGCACCCTCACCGCTATTGTCCAAGTCTCAAATGCCAAGAAAATTAAAAATCTAAAATTTAAAAAAATAATAAAAAATGACTACTACACCATTCATTTTTTGAAAAATAACACACTTACCAACTCTGATGTTATATGTGACCCTACGACATTTGCCACCATCTGAAACTGACTATGTCTTGTTGCTCTCACTTGCGGAATCCTTACTCAAAGCTCACTATCATGCTCATGCAAAATAAAAATGAATTGACTAAATAATTTTTCAATTCACTATTTATAGTTACTTTTTCATCACCTACTTTACTATAGTAATTATTTCACGCTTATTACTACAACGAATAGACACTACACCATTTTTGTCATATATTGAGAATTTCAACTCCGATTTACACCCCATTTGCGTAATTCTTTATAGAATTATTCCTAACACCGTAAGTTCCACATTATCTGCATGTTATTGCTCTTTGAAATTTTCTTCCATCCAATTTATACACATTTTTTGTGATTTCTATCACTTTCTATCTATTTTGTTCTTACTTTTAGCTTAGCATTCATTCTTCTCATCAATTCCCCTTTCTCTAAAAGGGGTAATATCATTTGGGTCATCCTATAATCCCCATTACATTATCATGTGATCAATAAACACTACCAAATCTTCATTTCTAAACATTTACTAATAAACTATGAGACATTTCACCATTAATCCCCCCTAATGACCTAACTTGGGGGCAACCAACATACATTTCCGCTATGAAAAATTTCATCACTTCTCCCTAATGAACTAACTTGGGGGAAACAAGTGTTAAAATATTTTCCATGTGATCATTCATCAGTTTTTATCGATTCCCCCTAATGGGCTAACATGGGAGAAATTTGCGTAAAACCTCTCTACAAGTAACCAAAAAATCCAATCAATCAATTAACGCATTCAAATTTCTAACAACAAAAATCATATCATCAATACAAATTCAAGACAATCAGCCTCCCAGATGATCTAACTTGGGAGATTACACCTATTTCTTTCCCAGATGACCTAACATGGGAAGATTATTCTATCCATTTAGCGATTTCTTCCAGATGACATAACTTGGAAGCCATCACATTGTGGCAACACACACGGAGTGGGGGAAAGAGTGTCTTTCCTATAACCCTCCTATATGATTCAATTGTTTGATCAAAATTATTTAGATTATAAAAAATAGAAATTTTTGATCTGATTCCATCTGTAATGGATAGATCTTGATAATATAGTTAGATATTGGAGAATAATACACTTTTCTCCCTACACTCTTCCTCTGGTGGCAGGACACCCAAATCCTCCAGTCGATTATTCATATACACACGTTTGGGTTGGGAACTAATCACTCCCTACCCCATCTCATCGTCATCATACAACATTTGAAATCATCAATCATATACCGATTCTAACATTTCTCTCATTTAGCGCACTTCATCACGATATTACGATTTTCTCTACGTTGCATGGATCAACCCACTGATCCATGGTTCAGAACACTATATGGTTCTTTTGACACACTTTTACTACCACATCTGAGCATTCTACTACAACATGGGATTCTCAATATTTCTCTCAGGTACACATATTTATCTACTTTATGTTATCAAGCTTTCCACTCACAACATAAAGTGGGGGAAAATGTAGTCACAAAATGATGCACTTACTATTACATTTATACCACCAAATATGTTATTTTATATATGGATCTCGCGTAAGAAAATTATTCACTAATGACCTATCCCCTAGTCTTGTCATCAGTTATTCATTTTTCATCGTCATTTATCTTGCACAATCATCAGTTGTTTGCACAATTCTAGTCATCTCTCAGGGAGTATCAAGTGTCGTTATTTGGCCATTTTTCATCTTTAGTCTTTGACTAGGGTGCCTAGGGTAGAATTAGGGTGCCCATGGGTGCCTCAGTCCTTATTTTAGGCACCCTGGTCTCGGAAACACTTATGTCTAATTTATATTTTTGAGGTCTGTATTTGTACTTTTCCCTCTTATTCCCCTAGGTACTAGTAGGCATTCCAGGTCAATAGTGTCAAAATTTGAGCAAGATATCCCTATATAAACATAAAATACCTACTATCTTATGGGAGGGCTATCTACCACCAAGGGATATGTATCTATTAAGGCAAGGGGCTATATTTGGGCATCATTGCATCACATACACTGCATAGGAAAGGGAAGTCTATTCTATTTTATCCACCATTTTGCATTACATCTAGCTATTGCCCATTATATCTGTGTCATTAACGATAGGGAACCCTAGGAACACAATTAAATGAAATTATACATATAACTACATTGGGTTTGAGATGTAGTGCAACTCTCAGTCTTAAGTCCATCCACTTGGCATTTCAGGATAGTCTGACCCATTCATTTACATCTTTCTTTTTTATGGTTTCAATGCTTTTGTGTGGGTTTTTGTCAGAGATTATTCACTGGATATATACAGTGCCATCAAAAAATTTACGGAGACAACAATGTGACAAAGATCGAGATTTTCCAAATATCTAGTGAAACTTCTAGATTCAGGTATTGAGCTATTCTGCAGACCAGAGCAGCCATATTGCAGACTAGAGTGTCCACAGGCACTCTGACCTCTTATAGGTGCCTCAGTCTAGGCAAATCTTCATTTGATGTAATTTTCTGGATTGTACCATCATAATTTGTTTCATCTGCACATAATCCTATTCAGTCCAAAATCACAGTGAGTAAGTCACTTTTAGGTTAGTACCTTATCCCTCCTATGCTAATTATTTCATTTCATTTAAATATAAATTTTTTTTCCTATCATTAATATTTTGGTTCATATCAGTTACTATATTTGTTTTACTTTCTTATATTAACTTAAATAGATATAAATAATTTCATATTTTAGTTAATCAATAAGAAATAACTAGATGTATAATGTAAATAATGTGTGAATGGAATATAATAAACTCACCTCCTATGAAGTGTGATGCAGATGAACCAACCTTTTTACCTTGTGATGGAGCTAGATGGATGCAAATGGAGCTCTAGATGCCTTTTATGGCTGCAACCTTAGGTGATGATAGTTATTATTTAGTGCTTGGTCCCTCATTATGGTCTCAAAACTTTATGTCTATATGATTATCTTGTTTGAATTTCATAATTAACCTCGAAAAGGTCAACCACCAAAAAGATAGGAATCTCAAATGGATAGAAAGTGACCAAAAAGTGAGAGGAAAGTGTAAAAGGGATCAGGGCACCCAAAGGGGACCAGGGCGCCTAGGGCACCCCAGTCAGAAATAGGGAAATTGCAGCATAAAAGTATAGAGTGGGCAAGTACGAGTGTAAATAGAAAGAAATAACAAAAAACAATTCAAGATGGCCAAAGATATGGGTTGATTAGTACTCTTTTTCACTAAAGAACCATATGAATAGTAGTATGAAACCAGGACTAAATAATTACCTAAAGTACATGATTTAGTGTCTAAACTAGCCCCAACTTTATGTTGGTGAGAAAAATTCTTGGTAACATAAAGTAGATAGAGATGCATACTTGATATCCATGTAGGGTGACGTATAAAATGTTTCGAGGAACTAGACAAAGCACGAAGTGACAAAAAAGAGGAGTGTGGAGACTAAAGATGCAAACATGTAATAAGTGATGAGAGTGAACCTAGGGCGGAATTGCCATTGGAGATGTCAATGTGTGTGATGTTGATTGATGTTTTTGTTAGTTCCGAATGATTTCTTCCCATATAGATGGACCTACAAAAGAGAAGATGATCAAGTATTCAAATACACATGTACATGTTTAAAAAGTATGTATAAAGATGCATTTATGTATGTAAAAATCATGTAATAAAAGTATGGAAATAAAAAAGTAAGATGTGCACTTGATCCATGATGAGAAAAAGGGTGTAGAAAGGATCATGTTGATGTCATGTAATTTTTTTGGGAGATGTCACACCATTGGCCAGAGAAATGTAGGGAGGAAAGCCTGATTTATCCTCCTACTTGTAACCAATTCCCAAAACTAAATAGATCTCTTTACTATCTAGTTTCTTGGGTGATCTGATGCCACTGGATGAATTATTTTAGAGAGGAAGGTCTGGTTTATCCTCTAACCTATAACTACACCCTAGAATCTTAAGGACAATTTGTCTTGTAAAATCCGATGTGTATGGAGTTTTGTAAACTGTGCTGAACCCATTTGTTGTGTAACCCACTGTGTCATGGAAAAAAACTAAAAAATAAACTATACTGGTACGGTGTTGTGTAGTGTGTGTAAACCCAAATGATTCCCCCCTCTTTGGGGGTGCATGTGACATTGATGTAGGAGTATGGCACCCCAAAGAGAGGACCAACTGCTGAAACTGAAACTTTACCTTACATGTGGGATGTGCTTGGTAGAAACAAAGACACGTGTAAACAAATGGCTAGGAGATAAGTGTTAGTACAAACGTTAACAAGCATACATATTTAAGACAAAGTGTAATCTAAACAAACAATGTGTAAACTAGAACACACAAGAAGGCAATGTAGGTCGTAAAAAGTAGGTTGCAAACATGGGATATCACTCATAATGTTGCAAGATAATCAAGGATGTAGTGGCCATAACAAACAAGAATGTGTGCACACCAAACAAAGGGAAAATCCTGTATACAATGAAAAATAGAGATAAACAAGTACAAATAAACACATAAACATGGTAACAGGTAATCCTCCAAAACAAATGTTACACATGAAACACCCATTAACATGTTAGAAAGATAAAATGTATGTCAAAATCATGTATAATTGATAATGTAAAGTGCTAGGTATAAAAGGACACAATAACACCTGTAGTGTATGAAAGTCGATGCCCCCAAGAGCCACTATGGGACTGGTAGTGTGCTAAACATCCATGTTGTGTGTAGAATCTTTGTATCAGTGATCACACCAAGAAAAGCAAGTGAAAGTGTATGTGCGTATGATAAAGATAATGACATACAAGAAATATATCTAGCATGTGTAATAAAGTGAACATGTACAAGTAAATGCAAGAAAGAGTAAGATCAACCAAGAAATGAAAAATGTTGTGGATGGATGGAATGGAATGTAAAGTGAATGATAGGATCAGCATTCTCCCCAAGTGAATGGAAGTGTATGCATTGAAGTTCATTTTTTTATGCCCCCTCAATAGTCAATAATGAACTGTAAATAAGAGTGCATCATCGGGAAATGGTTGAACTGTGTGTTGTGTGTAGCGCACTATGGTGAATGTATATGTATGGTGATGATATGCAACCTAAAGATGAAGTATGAAGACATGTGATGATTTGGCCTAAAGTGCATATCATGATGATATCATTGAAAGAGGTGGCAATGTAGGCGACAATGTATACCACTACAAGATGATGGAATAGGAGATGATTTAGCTTATTACATATGTAACTATGAGATGGTAAGAAGAGTGGCGATTTAGCCTATGACGTGTATCAATAATCTAGGAATGTCACATGATAAAAGGTTGAATGAGAGATGTGCGAGTGTGAAAAGGTCCATTTTTTATGTATACCCTCAATATTCTAGTATGGTTCGTGAGACTAGAGTGCGTCATAGTGTAATGAGTGTTGTGCTTAGGTGTAATATTTATTAAGATACATAATATTGAGTGTGTTTTTGAGTGGTTTTCCCAAAATGGTGGTGATGCGATAAAATCCACCACCGAGTTTGTCAGTGATAATGTATGGACCAATAGTGACAAGTAGGTTAACAATACCTAATACATACTTGGGAATGTTGTCCAAATCATGAATAGAGACTGATGAAGGAGATAAATATCTCTCCAAAAAACCTAAGTGATGGAGAAAAGTGATGTTACAAATGTTAAGACCATATCCGTTGTTAACTAAGGCATGTTTGACCCCGATATTGTTAGCGAAAACTTGAATGTAGACAGGAGGGTCATGTTGTAGCATTTAATGTGAAGGTATCTCATCTGTTGTGAATGTTATTTGATCCTCATCAAGGGATAGGGAAAAAGTAAACTTATGGTATACATATTCGAGTGATATGTGAGGAGGAATTGAAGTATTAGCTAAATATTTTTTGAGATTTCTAATACAATGAGGATGATTCTGTAGATAAGTATGGATAAATATATTCATGATTAGAAGGCCCTAGGAAGATGAGGAACCTAAAAGCATGATGATCGGGTTTTCATTCATCAAAATGATTAAAGTAAAATAGAATATATTAGCCTAATATGATGCTATAGAAGGAGTATATAAATGAATAAATGTAATAATGAAAAACACCCAAGAAAATAAGTAAATGAAATATGAAACCCTAATGTGAAAAGAGGGTTACAAATGCCTTAGATTATTCATAGATGTTGTGGGACAATGTCGCAGAGGAGACCAAATGAATAGGAGGAAACCACCGCATGGTAGCATTATAAAATGTAGATCTAAGCTAAATGTTTGGACTGAGATGCATAGAAAGGGGATTATGGAACCCTGGTCTTCAATATGGGTGCCTTGGTCTATGAAAAATATCTATAAACCTCCTCTGAGGTGTCGCTGAATGTTCTCCTATGTTCTCTTCCTGTCGCATGAATTTTGCTGTGTGATTTCCAAAGCACTAGTAAACCTATAATAGAAGAATCACCTGTAAACCCCAAGAAAAGCATCAAAACCCTAAAAAATAAAGATGTATATGAAGGGGTTAGACTGTCCTCAGAAGCCACAATGGTGGACTTACTAATTGAGTGATGTACTAAATTTAATACCCAGTTTAATTTTAGGTGTGTGTGTGTGCGTAATTGTGCCCTAGGAACTCTTGTGCATGTCTAAATTTTTAAGTAGCGAATAATAACTAGATGTAGAATGCAAATAATGTGTGCATGGAATATAATAAACTCCCCTCCTATGAAGTTTGATACAGATGAAACAACCTTTGTCCCTTGTGATGGAGCTAGATGGATGCAAATGGAGTAGTTATGTTTGATGGATACAACCTTAGGTCCTGATAGTAAGTTCTTAGTGCTTGGTCCCTCATTATGGTCTCATAACTTTATATTTATACGATTCTCTTGTTTGAATTTCATAATTAACCCTGAAAAGGCCAACTAATAAAAATATAGGAAGCTCAAATGGTTAAAAAGTTGTGAAAAAGGTATTGGAAAGTGCAAAGAGGATTAGGGCACCCAGATGGGACTAGGGCTCCTAGGGCACTCCAGTCTTGGCTGGGTGCCCTAGTCAGAGCTACGGAAAAAACAATATAAAATTATAGATTTGGAAATTATGGGTGCAAGATCAAAAGTAGCAACAAAAAACAATGCAAGATGGCCAAAGACATGGGTTGATTAATACTCTTTTTCACTCAAGAACCATATGAATAGTAGTATGAAACCGAGACTAAATAACTACCCAAAGTGCGGAATTTAATGTATATACAACCCCCTCCTCATGAAACTCAAAAAGAAACAAGAAACAAAGAGGTCATGATTGAAAAATAGTTACAAGCTCTTACTCATCAATCAACAAGTTTGGCTTCACATGTCCACAAAGATCCCACTAAGACTCCACGACAAGAAAAACCTAGAGCTTCGTATCAAGAGTTTTAAACTAAGACTCCGCATCAAGAAAAACATGAAGAAATATATCATGAGATATACACTGATAATAGAGGTGGGGAAACATCCTTGAATCTAACTGTATACATATGTGTCTGCTTCACCTACACGTGGTCAAGTTTTTGCCCAAGAATGGTTTTCTATGAACAATTTGACCATATCCATTTGATAGAGATATGTTGAGAACACCTTTTCCTCATCACTTTGACTATCCAAAATTTGATAAATACAAAAGGTAAAGGTGATCCACAAGACCATGTTAAATAATTATTTATGGCTTGTCAAGAGGCTTCCTATAAGGACAACTATCTCACTCGTGGATGATTTTGTTAAACCATCTTGGCTCATAGAAAATGAATATTGTGGGTATCATCGTGCTAGAGGTCATCAGGAAAATAAACATTTGAAGTTAAAACAATTCATACAAGATCTTATTGATAGCAGGGAGGTGGAAATGAATTCACTGGGACCTAGTAAATCTTTCAATTAGAACTTGGAAATCTATAAAGAACATTTCCCTAAGCATAATAAAGGGGAGGAAAATTCGGATCAAGGTCAATATTCTAAGAACAAGACTACCAATTATGTTACCAAAACCACTCATCCATTTGACTCTCTAATTGGTTTTTTTAACCCACTTGTCAAGCATGTTAACGCTATTAAGATTAAAGCAAGAGAGTGTGTTGTGGAAACACGATGTGATTGCCTTATTATTCTATAATCTCCTCTACATATCCCTCAGTCTAGTCATTATGATGTTTTAGAACAACTTGAGAAGACCACTACTAAGATTTCAATCTTAGATCTTCTCACAATATCCAATGTTCACAAGGGCATCCTTTGCAAAATACTATAGGGGTCAGGAGTGTCAATTCATATTGATCCTACATGCTTCCAAGACTTGGTCATACAGATTACTCCTATTGAACACATTACCTTTAGCCATCAGGAGATTCCTAGTAATGATACTATGTACAATCTACCCTTATATATTGAAGTCGTTTTTAATCATAAAAATATAAAAAGGGTGTTTGTGGATGGAGGATCAAGCCTAGATATTTGTACTCTGAAATTGGCTAGACAACTAGATCATACTAATGCTGATCTGGAGCCTAAATTCATCATTATCAAGGCCTATGATGATGAGGATTTGTAGTAAGCTAGTATGATCACTTTTCATAAGGAAGTAGGGCCTACTACTCATGATACTAAGTTTCATGTCTTGGACTTAGAACTTCCTAACAATATGCTCCTCGTTCGCCCATGGATTCATGCAATACAGTTCATGCCTTCCACCTACCATCAAAGTCTAAAATTGTACCATGAAGGGAAAATTGTTACCATTCTTGGGGATCCTCAACCCTTTTCTCATTGTAGAGAATTTTTATGTTATTTTCATACTTATTTTGAATTTCCTTCAACAAAAAAGTCTATTCAGGTTCAATTAGAGGCTCTTTCTTCATGTGTTGATCTAGATAGATTATTCTCTCACGATAATGGATTTTCTACATCTATATCTCCCTTTGCTTCATGAGAGATGAAGACCCGTGCAACCGGCTGCAGAGAATATGATCTCCAACAGGCCCTCCTAGTTTTCAACCCCCCTACCACCCAAAATTCATGGTAGGTCATGTTAAAAATATCAACAGTCTCAGGAGCATTATATCATAGATACTTTCACTCCTAGTGGCCTTTTAGCAAATGAGAAGTTTCTCGATGATTCTACATCTTAGCATCCTACCAGATGAGATTTATTTGTGATATCAAGCACCCAATTATGTTATCCCAAATAAAATGATGTATGCCATTGGGTATTAAGGATATGAATGTGTTATAGATGAGAAGGATGTGTACGAACCTATTTCGACACCACATCAAAAGGTTTAAAAATATGGTATTTGTGTGAGAGCATATGGGTCTCATCCTCTAGAGGTCAAAGCCACATATTCTGAATGAAAATTTAGTTTGTTTGATTATGATAGTGACAAAAAATCCTGGTGTACTATCAAATAAGACCTTTCCTCCCCAAACTTGTTTTCTAACATGGCTATCCTAACCATATCCCTTACCATTCCTTAATTAAATATTTTCCATCATGTTGTCACTTGGATCACACACTCGCCGAATCTTTAAGTGATTCGGTGCAACATGGGAACATCCCCAAGGTTTAGGACCTTGGCACCTTGGGATGAACCTCTAGAAAAGGCCAACTTCCTTCTAAACCTGGTGTATTTGATTTAATATCAAGATGCATGGCTACATAACTTGAAATAAAACTAATCTAATTGTTCTCGGGAATAATGGAAAGAGATTAACTGAAATATATAAAAGCAGTGATACACCAAAAGTAAATAAAATAAGGATATCTACTTCATATGCCCAGAGTTATATCTTAGAACAATATATAACATGCACATATCCTAATAATCCTTTTCAATCATTGAATTAACTAAGTACCAAAAATTAATAACATAAGGGATTCAAAATTTTCCACAACTAAAACAGAAAAAATTTCATACCACAACTCATAAATAATTGAAGGAATATAACTGATGTAAAGGCAATATAATTCACCTCATACAACGAGTTAAAGCATTCACACGTATTAAAAAAATTATCAAATTTCACAATACACTAAGTATTCGAAGGAAAAGTAGTGTTTTGAATATATCAAAGGCTTAAAGCTTGTTCTTAGACTCTTTAAAATTATAGATCCCCCTCACAATAAGATCTAAAAGTCTCTTATAACAAAATGCATCCTCTTATATATAGGATAAGAGGATTGAGAAATTATATCTCTACCCCTTAACCACTTCCTACTAAAAATAGGATGCATTAATGCTTAGGGAACATACTCCCATAAAAATATCAAAAATATTTACACAAATTTGACCAAGTCAACCCTACAACTTCCACTGGTTCCAAATCTTGGAGGTTTTCCAACAATGTCTTCCATGCCAAGCTAGGGCTAAAAACACTCCCTTCCTTTTCTGGTTCCTCTTTCTTCTCTTCTTCCTCAGCTCTTGTGCTTGAAATCGAGAAACCACTTGATAATCCCCTGGATCTCTTGATCCTCATGTCACATGTGTAGAGGCTCAGAATTTCTGCTGACTTAGTTTCCCTTGCTATTTTAGTTGGTAATCTTTTGGTCTTGTTTATCACCTTCTCGAGTTGACTTAAGAACTTTTGGTAAGATACCAACCTATAAATAGAGTCAAGATTAAAAGACTTAATTACATCATCATTATCATTTACCAAACTCTTAAAATGAGCAATAATCTGATCAATTGGAAGAACATCAACATTTTTGTCTAGGAATTTGTAATTTATATTGTCGAATTCTTCCATAATTTCATTCAAACCATGCACTGCTTCAACTCATTTCTCTTCCAATTTTGTACAGGAGCTCCTACAATATCCAAAATTTGAATTCCATTACTTCCTTAAATTCAAAAGGTTTTGAAACATCATCTATAACACCCTACTTTAGAATTAGATCATAGTTGACACCTCAAATTTCATTCCATGTTTCAAGGGAAATTTCTAAGTTATCACTCTCCTCAGTAAGGAGTTCATTCATTTTCAAGATGGAATATTTTTAGGCATACAATTCACTATACAAATCAACAACATATTTAATCAATGGATCTGTCTCTTGAATTCTATTTTCCATCCAACCTCCTATTGCTCTTCCATTCTGTCTAATATTTTCCACCACCGAGAAAGATGTATCATCAAAGATCTAAGGATTAGTGAGAGTAGTAGTCTAGATGAGCTGTGTGATATTAGTTAAAAGGGAAGTTAGTTGTTCAAAATTTCCTTTAAGCTCATCCTTGGTTACTTTATCTTTATTGTATTTATCTAGAAAATTACCCAGGGCCACCTGAATATCTCACTTCGAACCTTCATGGTTTTATTTTCCGATAGCGCACATGGAAACATGATAATTTTTTGTTGTAATTATATCCTTAGTTTTTCCTATAGATGGAGTAGATATCTCAATGAATATTTCCCCTATTTGATCAACCAATAAATTAGAAACAACTATCGGTAACTTAGATTTCCTTCAGGGAGTCAAATCTAAAACACTCAAATTTAAAACATCAATAATAGGCTTTTTCTTGTGTTTTTCTTATGTTTTCCTATGCAACCATGCAATAATAGAAGAATATGAATTAGATGACAATATTGGCATTGTTACAGTAGTACTCGGGGTAGTTGATATGAATAGGGAACTAGTCACAGTCACAAAAAGTGGAAGTGATGTGGTGATAGTGGAGGGCAGAGTGGAAAGTATGGCCTCAGGTGTGGGTGAAATAGAAGTGGAAACGGGAAGATATTTTTTGGGAAGAGGGGTTTCAAAAGTAGATCTTAACCTCAAAATATATCCAGTTGAAAGAGTTAGAAGTGAAGATAAAATGTGGAACATAGATGGAGATGTGGTGAGAGATGTAGGAGAAGAGGTAATAGATGAAATTTAAGACATTGTAGATGGAGTGAGAGGTAGAGGGGAAAGGGGAACTGAGGATGGAAAAGATTGAAAATATGAGGAGAGGGGCTACTATGCCACTTGAGGAATTTAAGGGGAGACACTTTGGCCAATGACCTTAGTTGAATGCACTTTGGGAGATGCAAATCCCTTTTTATAAACTCCATAAGGGGATCTTAAACGTCCAAAAATGAAATAAATATTACGGGTCCTTGAGATAGTTTTGGGATTTGACCTCTTCCCTTTAGATGGAGTGGCATAGTCCACAATTGAATGTGCTTGAATAAGCTCCATAGAAAGTTTCTCTAATGCTTTGGGAGTAATTACCAAAGTTATCAACCATTGGTATGTATGATTTAGAATGGGACCCACCCTTTCCTTTTTGTTGCTACATTCCTCAACTGACCAATCAATCCAAGGTAAAGACCGATTCATGACATTGTTTTGATCATATGTAGGATCTAAAACTTGGATGTCATCTTGTAGGCCCTCAGAGACGACCATAATTCCATATTGGGTGACTTCTTGAAGGGTTAGCCTTTCAAAATATCTTTCCCTTACCACATTCTCATCTCGATAGTGGATCTAAATGTCCTCTAATTGATGTATGTGAATACTAGTTGATCCTATCTTCCCAAAATTTTCCTAGTAGTCAAAATTAGTGCGCAAGTGGAATGTTTTAAGAGTCATCTATGACATCTCCCCCTCAATATTTCTATCTTTGTATGTAGAAGCACACATGTATCTTTGGGCCTCTTCTTTATGTCGATCATGTTGGATCTTGTGATAACTCAACAACTAATGAACCAATTCCATTAGAACCCACTTATCCATCGAGCATCTTGGCAACTTGATAGGAGCACCTATAAATCTAGGTACTCTAATGTATGTGAATTTTGGGAACTATAGGTAGATACCTCCCCAATCCCATACTTCCTTCCAAACTTCATCTTAAATTCTTCAGTTATATAAATATTTATCAAAGAAATACATGAGAGCTGCAAAGAAGGCATCATTTATTCTCTGGAAGTGCTTAGGACCCTCTGCCATTGTGAGTTGGGGATAATAATCATATATTTAAATTTTGTTCCTATATCCCTTTAGAATAAATCCCAGATAATGTCTCATTCCTGCTGCTACATACACCAGGTAGGAAGTCATGAAGAAATTTCTTGAGGATAACACATCTCCCAATTTAAAAAAAATGTTACTGCTTATGTGTTCACCCCACCGAATAAGGTTATTGTTTCTTTTGATTGGGAAATGTAAAGGTACATACACTATTGGAAGTCCCTAGAAGAAGGGAGACCCATAACCATGCTCAGTAGTGTAATAATATCCTTCAATTCTTGAGTGGAATTAGATTGGAGAATTATCTTGGGAAATCTAGACAATGAGCTTTTAGTTTTTGCCAAGTAGATCTTGTTGATGACCCTTGTGCATGTTTCATTCTCTGCAACCCAATGCTCTAAAGCATACTCTAGGGAGATAGTGACATATTCTTACATGTCAGGGAGTTTTAGGAGGTTTTTAAAGAAGTCACTATCCAACCTGTTCACCATTGTACCATCATCATCCTTTATGGTACATGAGTTTTTGTCAAAGTGATATCCTACGGAAAACACGAATTCAGAACATTACATAGATTAGGGAAATGGAGCCGCAAGGGGATGTCCAATGTCATAAATAACTTGCATCCACGGTTTATTATTTGGATCCTTGACTCTTCCCTAGAATTCAGGCATGTCAATATGCCCCAAGTCTGTATCCCCAATATTATCAGTATCATATGAAATGATTGTAGGAGGTGCTACTCCTTGATAGCCATACTTAATTTTTTCCTTCCCCTTAGATGAAGAACCAAATATTTTCCCTGCTGAAAAAATCTAAAAAATGGAATTCGAGGCTGAATTGAATGCCTGTTGAACACCCTGTAAAACTAACATGGAATTCCAAATTCTTGAAGTCCAAAGTTATTAAATCGGAACTTATACCTTGAATAATAGCTCTGAAATTCTGAAATGATAGGCTTCCAAAACCTGAACCTTTGAAATCAAAAAATCCCTCGAAACCTGAAACCCTCAAAGCTCTTAAATGCTAAATTTATGAAAATTCAAACTTTTGAAGCTTGAAGAGTGGAATCCCTGAAACTCAAATATTTGATGTACAAGCACCTGATCCACTGATGTGTGAAAATTGAAACCTCTAAAACTCAAAGTAGTTGCGATTCAAAAATCTTGTTCTGAAACAATAACTCACGATAAGTAAACTCAGATCTTTGGGCCTATGATGAAACCTCAAAACTCCAAAATGTGGAACCCTAAACCTCTAAAGCTCCTTGTTTTCAAAATTATACTCCTATTTCCTGTTGATAAACTATATTGGATTTTAGACTTAAAAAGAAATAAAAACAAGGAGGAAAGAGAAGCCATAGCCTGCATTTTTAAGAACAAAGGAGGAACATAGAGAAATAGAGGGGAGAAGAAGAAAAAATTGGACAAGATCCCCAAAAATAGAAACCAACATAATCTTGTAAAATTTACCTAAAATGATGATAAAATCATAAAAACAATGCTTCAAAAATCACCTCAGGTATACTGTTAGGGTGTAGAGATTTGGCAACGCGTCATTGTACTTAATCATCCAGTAAAAATGATAATTAAAAAATTACATCTTTATAGGAGGGTAAAAAGTAATTACTATAGGACGACACATGTGAGGTGGTTGGGCATTTATTGCCTTCGAAAATAGGAATTTGGAGGTCGGTATGCAGGTTGGAAATAACATGCAATCCAGGTTGCAAAGTCCTAAATTCCAAAGTTCATAAATGGTAGAAAGAGGGGTTTTTGGAAATCGGGATCTAATGTGAAAAGAACACATAAATTGCACTTCAGACAACAAAATCTAAAATAATGGTGCAGAAAAAATGCGTGCAACATGCACATGTAGTTTTGAATTCCGGTTCCGAATTCTGATGGGATCAGGCTTCAAAATTTGGAACTCAACGCTCATTTTGCATGATAAATTCATGTCAACTTCTGAAATCCAAAATCTAGTGAAAAATGATGCTAAGGAAATTTTAAAACAAAATTTTGAAAAAATATAAGGAATGGGAAAGGCAAAAAATTACAAGAAAAATTTAAAATCCCTCCTAGCAAGGGTAACTTGTAAAGCTAACATTTTTGGAGACCTCTTGAGGATTCTTTCCCGTTAAGCACTAGTCCAGTAGCCTTTAACAATCCATTGGGAAAGAGAGTCCTAGAACTTGAAAAAATTCAGAACAAAACACAAATAAGAAAAGAAAAACCAAGAAACAAAAAAAACCAAACAAAGAAAACAAAAAAATGTGCAAAGCACTTAGAGGAAATAAACTTAGACTAATACTGTCCAATTTGGAATATTATCAAAAACAAGTTTTGAGATGTATCCCATTCATCAGGATAGGAAATTCTTCTCCATGGAGTCTAGATAGGAAAAATGAATTTTCCTCTTTACATCTTGTAATGATGTATGACACACTCCAGAGGGCTTCACATTTTACGTGCATTACTTTCTTGTCTCTATCATCATCCCATTTGAGAACCAAATCTCCTTCTTGAAAGGTCTTATGAGAAGCTTTATTGTCAAAGGTCCTCTTAATTTATGCCTGATGCTACTCCAAAGTCTTCATATATTTTCTCCTAACTTCTTCCAATTCCATCAATTCAACAAATTTTACTGTCATAGGAATACTTTCCATGACCTCCAACTGATTTGCTAACTCCAAGGAGGGAAATTCCAGAGATAATAGAAGTTTTGCTTTCCTACGACATACAAGCATAAAAGGGGAATTGCCTATGGCCCTATCTTGCATCATTCAATCTACACACAAGGAAGTCTTAAGTTGGGTATTCCAAGTCCGTTTGATGATTTGTATGAGGTTCTTATTACTAGACTCAGCCAAACCATTTCCTTGCAGATAATGGTGTTCATCCAGTTTTTTTTCCTTTTCAAGTTAATGAATTAGCACTAAAGAAATTCAAATAAATCCAAAATGTGAGGGTTTAAAGTACCTCGAATGTGTGATGGATGTAAAATGGATGGGTGTAATGTGGATGATTTCACTACAAGCTTGATGAACCTGTGAAATAAGAAAGACTAGAAGTAAAATGGATTAGATAGTATATGTGGGGGCTTCCCAACATAGCTGATTCAAAGAAGTGTTACCTTCCTTTCACGGATGTCAACCCCTATTTTATAAAATAAAATGATATAAATGAAAGATGGCTAGATAACATGAAGAAACTGATAAATAACAAAATCTAGAAATAATAGAGGTAGATGAAATGCACTCATCTAATCTAAATAAACACAGAAAATTATACCTGGCTGGATCGACGGTGACCTAGGCTACATAAGGCTAGGTCGACAACAACATGAGCATATGAAGCTGAACAATAATCATAAAATACACATCTGCAAGGATCTGACTATAAGTAAGTTGATCATAGAAGCTTGAGAACTCTTACTGTAACCTACAGAGGAGGATCTAAAACACAAAAATAGAAAGGATGCGATAAAATGGAGATTAGGATGGGTTAGATGGAAATAGGACTTGGGTCACCAGCAATTGGGTTAGGTTGGTAGTGACTGGAGTGCAGACATAACAATTTGGGATGACAGAGGATTAGGAAGATAGATATGAGAATTAGCAATAATAACATAGCAGAAGAAGATGCTAGAAGGAATATGGAAACAAAAAGTATGGTGACACAAGGCTAGGTTGATGGAGATTTGGGTAGAGCGATGATGACCTAGACAATGCAAAACAAATCCGAAATTAGATGGGTTAAACGAGAAACCTGTAAGCAAAACGGCTTGAAGAACAAGCTGAGAGTGGAATTCTTACAGTAGCTGAACCTGAAAGAAGTTAGATTCTAAAAGATAATTATGAAAATAGTATATGATAACATAAATAAGCACAAAATTAAAGTAAACCTCAAAAAGATCCATAAGTGATGAAAGGAAATCTTCAATGGACTCCAAGAGGGTTGTCATAGCTACAAGGATCTTAAGATTCAAAGATAAGTTCGTATATTGCAAGAAAGCTTGGGTTGTGTCTCATTTTGGGATGGGGTGAAATTAGTCTTATAGGGTTAATGGTGACCCAGATGGATCACCACCAACTGTGGTCAACCATTCCTTAGATGGTAAAATCACTGATTTACTTGAGATATGGGGCTTTTAGATATTGGGGATAAGTGTTTTAAAACATGTAGGCGGGTAAGAGTTTTTTAGGGAAGTTTCATGGGTGGATAAGAGATAAATATGGGTTGGATAAAAGCTAGAAAAAGTGTAAGGATGTGTATTTAGGTGGTTATGGATAAAATCATCCCAAAGAAAGCCAATTAGAAGTAATTAGTTAATTAGGAGAGATGAAAGCTAATTAGGGGTAACTAGATAATTTATGTTAATTAACAAGAATTAATTAAGAATTAAATGTGATGGGATAATATATTATCATTTAAATAAATGAATCAAATTAAGGGGGTCTAGTTGGCACCATGGTGAAAAATGCACAGCTGGGAAATCATGGGTTTCGATACCAAATTTTGGTGTCTACATTTGCCCCTTTTTATTGTGTCGTTTGTGTTTGGAAATCCATGAGACAAAAATGAAAAGGGATGAAGAGTAAGATGAAGACTAATGAAATATTTATGGTGAGGTCCCCCTTAGATGAGGGATTGATAACACAAAGGGAAATTGATGACGGGTTTGAAAAAGATAGATGTAGAAGGGCGGGTGGGAGAAGAAAAATGGGTAAAATAATAAAGTGAGGAAAGATGCCCCAAGCAAGAAGGATTTAAATAAAAATAGAACATATGGTGGTGATTTTGATATCATGTTAGTAGGGAATGAAAGATTATCTCAATAGAGATGGCTGAAACTTTCTATGAACCAGTGAGTGGGAAAAATAACTACGAAATTGAAGGAATTGAGTGGGAAACCTCTTGAATGGATGTGATTCGTGAGGACCAATGGGTCATAGTAAAACATCAAACTATGGACAACCAAGTGTGAAAATAATGTGAAATCCTTCGTACATGAGGAATTCATAAAAAGGTATGTATCCACAAAGAATGAAAACAGAAGCAATGGTGCTTGAACAAAGGGCACATAAATGGCTGTAGGAAATATATATATATATATATATATAAGGTGATGAAAAAATCCCCAAAGGGGGAAAAAATATGGCCAAAAACATGGGATTTGATATAAAATAGGGAGAAATAGATGATTCCCTAACAAGGGATATAAAAAAAGATAAGGAATGCCAGAACAAGGGTTAACAAGGTGATTCATCGGTAACTAAGGCCGATCAATGGAGACCCAAAGGGGTCAACGACAACTTGGTGTTGGTAGCTATATAAGACCAACAGTCAGTTTCCAATGCTCATTTGGACGCCTACAAGTCACAATTGAGAGCAGAGAGCCAAATAAGAAGATTGAGAGATAGAGGTCATAGGATTACCCAGGAAACACCAGTGGATGCATAAGATGGTGAGTAACGAAACCCACATTTGTACTTTATTTTATTTTCTGTTTTTTTTAGAAAAAATTATGATGCCAGAGGTAGTTGGCGGTGACTCAAATGGGTCGCCATCAACCTAGACCTAAGGTGTTTCAATCGACCCTTGCACATGTCAACCCAACCTAGGTCAACTTCAACCAGGGATAGATTTGTTGGTTGATGATTAAATTATTTTCTGGATGAAGTTAAATGGTTAAAGGATCTAAAATTTATCTATTTTATTTGTGATTGCATTCCCAAGAGACCTTATATTTTAGATATCAAGTCTTGGCTTTATATGAGTAGATGAGAGGAGATGCCACCAACGCCGAGTGGGATCACTTGGCAACCATGGGGTTAGGAGGTTTTAGACAATATTAGCGTATACCATGGGATGTAGGGTTGATGATAGATTTGGTTAAGAGATGGGATAGGTAGACATGAACCTTTTGGTTTAGGATGGTTGAGATGACTATCAGCTTGGAGGATATATATTGCATCCTTAGATTACCTATAGAGGGGGAGAAATGGTTCCCATCATAGCTGATAGTAGACTTGCAATGTAGACATGGATATTTATATTTGATGTGTCCCATATCAAATTCTCTTCAGGGGATTTTTCATATGAGATGAGGTACGAGGTTGGGGTAACACAGAGTCGGTTGATTTGTTTGATTATGATGGAATTTTCATGTTATGCATTCCCTGAATCAGGAGGAGCCAAGTTTTCATGGAATCTAACTTGTGTTGTAGTAGATATTGTTGAGCATCAGATAACATTTTTATTTGGCATTGATTTTTTAGCATAGGTATACCATGAGCTAGCCATGTACATAGCAGGGAAGAGATCAAGGTTTGATCTAGGCTTCCTGCTACACTACTAGGCCTATGAGCATATTATAGTCATCAGGCCACAAGGGCTACCATGGATCATAGGGGACCACATAGATCTTGTGGTTGGGTTCTTTAGATGGCAATTCGATCAGGATAATGGAGATAGGGGAGAGAGGGGTGTAGATTGGTATGTGGATAGGTTTTTAGAGCTCGAGGGAGAGTAGATTATATGGCATCCATACAAAGACTTCCCTGCATGGCCTGGGGTAGTTCCAGAGTTAGTTGGAATGCAGAGGATGATGTGGGTGCAGGGCAGATGGATAGAGATGATCCAGTTTGTACAGTTTAATCAATTACAATGACAATTTTATTTCATTCAAACTATTCTGAGAGATCATATCTTATATAGTAGAGAGGAGATTGATAAAGAGTTACACATTCTTGAGATGACAGATCATATAAAGGAGGAAACAATGCCTTGGGATGAGGATGATGATGTGTGAGTCGAAGTGGGATTCCCCTATTAGATGACCATAGCATAGGTAGCTCAGTTGTCTGGAGAGAGGGTAGATGATGAGGAAGAGATGGAGGTTGAGGTAGGGGAAGCTCCAGGAGGCGGCGAAGGTGCTAATAGAGTCCATGGAGATGGCATGATTACATGTAAAGATAGATAAGATATGTGTGAAGAGAGACACTTCCATTCAATAAAGAGATGAATTAACATGAGAGAGGGAATGAGTCACTCAGGACAAGGACTGGTACTACAGACATAGGGAGACATACATGATTTGTTTTGGAGATCTTGTGATGATCCTAGTTTTCAAGGCTGCGGGTGGTACACCGGCAACATCATAGGGAGGAGGAGAGATGGCACCTTATGGATTGATTTCAATAGATATATATAGATATTTAGCCATAGAGGATAAGTATTATGAGGGTATCATGATCAATAAGGTACCAAAGACACTTCGATACTGTGAGCATCTATAGAGGAGAGCGGTAGTTGGAGCTGGGTCATCTAGGAGCACAATGAGTGTGGCTCAACCGAATTGAGGAGAGGGATAAGGCAGAGGCAACAAGGCCGATAGATAGACTGAGGGACTTGTGTTATAGTGGCAAGAGTTTAGAATTTATGATTTACAATTTACTGGTTTTACAGATATCTTTTCTTTGAGAGAGGACCCTTAGAGGTCAATGTTGTACTGATACACTTCATTTTGGCGATATATATATGATAGATGATTTTGTTGTGGTTTATCATGTGTATATTGTGTGATGTTGGTTATTTGATTTATGATGATGTGATCACATGTTTTACTTATATTTGATGATGATGGTAATAATATAAGATGATATATTTTCTTAATGATGATTATGATAGTATGTTTTATATTGACGATGGTGATGATTACCTATTTACTATGGGTTTTATTATGATGATGAATGGATATGTATGGATATTATGTGATGTTGACAAAAATAAATATATGTGATGAATGATGGGTATTGGAAAGGGTGGGTAAGTTGATGTGATATCATAGATGGGCAACATAAATGGGATTTACATAAAGAAAGATGGGCTTATAATAAAATGAAGGAGAGATAACATATAGATGTGGAAATGTTTATAATAAAATGAAACTTAATGGTGGTGACCCATGGTTATGAACAATGCTATATCATATCAAGGAACGTGTGAGGAAAATATACCTCCTATCACATTGGAGGGAAACAAGAGGGGGATCCAGGTAACACAAAGCACATGTAACCAAAACATGATGTTAGCATATAACCAACGATAGTTAGTTATACCAAAGATCATGAGAAAAACATGGATGGAATGAAATCATAAACCTAATGTCCACACAACACAGGGGTTTTTGATATAAATTGTACACAGAAATATGGTTATCCATAAGTTGTGTTCCCTAAATATATGCCCCAAATCCCGGAAGGGGAAAGAGAAAACTGATCAATGCGGGACGTTTTATAGAAGAAAGTTGTTCAATGCAGGAAGCTTTCTTACGATGCTAATAAAATAAAAGGATAATCAATGTGGGAAGCATTCAATTCCATGATACAAAAGATTATCCATCCTTCGAGGGTATGGTCTACTTTATACATATGTGATATAGATGGCAAGAGTGATAGCATGATAGTCATCCATCAAGGGATCGACCTATTTACTTGATTTGATTTGATTTTTATTTTTGTATATATAAACAACTATCCTTCAAGGGATAAGTTTGTTTTTGATAACTTTGACTTTTGATTAAAACATCCATGAATTTTGATTTTAACATGGGGAAGAGCTAAGACTAGCTAGGTAGACCACTTAGGAGGGGATAATGAATATACAAATGACACCCATGACCCCTTTATATGGTTCCAAGAGGTAAAAAAAGATGATGGATGTAATGATTGTGGAGTCCTCACCAAATAGGGATAACCTATATAATAGGAACAATTCTATGGGTAGAGCCATGGTTCCCATATTTAAGGTCATATCTAGGAAAGTAACAGATAAACTACATAGTTCCAAATCATTACAATGATAGATGGAAGAGAATATGATGGAGGGATGATCTAAGGATATTACGAAGTGCTTGTGGTAGATATGCTAACAATAGAATGGTCATAAGTGCAATGCGTTAAGTAGTTCCCCTTCTGGTTTACTCTCAAGGGAGGCCAAACGATAGGCTCTCGACCCATACTTATGTGAGATAATGTATGGTCCAATCCAGTTGGGGGAAAACTTTCCACGTTGGCTCCTCTCTAGAGTAGTAACATTAGTATTTTATTTGAGGAAGAGGTCACCGACATTGAATTTGTGCTCTTTGAGATTTTTTTGTAAGCACACATGATGTGTTCTTGATAAGCATGATGGTGTTAAAGAGCAAGGAGGTTGCATTCATATAGCAATTATAGCTATGTTAGGCACTCATGGAGATAATATTCATCAGAGATAATGTCGCGAAGAGACACATGAAAGTATGGAATTTTAACTTCAAGGGGAAGAGTAGCTTCAAAATTGTACACGAGAGAAAAGGGCGTGGCACCTTTTGAAGTGTAGATGCTAGTGTGATAATCCCAAAGTGTAGGTTAAGGTTCCAACTACGACCTAGCCGGTCAATAGTATTTGCAAGAATGTTACGAATGAAAATGGAATCCCATTTCTGGGAAGAACCAAAGGATCAAATTTATAGAAGCACGAATTTAATCAATCATCTTCAATTATTATTCCACAAGACATGTTACATAGATGTAGGACTGAATCTCTAACACCTTTAAAAACTCCACAAACCTCTCACACTAATTCTAGGCAGGTTTATCAACATCCTTTATTTTATCCCCTAAAATATCTCTCACCTATAAACCCTACGTGATTTGTTTTAACAACTCACTTACAATATTCCACACATAATAACAATAATAAATCAACTAACCTTCATGATAATAATGTGGGAAACTGACTAATGCACCCATATTAGGAATAATTCCTAACATCCCCCACTTAGTCCTACCATGGGGTGAGGAACTCTCTAGAACCACATAGTAATGGTTGGATTGGGTCGTTCATTGCATCTATCTTCTGGGATGCTACAATTGATTGATGTCCATCTCTTTTATATTTCTTAAAAAAAAATTGGATGTCGGTTTTGACCGATAATGCATCCAATTAAAAACATTAGTGGGCCATCATCATTTTTTTTGAAAATATAATTCGTTCCCCCCTTTTTTGAAAAAATATCCCTTATAATTTATTTCCCCATTACGATTTTTCGAAAAAAAAAAGATAAATATAACACCCTTTTACAAATGTTTTTGAAAATAATTCTCCCCTTAAAAAATCTTATTTTCCCCTAATAATTTTTCTTTTAAAACTTTATCCAATTTTCAACAAATATAACCCCTTTCACCTCCCAAAGTGCCTTATAAATTATTCTATACGAATCTATCCATCAATAATTGCATTTGAAAGATGATATCCCTACCCAATTTTAAAGATTCAACGTTTGAGGTGATTCCAAGAGTAATGTGGAATTCATTCCCATCAAGTCTGAGATTTAAGACACCGAGGGAGATCTTCCAATTATTATCACTATTTTGGAGAGATTTCCAGGGAAATCACCAAAAATATGTAACGAACAAGATTGTTTTGAACCATTTAACTAGGTTTCTCATGAGCCAAGAAGATCCATGTTGAGGAGTATGATATTGCCTAACATTGGGAGTACTGAGCTATATAAAATTAGAGAAACAAATCACAGATGGATTCTAAGACGCGTAGGAAGTAGATTTACCAATTTGCAGATAGAGAAATATTCGATTCAATGATGAGAAACACTAACACATTCAACTGTATAGATTTTTGCATGAAGCACAACCAAATCAAAATTTTTGAGTAGATATCCTTTAAAAAAATCCATGGGGAGATCAAAACAAACTTTCTATGTTTGAAGCCAAAGATCCAAATGCAATCAAGTGCGTGAGATAGTGGATCTAATAACCCAATGTAGAGATCACCGATTTGAGAGGTGGGAAGCCGATATGGATTTCAGATCTGTTAAGGAAAATTTGGATCTCATGATGAGCAATTTGAGGAAGGCCAAGTTTTTTAATCCTCCACTGGAGCAGGGCCAACAGGAAGCCAAGTTTCATTTACCAATATTTAGAGACAGGTAAGATGAGTATCTAGCTCAACACGTCTGAATCCAGATGGAAATACCAAGTGTAATGACATTCAAATATTGTTGATACCTATGCAATCTGATCCATACCATATACAATCCAATACGTGAGGTTGAATGCTAATATGGTGTTGATGTTGCTGAATAAGATACCGCCAAAATATTTTATAATATCGACTCTAAAAAACTAGGAAAAATAAATAAACCATAAACTATTTTTTTTTGGATTAAAATTTTCAACATAATAGAGTGCAAAAATAACGAATAAAATGGAAAGGATGAAGAGTGAGAAGCACACAGGGGAATGATGAATACCACAAGTTTGTATGTGGTCTGTATTACAAAACTATTGGCAATATGTAAGAAAGGGTGAATGAAAATAATGGTATTTGCACGTGGGCTACACTACATAGCCCTTAAACCATTTTGAGGAAAAAAATCTTGAATGGAGGGTGAATGGAGAGGTTCAGAGCGTTCTCTAATACCAAATAAAAATGGAAGCCCACTTCTGGTAAGAGCCAAAGGATCAAATGTGCAGAAGCATGAATTTATTCAATCATATTCAATTATTATTCCACAAGACATGTTACATAGATATAGGATTGTAACCTTTAACAACTCCGCAAACCTCTCACACTAATTCTAGGTAGGTTTTTCAACAACGTTTATTCTCTCCCCTAAAATATCTCTCACCTAAAAACCCTACGTGATTTGTTTTAACAACTCACGTACAATATTCCATACATAATAACAATAATAAATATACTAACCTCCATGATAATAGTGTGGGCAAATAACTAATGCACCCATGTTAGGACTAATTCCTAACAATGAAGAGTTTTATTAGTGGCTTCGGCTTGGCTGTTAGCTTGAGGATAATATGGAGAAGAGAAACTAAGTTGGATATTGAATGAGTCACAAATTTTCTTGAGTTATTTATTTTTAAAGGACTATCTATTGTTCGTGATGAGTTTTTGAGGAATGCCAAAGAGAAAATTAATATACTGATAGATAAAGTTAATAATTGAACCAAAGGGCATGACGCGATAACAAAAGGTCCCCCAAGGGGTGATGAAGGAGGTCTTATGTCTATCCACTGGTGTAATAAGAATATTAGTATAACTAGAAAAATCTCATGACTTGCGGTAAGATCCACAAGTTGATCTCTGTTGGGAAGACGGAAGTCGTCTTTAGGGAAAATGAGATTAAGATTTTGAAATTTGGTGCATATATGAAGCTTTCCAAACACTTTAGTGACAGGTACAATTTTTTAAACTCTTTGGGGATGATGAAATTGGAAGAAAGAAGATGTTGCAACTCCTCTATGACAAGGTGGGAAACTCTAGGATGCATGTGGCGAAGCTTTTTCTTTACTGGTTTTGCATTGGGAAAGGTGACGATATTGTGAATGAAGATAGAAGGTCAAGACTTAGCATGTCTAAATATGACCATGAAAATTCCTCAATATGACGAGAGAGGAATGTTGTGAAAGAATCAAGCTCGTGTGGATCAAAGGATTGACCCATTTTGAGGATGCGAGGCTTTTGGGGAGTCCCGCTATCAATTTTGATGGTGGATTCATTAAAAAGAGTGGATGTGTCAAATGGTAAGGTCTTATGAAGATAAGAATCCTCTTCCCCCATGTGGGAAAGAATGGTGTCGTTGTCGGAACACTAAATAATGTCGATGGTAGAAGAATATTCTTATATCATATCTAAATGGCGGAGGGGAAGGAACCTAGTCTGATTTTCATATTGATAAGTGATCAATCCCAAGGTGATGGTGGAGACTAAAAACAATCCAAATGCAATAGACACTATGTCATTTGTATCCATGGACTCATGGGATGGAGAAGATGGAGAAGGCATGTCCATACACATCTTAGATGGTGAAATGGTGTGAGAGGATTGCTCTTGATAACCTAACCTGAACTTTTTGGTGAGGCTTGTGGCAGTGATCAATAATAAGGCCATGTGGCCCATGCTTATAATGTCCCATGACAAATCCCTTCCATGTGAAATTGTGGAGATATGTGTGGTCAAAGGATGGTTTGTTGAGGAATCCAAAAACACCGGTATAAGGTTTGACATATAGATAATCAATAATGTAAGAAAAAGGGGGTATCGAAACCAACATAGATGAGGTTAGTTTGAAGATGTGTCAGACCAAAATGAATTGTATACATGACATTGAGTTGATACATTGGAGCTTGGTTGGGTTTATTGAGATAATTAGGAGTGGGAAATGCATTGAGCGTAAGAATATGATACTCCCCCAACGTGAGTTTTTCCATTATTTTATCTAGGGAGTCATTATTAGGAAGTTTGGATGAAGGGATGGATGAGCTAGTGGATAGTGCAGATGGGTCATTAATAGGTCATGTTGCACATTTGGAAGGGAGGAGCGTCCTTGGGAAGTGTCAAGATCTTCCCCTCATGCTCATATTTAAGACATCGATGAAGTTTAGAGGGGACACAATGCATAACGCGGATCCAAGGTCGTCCAAGGAGAAAATTGTACTGAAATTATCCTTCAATGATGTAGAAGATCCCAAGGAGGATATTTTTACCAATGAATATAGGAAGGACAATTTTTCCCAAGGCGGGAGTGATAGCATCATTGAAGGCACAAAGGACCGCAGGTGTTTGGGCGATGATGGATTTTTTGATCTTGAGTTGATCAAAGGTATGTGATGGGATGATGTTAATGCTTGACCCATTATTGACCATGGATCGTCGAATGAAAGTATCATTGATCCTAACTATGATGAAAAGGGGAAGGTCATGTTTTTCCTGTGTTATTTCAAGAATCTTAGCATCATCAAATGAGATAGCAAGAGAAGTTGTGAGTGCTCCTAGGAGAGATGCCAAGGGTTGATCCTCATTACTATATGTCAAAATATGCTTCAAGGCTTTAGTTAGGTCATGTCAATATTCTGGTGATATTTGGATGAGCTCATAAATTGACATATTAACTAGGGCCTGATGAATTTTTTTGACGATACTTTGTTCAATAGGCTGAGGGGAAGCTAAGATAAAAACCTTAGGTTTCAATGATGAGTAGAACTCCTTAAGAGCAGGAATGGTGAAAAAGGTATTGAATTTTGGTTGGGATGTTTATTTAGGATTGTGTGGACCATATTGAGTGGATATCAGAATAGCATTGATGAATAAATGGGGACCATCCTAAAAATAATTTTCATTTGGAGGTGGGATGGCCACAAAATTCCATGAGGAATGGAGGAACTTTTTCATTTGGATGGATGAGGTTGAAGATGTAAATGTTGGAATGGAAGTGGAAGGAGGAGATTGGTTTGCCTCAAGAATAAGGTCATCTTCCTTAATGATGTTGTGGATAATGGTTTGTAGTGCTTTATAATGTTCAGTGTCATGTCTAAGTGTACGACGGTAGGTACAGACGAGGTTAGAATCAAACTAGGATGGCTTCTTGCTATTTGGGTCAAAAGCCTTAATAGGTGGAAGCGGGATGGTGGAAATTTGGAGTAAGTGTTGGAGGACCTTTGCATATGACTCAAGCAAGGTATTAGGAGGTGTCTTGTCTTTATGATATGTATTGGATATTTAGGAAGAGGTAGATGCTTGAGATGATTTGGATGTTAAGTGTGGAGTTGGAGTATTTCAGGGTTTTGATGTCTTGGTTTCAGTCTTGGTGATGATTGGTGTTCTAAAAGAAGAAGTGTTGGATGATATTGGATTGGGTTGATTGGCTTTTGATGAAGGTTCTGGTCCCAAAAGAGATGGATGTGGTCCTAAGATAGATGATGTGGCATTGGATTGTTTGGTCTTAGGTGAGGGGATGTCAATTTTCTTGTGAGGACGTGAAAGATAACATTGAGGAAATATGCCAAGGGTTCTAGATTTGTTCTGTGAAGAAGCACCCTTGGGAGGGATGACCACAATCTCAATTGGAGGGTCTCAATTTGGTGTTATAGGTTGAGGTAGTATCCTTTTTATGATGAAGTCTAAAGAAGGAGATGATTGGTTTGATGTAAGAGTGTTTGATTGTGTAGATGAGATGGGAGGATTACTTGAAGTTGTTACCAATTGAAGTTCTTTCTAAAATTCTTCAAATGATGAAAGTGATGTGGAAGGAGGAGATGACATAGATGTTGTCATAATAGTTGATTTGGTGGGCATAGGAAAAATTACAGAAAGAGGAACTAGGAATTATGGTAAGGATGGTATAATGGGAAAAGGTGGAATAAATGTATGTAAAGTATTCAAATCCAATGAAGTGGATATAATAAGTGGTGAAGTAGATGTAGGTGATGAAGTGGATTTAGATATTGGTTCAACAATATATGTAGAACTAAATGGTTGTTTCATAAATGTTTCAAGGGGAATCATTGATATGATTTAGAATGGGGGAGATGCAACATGTGTTGATGTGGGAATAGATTTCGAGATAGATGTGGGTGTGATTGGTGTGGTTATAGGGATAAGTGTTGATGGGCTAGCAGGTGTAGGAATGATTTCTAAAGATGTGGATTTGATAGCTAAGGAAGAAGTTGAGGTTGTTGATGGGGTAGGGTCTTGGTCAACAATGTGGAGACTATTTATGGTATGAGCATTGGGTGCTTGGGATGTAGAAGAAGTGGTGGCTTGAATTGTTTGTGTGTGGTTGGGGAATGGTTGTTTAAAGATGTAAAGTGGTTTGTTAGGAGATGAATTAGGATTTTCTTCTTGAATATTGCCTTAATAAATAAGTCTTCAGACTAGATCTTTAAAGGTTTGACACCTCTCTATATCATTTCCGCAGACTTTGTGGTATTTATAGTAATGATTCTCATGATACCATGCAAGTTTTGGTCTCGATTCATCAAATGGTTGGATAGGAGGAACTGTGATAAGATTAAATGTCGTTAAATTGTAAAATATTGAACTATACGATTCTCCAAGGGGAGTATAGTTGGTCATAGGACTAGGGGCTTGTTGTTGAGGAAATGTGCTAGAGGAAGGTGTAGAATAATACTTGATGACCACAACATTGCTTACACTATTAGATTTATCGTTATGTCTGGATGGTTTGGTAAACTCAGTTTTGGGTTTGTTTGATTTAAGTTTTAGTTTTCCTTTCTTAAAGGCACGAGTCTCAAGTTTACGAGCCATGGTACTTGACTCATATGAAAGGATGCTACATTTGTATAAAAGAAACAAAGAAGTATCATTTCCCGCTTCATTTCATTGATCAGGTGCTTAATACTCTTACTAGAAAGAAGTATCTCTTTTCTGGACACTTATAGTGGCTACAACCAAATTCAGATTACACCAGAAGATCAAGACAAGACCACATTCACATGCAGATGGGGATCTTCTGCATACTATGTTCTTCCCTTTGGTTTGTGTAATGCACCTCCCACATTTCATAGAGCAGTTCTTAGCATCTTCTCATATCTAACCAATAATTGTATGAAGGTATATATGGATGATTTTACAGTCCATTGCAACAAATTTTATGAAGCAATGAAGAACTTAGACAAATTTCTCAAGAGATGCAAGGAGCTTAACTTTTATTTAAGAAACAAAAAATGTTATATGATTATGTCTAAGGGGGTAGTGTTAGGTCTCTAATTGTCATCTACTGGAGTCCAGGTAGATCTAACAAAGATATCAGTGATTATAAACCTTCCAAAATCTAAGAAGATGAAGGGCGTAAAGAGCTTCTTGGGTCATGCTGGGTATTATAGGAGATTTATTCAATATTTCAGAAGAATTGTAGCATCATTGTTTTTTTTTTGGGGAAGGATGTTGCATTTTTATGGAAAGAGAAATGTGAAGTTGCATTCCAAACTTTGAAGCAAATGCTAACTTCTACACCTATATTAAAAGGAAAAAATTGGATTTTTTCATTTCATATACACACTAATGCCTCAGATCATGCCATTGGATTTGTTTTACGACAGAAAGATGGGATACTCAATTATGTAATCTATGATGTTAGTAAAAATCTGTAGCACACTGAGATTAACTACACATTTACTAAGAAGGAGGTTTTGGCAATAGTATACACCATTAACAATTTCAAGCACTATATCATGGGATATCTAGATTTTATCCACATACACCATACTACCATAAAATAGATTATCCATAAACCAATTGTAAGTAGCAGGATAGTTAGATGGTTGTTGCTCTTATAAGAGTTTGATGTAACAATTGTGGATAAGCTTGAGAATGACAATGTTGTAGAAAATTTTCTCTCACGAATGGAGAATAATAATGAAGAAGTAGTGGTGGATGATTCTTTCCCAAATGAGAATTTTTTTTCCATTTCCACCAAGACACCCTGGTATGTTAATATAGCCAACTATTTGGTTTCAAATAAGACACCTCCACACTATATATATTTTGAAAAGAAATATATTGCTAAGAAAAGTGTGAATATTTCCTAGATAACTAGTTTCCTATTCCACATAGGGAAGGATAATGTTATGAGAATATGTATAGATGATGAGGAAATTTATAACGTCCTCAAATCCTACCATAGTGAGCCATGTGGAGGAAACTTTTCTACAAAAAGGATAGCATAAAAATTATTAACAACAGGGTATTATTGGCCTACACTACACAAGGATGCAACATTGTATGCAAGAAGATGTGATCAATGCTAAAGAATGAGAAATCCTACCAAATCAAATGAAATGCCATTGTAACCTCAACTTGTATTGCAACCATTTGATGAATGAGGATTGAACTTTCCCATTGATCCTAAGTCTCAATAAAAAGAGTACATTCTAGTGTGCAAAGACTACCTCACCAAATGGATAGAAGTGAAAGCATTACCAAATCAGAAGATTGAAAAAGTTGTAAAATTCCTATATGACCATATATTTACAAGCTATGGAGTTCCAAGAGAGATTATCACAAATCAAGGTACCCACTTAAATGCTGAAGTTAGTGTTGATTTAGCTACAAAATATGAAATCATGCATAGGAAGTGCACACCTGATCACCCACAATCCAATTGCCAAGTTGAAGTAACAAACAAAGAAATTGAAGCCATCTTGACAAATACTATTACATTACATATAAGGGATTGGTCAGAAAGACTTCTAGAGGTAGTTTGGGCATTCAATACCACATGGAAAAAAAACAACTAGATTCACACCTTTTGAACTAATGTACGGTAATATTTTTGTTCCCCCTATTGAATTTGAGCACAAGATATTAAGAAATTCATTAGAATTGGGCATAGATTTGTCTAAAGCTTAGAGGTAAAGGATTCTTCAACTCAATGAGTTATATGAAATGAGGAGGTAGGTTTTTCATAATACAAAGGTGGTATAAAAAAAGGATTAAGTGGCATGACTAGTTCATCAAGACAAGGACATTTCATGAAGGTGATTGGGCACTTCTCTTTGACTCAAAATACAAAGACCACATGGGAAAACTCATGATAAGGTGGCTAGGTCTAGATGATATTGAGAAGATATTTCCCAATAGAGCTTTGAAACTCACCACCATTAATCCTATGAGATGTAAACTACTGGTGAATGGTCAAAGATTGTGGTTATATACAAATATAGCTGATAAGAACACCTTCATCCAACAGTTCAGAGGAGGCCAAAGTATGATGGAAATGAGAAAATCATAATTGAGAATAGAAGTTGAACCTGATGGTTTATCTTATGAAGTGTAGGGAAATGAGATCTTCAGTGGCCTTGGTTTATCTAGCTTTAGATACCCCAGGGAGGAATAAAAGTGATGTAATCATCCTTCATGGTGATCAACACCACTCATTAACATGTTTTATTTTATTAGCATTTATGTTTTGCAGTATTTGGAGTATTTGCAGCAAGTTGTGCATAATATCTAATGAAAAGAGGTGGTGCAAAGACTAAAATGTCCACTTATAGCAGTATGTAGCCAAAGCATGTTTTTCTTTCCTTTTTGATAGAACTTGATTATATGAAGAATCAAGAGTTGAGCTGAATGAGAACAAAAAGATGAAGATATTTAACACCGAAAAAATCAATATTCCCTCTTCAGAAATTAATTGAGTTCATTATGGAACTTATTACATAAGATAGAACCTGGAGTAATAGGGCATGTAGGAAAACTACTTGTAGCCATATAGTACCTCAACATGTAGCCTCATGCATTCATCCAATGGAACAAACTCCAACAAGGCACATGTCCTAATCATACGACCTCGAGTTAAGTGCACTCGATTTACTTTAAATAAAGTAACTCTATAATAATTATATTTAATTAATATGTGTCTTGAGCCATCAATAAACTTTAACTATCATATTTTTCTGTCACCTTCTATAAAGTGACTTGTTGTTTCATCGTTTTCTTTACATTTTGAATGATGAAATAGATAAGGGTAATGGACTAGGAGGAATACATGTTATTTCTAGTCGGTTGATGGTTGTTGTGCACATTCTAACTTATTGACCCAATGTCGATTGTGAGAGCTTCCTTTTGGCTAGGAGGAACTACATGTAATAGAAAATAAGACCACAAAAGAGAAGTTAAATGATATATGACAGTGGACTACCTAACGTATGCTAGTTCTGAGGAGGTGTGATACTTCCTAGATGGTTGTCAATACACCGTTTAAAACAAACTAATGTGAGAAATAAATAAATTACTACTATATTTGATATGATTTAGGTCTGTCATTCAAGTACAATAAGTAAATCTAATATAGCAGGCTAGGCTATAGTCAGATTTGAAGGGTTAGTAGGTGTCAAGGTACTGGACTGGTCAGGGTTAGGTTCTAGGTTGTTTAGGTCAATTTGGTAAAATTTTGTTTGGTCTTTGTTATTGGCACAAGGGTATAAAACATAGAGAGACTGTATGATGGTTAGGTTTAGGATACCTGATGATGGTTATGGGTAACCAGCGTCGGTACAGTAGGGTGACAGTAATTCAATGAAAACCTTATTGTAGAGTTTAGATCTGACGGTTAGATGGGGATAAATAAGGAGATGGTGAGGTCCGTGGGAATATTGAGAACACTCAGAGAGTGTGGAAGAGCTAGGATAGGTTATCTGATAAGCGTGTGGGTAAAGGAATTTTTGGGGTTTTTCAGAAATAAGGCTATGGAGGAATGGGAATGTTAAGTAGGAGAACTAATAACAGACTCTATGAACAGAATAGGAATGGAAATAATTAATGATAAAACACTTACCAATGTTGCAGGTCCAATGGTTTGAGTGGTGAATGAGGTGATGGAATGGTTGATTAGCTTCCCATAAGTTAATGGCCAATGTTCTGTATCTGGTATAGTGGACGTCTGGGTGCTCCCTGCATGAATGCTCTCATAATATTACCATGAGTGCAATGCTTCTCGAATCTGTCCTGGATGATGGATTATGGATGTCTGGAATGTGCATCTTGAAAAGACCTCTTGCTCATTAAGGCTACTTGCATGCAACTACCCCCTAAACATTTCGAAGGGAAATCAGGTTTATCTTCTTGCTCTCAGAATGTGTCAAAGCAACCTCTCGGAGAAACAAGGCAGAAAAACAAGCAAAAAATATGTTGGGGGGTTTCTCAAAGAAAAGGTGACATAAATGGTAACCAACGATGGTTTCGGGAAACATCTTGACCAAAGGATGCATCGGTTTAGGGGTTTGACCGGCATGGGGCGAAAACATGGTTAAGGCATATGCCAAGATTCCCTAGGTTTACTAAAATGGGAAGATCTCCTCCAAACCCAATTGCAGAGGAGAATCCCGAATTTCTTTGGCTCAGTTAGTTTCTTCTACCCAAATACGGCTGGATGGTAGAATTTCTTCAAAAATGAATACACTTCCCTTGTTAATGAGTGTAGGAATGTGGTTAGAGAGTTTGGGCATTATGCTTTAGGCATTGATTTTAGGGTTAGACCAAATCTTAGCTCATTAAGGCAAGTAAGACTTAGTTATTGCATTTAGTTATGGAAACATGCCAAGAATAGGTCCTTGGGTGAGGTGGTTGGATGAGGTTTCTAGGTGAGGTGCAATCGTCATAGGTGCAGATTGCGTTTTCGGTAGTTGGAAGGTTTTTTAAGGTGAGATAGAATTAGATAGATAATAAATATTGTGAGGATATATATTAGTTAAATTAAATTAATAGTGATGTGGGGTGGAAAGGGGCCTTGGTTAGGTGAATATGTTTGAGTTGGTCATTTGACTAGGGACCAAGGGGAGTGTGACCCAATTTTGGTGTCTACATTTTTTCCCTTTTTGTTGCGTAGATTTTATTGGTAAGCGATGCTGACAAAAATAAGATGTGGTTGCCCCATGTGTGGGTGAAGGTGATCCCCCTTAAACTAGGAACTGATGAGGTAGAAGACATAATCAGTGAGTGGTTTGATAAAAGGTGGATGTGATGAAGAGGAAGGTGCACAATGGGGGTAATGGGGTAAAGGTCTAATCAGGTAATCAAGGTAATGGGCCAAGGTCAAATTTAGTGACAGTCGAACACACACACATGTATAAATTGTGGCACGGTATCAAGTTGAAGAGCATGCAAACTCTACATTGTCTAAGGCCCATAGGTTTATCCAAACAAGGTTGAGGTGATTCCAGTATCCAAGGTATAGGATATGGTACGGAAGCACATCACAGGTCAGGTGTAGGAACATGTAGGTATGTTTCGATACACCAAAGGTTGGGTTAGGATAAATGACATGACAATAGGCAAGGTAAGGCCATTAGGTAAAACAACACAAGTAACAATGTCACAAGATATAACAAGCACATGACTTCATAGGTCATTAACAATGTTCTGGGTCTAGGTAGCGAGGTCATGACACGGGTAGGACCAAGGTATGGGTAAAATAACAAGTCGTTAAACTCAATGAAGGACATGTATAGGCAAGGTAGGTGTGGAGGCATGTCTATTGAGGCATGGATGGAGTCAGGTCATAGGCATGGATTGGGTTAGGTTAGTTCAGGCATGATGGAGTTAGGTTGGTTTAGGCATGGATTGAGTCAGGTTGGTTTAGGCATGGTCGTGTCAGGTTGATTTAGGCATTGTGGAGTTAGGTTGGTTTAGGTATGATTGAGTATAGGTCATAGGCATGGTTGAGTTTAGGTTGTAGGCATGGTTGAGTGGTTTTTAAATATAAGTTTCAATGATCTAGTCCTATATAGGATAATCACTAAGTAATGAGAAAGGAGAATGGTATGAGGTGGTAAAAAATCCATGTAATTGATAAGAACCCTAAAGAGTTGATCATACCTAAAAGGGGCTCATAAACAAAAGACCCTAAAGGTATTGCATAATGGACCACTCTAAGGGTGAAGAAAGTCACATAATCATGAAATGTCACTTTTGCAGCAATTCCCTTGAGTAATGAGGAAATTAGGCTAAAAAGGCAAGGAGGTGAGAATGGGTGGTTGAGTGTAACTTAGTGTACAATAGTGTGTCTATCAGAACAAGAAACTCGGGATCAAGAATAGGCAAGTCCATGATGAAAATTTCATCTTTTTCTTCATTTGTTTGTTTTTAATAAACTGATTGATGCGGGAAGTCTATATGGGATTGAATATATTATCTCCTTGAGGTCTTCATGAAGCTGATCGATGCGGGAAGCTTCTAAATATTTATTATATTTTTGTAATGAATTTATATAGCTGTCCTTCAAGGGAGAAGTCTATTGATAGTGGTGGAATTAGAGTGAAGAGATGTCCCTTTTGAGGGATTCATCTTTTGCTGGAAGTTTGACTCAAGGAGTTATAACCCTTTTTGTTTTTGGATGTTTAAGTCATGGACAAGACTATAGAGGAAGATTGGGTTCTTGTTTAGAAGACAAGACCGTAGAACACAAAAATTAACTATGATAGAAATGGTTTTAAGTGATGAATGACCATGGGATTCCATCTTGAAGAAGATGAAAATTATCCATGAGAATCATGCTACGAGTAGATCCGAGGTACTCATATTGAAGATAGGGCTGAAAGGTGACGGGTATCACATGATTCTTTTTGCATCGTGGATCCTCAAAAACAGGTTATATGGAAGGTGAACAACACTTAATGGGTGAGCTATCAACTGAAAAATAATTGATATAGGACTCGATATCAACAATAAAATGGTCAAAGATGTAAGGCATTAATGGGCTCAGGTTCAGGTTTACCTTCGAGTGAAGACAAACGATAATCACGTGATCCATAGGCATGGGTAACGATATAGGGTCCAAGACAATTATGAGAAAATTTATCCCGTTTACTTTTCTCTTCTTTAGTTACATGTTGATTTTCCTTCAGGATGAGGTCACCAACCTGAAAGGTTCGTTCGTGAACACGTTTTTCATAGGACCGTTTGATACATTTTTGGTAGATTTGGAGATGGTCAAGAGCATTGAGATGATGCTCATCTAATAACTCAAGTTGTGTCAAATGATCCTGGCGAAAGTCATCATTGTTGAGCATGTCTTGTAGTGAGATGTGGAGAGATGGAATCTAGACTTTGAGAGGTGAGACAGCCTTGGTACCGTAGACCAGAGAAAATGGGGTGGTAGCAGTCGAAGTGCGAATACTAGTGCAATAAGCCCACAAGGCGAAAGGAATGTGCATATGCCAATCCTTTCTAGTATCATTGACTACTTTCATAAGGATTTTATTCAAGGTTTTATTGGTTTATTCAGATTGTCCATTGGTTTATGGGTAATAAGGTGACGAGAAACTGAGTTAGATGCCAAAAGAATCACATAGTTTGCATAGGGTTTTGTTTTTGAATTGTTTTCTATTATCAGTGATAAGGCGGTGTAGAAAACCAAAATGAAAAATGATGTGATGGTTGATGAATTCACATATCTACTCAGACTTGGGAGAAATGAGGGGAATGGCTTCTACCCATTTAGTATAATATTTGGTAGCGGTTATGATCCATTGGTGGCATTGTGAAGAATGGGGGTTGATCTCACCGAAAAGATCCAAACCCTATTGAGAGAAAGGCCAAAGGTATCTCACGATATGTAAGGCATGACTAGGTGTGTGATGGAAATTAACATATTGTTGGCATTTCACACAACGTTTGACATAATCACAACAATCACAGTTTAGGGTTGGCCAATAATAGCCTAGGTGAATAATGTGTTTTGTGATAGCGAGACCACTCAAGTGACCTCTACAAATTCCATCATGGACTTCCTTAATGGTGTAAGGAATTTCAAAACTTGTAAGGCAATGTAAGAGAATTCCATTGAAGCCATGCTTGTAAAGGAGACCAACCATGAGGACATAACGGGAGACACTTTTAAGAAAGGATCATTTTCCACTGTGTATGAGATTAGTGGGTAAAATGGAAAGGGAAAGATAGTCTGCATATTACTTATACCAAAGGTCACGTGGGTTAGGGGCAATGATTCTGACAGAGTAAACTTCATGAAGTAAATAAGAGGGTGATTGTATGCTTTGTATGGTGAAAAATATTTTAAAGTCAGTGGGCAAAGCAGGTATCTGAGAAGCCAAGCATGCCATGGTATCCATAAATTTATTGGTAGAACGTGGGGTGGTTTGAAGTGTGTAATAGTCAAAGGTGGTCAAAAGCATATCTACGTGATGATTATACTTTTGAAGGATCTCATTATGACACTGGTATATACCATTGACTTGTTTTATGACCAACTGAGGATCACCAAAGATATTGATTGATTTAACATCTAAGACATAAGTAGCCTGGATACCCAATACAAGTTCTTTGTATTCCAAAATATTGTTTGTACAATAAAAATCAAGTTTGAAATATAAAGGCATAAGCTCACCCTTAAGAGGAATGAGAATATCACTAGCCCCACTCCCACGCTGACACTTGGAGCCATCAAAGAAGAGTGTCATTTGGTAAGTAGGTTCGTCTGGGGAAAGGGTAGCTATAGAATATTTTGGGAAATCAAATTTAGATGGATGATTCTCATAAATAGGTGCATCATCCAGTTGGTCAGTGATAGCCTAGCCCTTGATGGACATTTTGATGAATGAATTTGAGGTCGAGGTTAGCCAAAATCATAATCCAACATGTGGCACATTGATGTTGATAGGGTTTGGCATACATACAATGTAATGGGTCAGTATTAGTAATGATGAAGGTTTTGTGGTTGAGTAGGTAATGGAAGAGTTTGGCGGTGATGAAAACTAAGGCTTGTTGGTTATTAAATGAGGACTTTATTGAAAACAATAGTCAGGGGACAGAAATTCCCTCCTCTTTAACGGGAGAGGTTCCCTTATTTAAAAGAAAAAACCTATTTACAAATGTACAATGTTTGGTTTTAAAGAGGAACTCTAATATCATAAAAGTGTTTGATATGACAAATCATCAATACAAAAGGATAGAAGAAATAAGGAATGGGAAAAGGTAGAATAACACTCTCAGTAAATATATATAACAAAATAATTCCTTACAAATTCTAGAATGGAATCATATAGAACATAATCATTTGCATTAAAACCACTAGATGTTATTTCATAGACACAAATTTCCAGAGATGACATCCACAAGAATACAAAGCTTCTTGATGTAAATAGATTAATGATTTAATAAATTTTAATAGATAGAAAGGAAAGAACAAGCACAGATAGAAACAGAAAAAGAGATCTTCTTGTATTGATATCTTTTTACTCCTTTACACTTTTTAAAATAACTAGAGTTCCAGCCCTTGAAAATTGCATAGAGAGCCCATTATATAGCTTAAAAATTGGTTACACTTGGTAACCATTTCCTTTAAATAAAATATTAATTAAGGAAGTGCTCGACACAATGTCCTTAATTAGTTTACAATGAGCTCGATTCTAGGAAAAGAAGGAGAAAAGGAGAAACTAGGAGAGAAAACATCTACTTATTGTTGAGGAGGGCCCACTGACTTGAGAATCCATTGCATGAATTTTTTTAATGCCTCAGATATCTCCCTGCCTCATGGGATTTATGTGTTGGTAGTGGCATGAGACCAAGTGCCTAGACATTTCTCCATGTCCTTATCAAACTCAGTATGTTCCAGGTATTCTTTATTAGCTTCTTCAATGATAGATTGAAGAGAGTAAATATCCTTTATCTTCTCTTTGGTAATCAATTCTTCTTTGAACAGGTCTTATTTGACAAATGTCCTGAACTGAGTTTCAACCTCTTAAAGAGAGAAAGGAACACCTGAAATTTTAACATGAAGATGACAATGAAAATCCTTAAAGGTAGATGCAACAAAAGTCTTGAAAGATTCTCCCTTCTGCCAACTGTTTGTTAATTATCCAAGGCTTCCTCCAGAACTTTTATTTTCCATTCAACACTAAACACCCATGACCCTGACAAGTTGTCCTTGGCATCATCAAAAACTTTACTGGCCAACGATATATTTTCATCATCCTGTCCCATCAAGAAAATATCTGTGATGTAACTAATCCAAAGCTTCAGTTATTTTGCCATAGTTCTAATAGAGGAGGAGAGAGTTTGTTGTAGGTTGGTCACCTTCTCATTGATTTTAAAGGCCTCTACAATGAAGTTCAAGCCTGCAATGGTCATTTCATCAACCATGGCTTCCATATCCCTTCCATAAGTGGAATATTTGTGTATATCCTTGATACTCTGAACCTCATCCTAACTGAAAATCATAGGAGGTGGAAGGGTAGCCAGTGGAGCAAGATCCAAAACCTTATCTTTAGCCAATAATGACTTGAAGAAGATGGAAAGAAATTGATTTTTTTCTTCTAGTTGTTCTATAGTTTGCTTACCCTTTTCCACTCTCTCAATAACCTTGGTTACTATTTCTTGGAGGTTATGTACCTCACTCTCAGGAGTATATTCTCCCATTGGAATTATAAAAAGTTCCAGGTAAGAGGCTAATAGATCTTGCTTTGCCTTATCAACTTTAGCATTTTCAACCTCTATAAATTGTTGGCTTTGAGCATGTTTCACTATTCTTGAAGTTGTTTTATCTCTCTTTGCTGGAGGAGGAGGAGTAGTACCTAAAAAAGCTTCCACAACATCAAAATTTGGCCCTATAAAATGGGAAGAAGGTTTTCTCTTCCTGTTATGAACCAAGGGTTACGCCCATGCAAAAGTAGAAGAAGAAGAAGAAGGGACAAAAGGTCCAAGAGAAAGTGAACCCATGAAACTTAAAGTATTCACCACTTTTGTCTCCATTAAAGAGGTGAGTGAGGCATCTAGAGCTTCTTGTGCAGAGGAATCTATGGTACTAGGAGGTTCGATTCTAGGCACCTCCTTTTCATCTTCTATTATAACTTCTGAAGTTCTTGCAGGGTTTGGTACTTCACCATCATCACTTTCACTAAGAACAATAATGTTCTTTGGCCCTTAAGGAAATCCTAAATGCTCTAGAAGGGGTTCTTCCTCAATTGGCTCTTGTTTAACCTCTTTTATCTTCTTTTGGTATACTTGAGTAGAAGAAGAGGGAGTAGATGATTCATGTTCTTTAATTGAGGAAAGAGGAAGGGTTTATATAGGTACCTTTGTGCTGGGTGTATGTGTTTCCTTCCTAGGTCTTGAAGTATATCTAGAAGAAGATCTTATTTGATTCCTCTTAAGCTATCAAACCTTCCTATCAAAAAAAACTTTATTTCTTACAAGGACAGGGGCCAAAATCTCAACCAAGTCATGCTTCTCCTTCTTGAACCAATCTAGATCTTCCAAAGGAGTATGTTTGATTGATGTCTCATATTCAAAAGACTGTAAGTCTTCATCATCACCCTAGAACCCTTCAAGAATTTGATAGATATTGAGCTCTTTAATCAGTTGCATCGAGAGTCTACCATAGTGCCTCTGCCTTGCTTCAAAATCATTTGCACAATCAGCCCAGTAATCCTCAATATCTGGCATATGATGATAATTTCTTCTGAGGTTCTGATCAATTAACTTCTTCAAATCAAAACAAGTCCTAGGCTTGAAAAAGTGGACAGTGAGGGGAGTAATGGCCCTTTCTAAATTTTTGGCATCCAAGGATGTTTTACATGTATAGTTATACAAAGAAATAGGGAAGTGTAGACCAGATATTTTCTTGTCCCTGCAGGTTCTATGCAATTTATCTAATTTCCTGCACACTTCAACTAGAGCCATCTTGTCATTACAAAACATGGGGAGCTTGAGAGCTATGTTTTCATAACCATCTAACCTGATATATGAAAACCTCCTGAATTGAATAAAGAAAGATCCATACTTAGTTATCAGGTTCATGACTTCATCATAAAACCTCTTGGCAATATCACCTTCCAAAAGCCTTACAATATACATGGTAAAGGCATCATTAACTCTTATAAAATTGTGGTTTCTAGTTTCAAGGGTAAATTGGGGGCAATATGCATAGATAGTCTCATCCTTCTGGTCCTCCATGTATGTGAATCCAAACCACTGTCGGGTTGCTGCTAGGGAATACATGAAATAAGAAGTCATTTAGAACTTCTTAGTTTGTTGCACATTAGACAATTTCTCGGTCAAATTCATGCAGATGATTTCTGCCCAATTTATGTTCTGATCACCTTTGTAGATGATGTTGATAAAAGGGCACATCTAGAAGTGAAATTCATTGGTAGAGGTAAATACCATGACACAAGATAGCAAAATGATGAAATCAAGCAACTCTTCATTGAAATCAACCCTAAATAATGCCTTGGAAAGTCAGGATGCTCCCTTCTTAGGGTTCTTCAACCATGATTTTTCTATTCTTGCCTTATATTTATCATTTTCCCGCTTGAACAAGGTCTGAGCTTGAGCTTGAGTGAGAACGATGGAGTCTTCGGCCTCTAGAATGCATAGGGCAGTAGTAACGGCAGCAACATCTAGTTTGGCAATCAACTCCCCATCCACATTAGTCAATTATTTGGTGTCTGAGTTAAAATGAGCTCCATAGGCGAGCACGGTGGCGGCACATTGTACAGAGATAGGGAAACCAACCACATAAGCAAGTCCCCTGTAGTTGATCATTTGTGCCATGGGGGAAGGATTAGGGGAAGTCAATCTATTCCAAAAATCCCCAAAATCTAGGTGTTGAACCTCACTATCCCTGATATCGGGAACAGAGGTCTCAAGAGGTGATACATGTTCTTGGCCTTGGAATTTGATCTTCATGTTTGCAATGCACAGAGGAAAACCTTCAAGGGTTGAGTTCTCAATGAAAAATGCAAAGGGAGCAGGAACATAAGCAAATGACCTTAATTGTAGGGATTCGAGCAAATGATGGAAAGTGAGCAATGAGTCAACTGCATAGAGGATAGTCCCATTAAATAGTTGTTTAGGAGAGAGAAGGTCATTAAATATGCATTAAATTCATATAGCATGGACTCAAAAAGATAAGAATTGAGAAGAGTGGAAAAAATTGGCCCGGATGGTCTTTGGTACATTTGGAACATGAGGGACGTGAATACATGATCTGGCCGTCACAGGCGATGCGGGTAATGTGGGCCAAATGAGCACGGGCGGTCCAGAAACTTAGAAACGCAAGGGATGCAGAGACGTGATTCGACTGATGTGTGTGATGTAGGGAAAGCAGGGATACAAGGCACAGACACTTTTGGGATAGATGGTATAAAAGAACATGAAGGACCTGATGTGGGTGATGCAGCCAATCGGGGAATAGAGAGCCCAGGTGAACTTGGGACAAACAGGCCAAAAAGTTTCAACATAACCGAAAGTAAAAAAAAAATCAGGGAATGCGACCAATTTGGGAATAGAAGGACTAGTAGAACTTGGGACATGAGGGACAAAATGTATGACAAACCTACAAATTACCAAAGTAACTCCAAAAAACGTTAATTTTTACTATCTCCTCAACTTTTCACTTCACTAGAACATCACTAAAGAATGTCAACCCAAAATTTTTAATTTTCTAACTTTCAAAAGAGGGGAAATTTTGAGAGGACAACAAGGCTAAGCAGAGTTTTTTGGTGTGGGTATATCTATTTTCATAGTCCAGAAGGGTATGGATTATGTAATAAAAAAATGTCTCTTAGTGTTGGTCGTAGCGATGAGTAAGCATGACACCTAAAGAATGGTCAGTGGTGGAAATATATAGGTAAAAGGGTTGGTCATATTTAGGAGGAATGAGTACTAGTGGTTGAAGAAGGTATTGTTTTAAGGCCTCAAATTATTTATGGCATTCGTCATCCCATTTGAATGAAATGTCTTTCTTGAGAATATGATGAAATGGTTGACAACAGTCAGAAAGTTGCACGAGATAATTACGAATGGATTACAACTTACCTTGTAGGCTTTAAAGTTGACAGAGACTAGTGGGAGGAGGAATTTCTAGAATATCCTTGAATTTATCAAGATCAAATTTTATGCCATGCAAAGAAATGATGAAACCTATAAGTTTTTCGGAAAGTACCATAAAGACACACTTCTTTGGTTGAAGATGAACACAATACTTGATGAGATGGTCAAAGACGACTTTAAGGACATGTAGGTGCTCGGCTAAATGTTTAGATTTTGAAAGAAAATAATCTACATAATCTTCCAATATGTGATGCATGATGTCATCGAAGATGTAAGTCATGGCTCGCTGATATGTAACACCAGTGTTTTTTAGGCCAAAAGGCATGACTCGATAGTAGAAAGTCCCTCAAAGGGTGATGAAGGAAGTCTTGTGTTGATCCTCAGGAGCTATTAATATTTGAATGTAGCCCAAGAAATCATCCATGAGTGATATAATTTCATGGCCAATGGTAAGATCGACCAGTTGGTCATGTCCTGGTAGGGGGAAATCATCTTTGGGACAGGGGAGGTTGAGGTCACAGAAGTCTGTGAAAATGTAGAGTCTCCCTATCACCTCTGTGATAGGAATGATGTTAGAAATCCATTAGGGATAGTCAATGGGTAAGATAAAGGAAACCGAGAGAAGGTGTTGAAGCTCTTATTTGACCAGAAGAGTAATGTGAGGGTACATCTTCCACAACTTTTGTTTGATGGATTTGGCATCAGGAATGGTTACGATATTGTGAACCACAATTTTTGGGTCAGTACTAGGCATATCAGCATAGAACCAGGAAAATGCAATGCTATGGTCCCAAAGGAAAGAGGTGAAGGCTTCCGATTTAGTAGCATGTAAGGATTGGCTAATCTATAGAATGTGTGGTTCATCCTGAGTGTTAATGTTTATTTTGATGGTCGATTCATTCAACATGGTTTATGTTTTAAAAGGTAATGACTGATGAATATAAGAATCTTCTGCACCAAGGTAAGTGAGGATGGATTCATTATCCTAACATTGAACAACGTTAATAGAAGGCGTATCGTCATTGATCATGTCAGGATATAGGAATGGTAGAGAAGAGAGATCCTTGCCATCACGTTGATAGGTCACCAGTCCCATGGAAATTGTGTTTACGATTTTTTTAATTGGAGGAATAGATTTGAGATATATGGAATCTATGGGTGAAGATGGTAATGTGGATGAATGGGATGGGGAAGATTTCTCATCTTGGATAAGGTCAACGTGAACCTTCTTGGAGGGTGGAGCATCAAAACCAATGCCACTATGGTCAATGTGTTTATAAGAGGTATAGGAAATGACAGTATGGCAGCCTTGTTAATAAAATATGAAGCCAAATCCTTTCCATGCACATCGGTGGAGGAAAGTGTGAGCGAAGCGGTGGTTAGTGAGGGAGTGTAGGTCAGATGAAAATGGTTGGGCTTTGGATGGAGGTTTGGGTTTATAGGTGGTAATATCAAGTGCCCCATATGTTAGATTTGTGTGAAGGTGGGGAGGACCATAAGGAAAAACATCACCGATGCGGATGTCATCGTTGGGGTGTTGACGTAGATTTCCATACTCTTGCGGGGTGAGGAAGGTGTCAATATTGTATAGGTGATACTCACCAAAAGTGAGGCATTGAAAAATGCCTTCTAAGGGATTAGTAGTTTGTATGTGGGTAGTGGGGATAGACGGATTACTAGATAAGGGGGAAATAGGTGGGTCAGTGGTGGAGGCTGTAGAAGTTGTGGGGATAGCAAGGTTTTATTCAACACAGATAGTGGCAGGTTTGGTGGATGGGTTTGTGGGTGAGGGTGACATAGTGATAATGGTAGATCCTTTGACAGGTAAAATTACATCATTGGGCCAATATAACATGTTACAGGTCTTGAAAGGTGATGGCTTAGAAGGGATGGTGTAATTATGTCCTTCATGTTCAAATTTGAGGAAACGGTGTAAAGTTGAAGGAACAAAACCCATAGTGCAGATCCAAGGTCGACTGAGCAAAAATTTATACTGGAACTCACCTTCTAGGACATAGAAAAGTTTCGGGATGGTGCAGGGACCTACACGGACATGGAGAACGAAGGTACCTAGGATAGAGGTCATGACGTCATTGAAGGAACACAACATAACAGGGTTACCATGCATGTAATTGGTAGGTATTTGCATTTTTTCTTATGCATGGGAGGAAATGATGTTAATAATAGCAGCACCATCGATCATAACATGTCATATGCATATATTATTGATAAATATGGAGATGAAAAGAGTGGGGTCGCTGTCATCAGACTAGAAGGGAGTGATCTCTTCATCTGAAAAGTTGAGGGCAGCTACTTAGCAAGTAAGTAGAGGCGTAGAGGAAGGTGATGACCTAGTGAGAGAGGAAACATGGTGAGGGGTAATGATGGAGGCTACGGGCATGAGATCATTTGGTAAAACCTCAATAGATTGAAGGACCTCCATGAGGGCTTGATGATGTGACTCAGAGGTTTAGAAGAGGTCATATAAAGACATTTTAAGGGGGGATTGGTGTAGTTATTTTAGCGTTGTGCGGTGTGTGACCCCATCAAAAATAGGATATGCAGGACCTCAAATGATGATTTTGGGTATGGGTGCAGATGGTATGTTGGGTAAAGGTTTGGTTGATGGGCTAGTTTTTTTTTCCTTTCCTTTTTCTTTCTGGGCACGGGTGTTAATGCTGATCATGTTGATCTCGAACCTTGGGGGTGGAGATATTGATCCATAAGTAGGTAATAGAAGGAGATCTAGGGAAATTGGTTGAGGCAAAATGGGGTCCTCATCAAGAAGATCATTGCCATCAAAAATTTCTTCGGAAGGACATAATTGGACAAGAGTGGTATTTAAAGCCTTACAGTTCTCTACATCATGTCTTGGCACATAATGGTAGGCACACTCAAACCCACTCAAACCCAAACCCACACACAATGGTAGGCACACAATGGTAGGCTCTATCAACATAGTCCAAGTAATCGGCCAAACATGAAAATGGTACTATTGTAAGTGGGGCCAACGTGGATCAAGTGACAATCCCTGTTAAATGTGTTTGAGATATAGGGAAATGGTTAGCTTTAGACTCTGTGGGTAAGAGTGTCAAAAGTAAATCCATTAGATCTTGAAGGTCCATTGGTGAATTTTCATCTAAAGGCAATGGTATTTCTATAGGATATTCCATGGGTAGAGGAGAGGATGGGCCAGATGAGGTGGACTCTCCTTGTGATGGTGTACGAGGTGGACATGCATCTCCTAAGAGTAGGAGAGGTTCCACTAACAACTGCTTGGAAATTTAAGGGGTCAAAGGCGGCATGCTAATTATAGGCTCTTCCACGGGAGAAGGAGAAAATGAAGATATCTCCTCTATGGGTGGAGGAGTAGATGAAATAGGTTCTTGTGTAGGTAGGGGATCTCGGGCTAAGATTTCATCTATGGAAGGAACATGAGGCAATTGGGAGGCAACTGGTATGTCATCGAAGATAGTGTGGACCTCGTAGACATTGCTATCATTGTTTGAAGTGTCATGAGCTTGGTTGGAAGAAGAAGCATGATTAGGAAATGGTTTTTTGAAGATATGTAGGTTTTTGTAGGTGGGTGCATTCAGGCTATCCAAGACTATATCTCCATTTTTTATCGTTTCTTGGACGATATTCTTAAAGGTGATGTAATTATTATCACTATGACATTTGACACGATGAAAGTTACAAAATTCATGTTCCTTATACCACACGGGCATGGGTCGCTTAGGGTCAAAACCAATATGTGGTGTTATAGTGGGGAGGGTAATGGCACCAACATTAAAAAGTTTTACCAAAACAAAAGAATAAGATTCTCCTATTGAAGTGTACTTTTGTTGTTCTCATCTAAACTAGAAAGCTTGGATGGGAGAGAGATTAGAAGGAGGTTTGGATGGGTTTGATTGATGAGGGTGGCTAGCCTTAAGAACTATAACATTGGATGATTATTTGGGTTTTGAATAGTTGTTTTGGGTTTTTGAAGATGAAGAAGCATCATTTGATTTGAATGTGATGTTATTTTTATGAAGTTGAATTTTCTTCTCTTTGATAGCATTCCAATTTCCATGCCATGGTGAATGCCTTGTCAAAAGTGTGAAAGGTTTGCACCTACAGGGTTGGTGAGATGTATCTTGCGAAGGCCTGAGTAAACAAATATATAAGTTCAATTTGAGGTGATTGAAATGTGAGTTAGTTATTCAGGTTGTGCCAATGAGTGAAAAAGTCAGCAATAGACTCATCATCATACTGTCATGTGGAATAAAGATCAGTCATGGTAACCTTCTTAACAATGTTGATTGAGAAGTGGTCTAAGAAGGCTTGGGCTACTTGATTAAATGAGTAGATGGAGTATCTTAGTAGCCCACTGTACCAGTCCAATGCAAGTCCTATCAGGGACATCGGGAAGGTTCGTAGGAGTAAAGCATCATCATGGGCAATTAGGTAACACTCATGTTTGAAAGACTGCAAATGCTATTGTGGGTGTTCTTTACTATTGAAATGGTTGAATTTTGGAATTTCCCAATGTATAGGGTATGTGAAAATAGGGATGGATGGATGAATGGGCTCATTATATATTTTATCGTAGGTGAGATAATTACATGATCCAGAAACCGATGATTCTAACATCTGCATCTTTTCCATCATTAATTTGATGAGGTCATTGGTAGGTTGTGATGGAAGGGCTCCTCATGTGGCATAGGAGGGTTGGTACTGAACATGTGATGTGGGTGGAATTCCATTGTAAGGTGATGCCAAATAGGGAGGTTGAGAATAGGGGACCAATATAGAGGGCATGTATCTTGAATGGGTGACAGACGAGATGGGGGGTTATTGATAGTATGTGTATGTAGGTGGGATGGTCATAATTAATCTAGTAGCTTTGGAGGAAGTGTATTTGGGATGGAGAGGACAAGATTTTGGAATGGAGTAGGGGTTACTCACACCATGGGAAGTTGTGTTGTAATGGGTATTTGTGAGACAATGGGTGAGGATGAGGTTATGGTCTTGGTGATTGCTGAGGGGACAATAGATACTACGGGTGCAACTGATACTGTAGATGCAACGGTCATAGTGGGTATGGGTCCTAGCTGTGAAATGACTGGGGTTGAATTAGATAAAGGTAACACCACGTTATTAGGGGCTGATGAAGAAGCAGGAATAAGGGTAGGAGAGATGGATATAGGCATGCCATATATCGACTGTCCTGAGGAGTCCTTGGTGGAAGAGTGGTAATTGTAGAACTGCAAGGCTATGGGATTCTGATCAAGGATTCAAGCAAATTATTTATCACCTGCAGAAATAGTGGTAGGTAGGGATGGATCCATGGGTGATAGGATAGAGGGTAGTGAAGGACTAGGCGGGAGTGGTTGACAAAGCGCATGAAATATAAGAGTGTTAGCTTGATTGCGAGTCAACACCATGTGAATAAATGTATATCAAGTGATGTTGTATCCTGCAGATGGCACAAAAGGAAAAAAGAATGAAGAAAACAAATGTTTATAGGTGAAATCTAGGTAATGTATCAGCTAAGATTACACACAAGGTAACCGAAAATGGTTAAGGGTGAACGATACCAGTTTAGGGGTAACCAACACCAGTTATTGTGAAACAGGAACAATTTTACGAAATGAAGTAAAGACTGTTGATGGTTAGATGAACAAGTTAGATGATGAATTTTTATCAAAGCAATGAGAGTACAAAGACTCACAAGAACTCTGACAACAAAGAAAATGAAATAAGGGTTTTTTTAGCCAATTTAACCCAAAAGAACAACAAACCGATGTCAGTTAAGACAAAACCGATGTTGGTTACTATGAAAATTGGAAAGCTATAGAAAAATGGATTGTTATGAATTTTAATGAGATAAACAACCAACCTAGAGGTATGGAGATTATGCAATGAAGTCCTGACACACTCAGAAGAAGTCAGAATATTCCAACTGTGATTGTGGAGTGTGTAAGGAAATAGAATGGAAAAATGGAGAAGCGTATCCTCACACCTCAAAATGCACATCAATCAAACACTAAAAACACATTTATAACGAGTGATTTTTTAATGTATTGAGCTTATGCTATTTAGAAGACTGACTCATGAATCTTAGAATAGATTTTTTGGTGAGGAAGGCTTCCTACGAAGAAATATATCTAAAAGGAGAAGTTTCAGGTATGTTATGGTGGGGATGGGTCGTCCTATGAGATAATGACTCAAAAAATGTAACAATATGGGGAGTACTTGCCAATTTGATTGTGTGATCGTGGACAGGTGTTCCCAAGTATGATTTTATTTAGTAAAGATGTGTATATTTAAATTTTGTGCAAGTTTGGTAAGACACTGAGAGAGAAAGAATGTGCTTTCTATGATTCTATGTGTCAACCATCAGCTGGGAATGACTTCTAACATATAGGTTTCCCTTATTTTAATGTGACCTAAATGCAACAAATCTTAATGTAATGCAACCAATTTTAAGCCCAAATTGAAAATATTACATTCAATTAAACAAATGAGGAATATGAAAGGTTATGCTCTTTAACAGAATGTAGAAAGCAAGAAAGAAGAATGATTCCTTTTTAAATGCACCAAGAGAAATTTTTCTTTTAAAGAAATGAGAAAGAAGAGAAGATTACCAGAGAAAAGGATTAATGTGTAAGACTTTTAAAGGGAAACATTCACATAACTTTCTCCTAGGAATGAATAAAATGCAATAGAACCCCTGATGGGTCCCACTGGGCGTGCCAAAATGTTTCACCAATTTTCTTTATATTTTGAATGACAAAACAAATAAGGGTAATGGGCTAGGAGGGATACCTATTATTGCTGGTCAGTTGATGGTTGTTGCGTGTGTTTTGACTTCTTTACCCAATGTTGATTGTGAGAGATTCATTTTGGCTAGGAGGGAACGACTTGTAATAGAAAAAAAGACCACAAAAGAGAAGTTAAATTATATATGACAGTGGACTGTGTAGCGTATTCTAGTTCCAGGAAGTGTGATAATTCCTAGATGCCTGTCAATCCACTGTTTAAATTAAACTAATATGAGAAATAAATAAATTCCTATCGTATTTGATATGATTTAGGAATCTCATTCAAGTACAATAAGTAAATCTAATATACCAGGCTAGGCTATAGTCAAATTTGAAGGGTTGGTAGGTGTAAGGGTATTGGACTGGTTAGGGTTAGGTTCTGGGTTGTTAAGGTTATTTAGTAGAAGGTTGTTTGGTTCTATTATTGGCACATAGTATGAAACATAGATACCGATGCTGGTTTAGTATAACCGACGATGGTTATGGGAGATTGACGATGGTTATGGGGCTAAAGAAGGAGATGGAAATTTCTGTGGGAATACTGAGAACACTCAAAGACGTAGAAGGGATATGATAGGTGATCTAATAAGCGGGTGGGTGAGGTTTTTTGGTTTTGTCAGAAAGAATATTATGGAGGAATGGGAATGTTAATAGGAAAATGATATCAGAAATGATAACAACTCTATGAATAGAATATGAATGGAAATGATTAATGATAAAACACTTACCAATGGTTGGGTGGTGGTGATGATTAGTTAATGTAATGGAGCTTGGTACAATAGTGATGCTTCCCAGAATGTTACCGTGAGTGCCAATTCTTTTGGATCTATTCTGGTACTGGCTATGGACATATGGGTGTGTGATAAGACTCTGGTTCTTCTTGCATGTAGCTCTCTTCTTGTCTTCTTGCTCTCAAAATATGCCAACCTAAAAACAAGGTTGCTTAGGTGAATAAATGGTAACCGACGACGGTTTAGGGGTGACTAGCATCGGTTAAGGTGAGATTCCCTAGGTTTACTAAAATAGTCAAATCTCTCTTATTCCTTGGGCCTAGTTATTTTGTTGTCATGGATTAGAACAAAATTTTCCCTTCTATGAGTAGTAATGTGGTTAGAGAAATCTTAGGCATTGATTTTAGGGTTAGACCAAATCTTAGCTCATTAAGGCAAGTAATACTTAGTTATTGTTAGTTATGGAAACATGCCAAGAATAGGTCTAAGGTGAGATGGTTGGATGAGGTGTTTAGGTGAGGTGGTGGGGTAGAAATTAAGATAATTATATAATAAATATTGTGAGGATATATATTAATTTAATTAAATTAACAGTGATGTGGGTTAGAAGGGGCCTTGGTTAAGCGAGTATGTTTGAGCTGGTTATTTGACTAGGGACCAAGGGGAGTGTGACCCAATTTTGGTGTCTACACTTGTCTACCATGTCACTTCACCTCTTCAACTCACATGGATGTATCCTTCAAACATAATTAATGCATGTCGTTTTGAGCTGCGTCTGAATCAATTCAAAAATTCAAAAACATACAACACTTGAGTTCCTCCACTCATTTGAATTTTGTATCACAAATTCGAAGTGAGAAACCTCCTTCTTTACAGAGTTTGTAAAAGTTGTATAACTTAACAATGGGTGGATACTTGATAAGAAATGAACCAAAAAACCATTCATAAATGTGGAATTAGCCACAAATTCTATAGTACTTTCATGATAATGGTTGGATCAATTACATCAATAAGTTCTAAGGTTTCAACGAGGCTATGGTCAAAAAATTTACCACCACCTTCAAGGACAAGAAGGAAATGATAAATGGTTTGCAAGTTAAGGTTAATGATGAAATATTTGCTACAGTAACTAGACTACCATCATAAGGTGAGGTGTATCCTTCAAAATCAAACCCAGAGGAAGCTTGCGCAGAATTTACAGAGGACGACATTTTTGTGGTAGATAGAAAAGGTACTCATTGAACTTATTTAAGACCTTTTTGGGAAGATGAGTCAAGTTATATCATAAAATATTTTACCTATGAGGGTCAATATTCATGGTTAAACATTTCCCATTTTAAACTTCTAAATCATTTGAATAATGGCATAAATGTGAATATACCAAATTTTTTGTATGAAATTTTGAAGAAGATGAGTAGGGAATCACAAAAAGGAAATTATTCATTATCTCATCATTGTCTTGTCACTTTGATTGTTAAACATGCATTGACAACTGAATGTCCTACAATAAAGTGGGGATACTTTTCTTGAGTAAAGCATCTTAATGATCTGTTGAGAAAGGGTAAGAAAAATAAAAAGGCTCAGCTAGTTATTTTATGCCTCCACTTGAACATGTAGCTTCAACATCCATTCAGTCAGAAACCCATATTCTTGAGGAAACCCCTATTCTTTCAGAATCCTCCATAATTGAAGAAACACCTATCCATGACAAACCTCCATCTCGAAAACAAGGTCCTAGACCAATCTCTCCTGACAGGGTTCTGGTTACTGAAGCATTGCTTAATATATTAACACTAGACTCCTCTTCCTCTAAAGGTAAACTGAAATCCTCAACTAAAGTCTCTGAGCCATCTAGGAGGTCAAATATGCTTAATCCTAAAAATACTAGAACCTCAAATCCTAGTAAGAATTCAAAATTTTCTGGACAATGATGAAGAGGGACTAGAAAAGAAAGAGGAAGCTATTCCAATGGAAGTTGAGAAGGAAGTCCATATAAACACAGATGAAGACATAGTCATGGAGGAATAGACTAGGGATGTAGAAAAGAAAAAGGAGGAAGAATTTGGTGAAAAAACTGATAATGAGTGCCCTACTGAATAAATTTAGGTTCAAACATAGGTCATTCATGTTGGGGAAACCCAGTTACAACATGAAGAAGTAATGCCATTTGAAGAATTTGAAAATATAACCAATGCTCATAATAGCCCTGAAAAAATAGAGGTTGTTCATGTGTAGTATAAGGATGATGCAGTAACTAAGGAAAGTTATGAAGCAATAACTACAGTTGAATACAATGAGAGACAACATGGGGAAGTGTTATTAGAACCAGTACATGAAGAACATACCAGTATCATGGATATTGAACAAAATTTGCCACTTGATATATAAGTAATAATTGACAACATTGTCAAAACATTTGAAACAAAATATGTTGTTGAGATAATGCACATAGATGATCCTTCAGTTTCCCCAGACATAGCTCATATACTCTCATAATCTGTGTCTCAACCAATGCCACCACCAAACCTATAACCACATGTTTTCATACAAGATATTTTTAGAGAGCCTTCTAGGAAAGAATGTAGAAATATGGCAACCCAAACCCATTTAGAATATTAGGTCCAAATGGTTGAGAATTATTGTAACAAGCTACAAAGAAGGTGGGAGAGGGAAAAGGAAGAGTTACTCTTCCAACATAAAAAGGTTCTAAAGGAAAAATATAGACAATTGAGGGAAAAGGAAAATGAAATTGTAAGGCTTAAAAAGAAACATGAAGCTGTAGTTTAGGTAATGAATGAAATATTCAAATGTAGGCCACCATAAAATATTTATGTTGTCTTTGTAAAGGAACAAATGTTGCAGTTTAAATACACTTGTATAAACAATGACATACTATTTGATATCATTGGAGCAAATCCTTTCTTTAGAATATATCTAAAAATGCCCCATGAGATCTAGTTACTTCTTTGTGAACTATATATATTCAATTATGCTTTAGAATATGATAGAGACTGGATCCCTATTTTCTACATTGGGGATGTACAAGTTTAGGAACTGTGTTCTTACTTCCATAATGAACTATACAGGAAAAAAATGGTAGAATACAGAAAATTGTGTAAAGAGAAACCATTGATAATCAGAGAAGATGCAGATGATTGAAGAGTATGGTAAATTTATGAAGGAGCAGAAAATAAAACAGAGGGTATACAGGATGAGTGAAGAAGTACATGATGAGGTCAGATATCACACTAGGTTCAATGGTGTGAAAATAGTGCAAGCATCAAAATAACATGGGAAGATAAACCGCCAAAGCTGAGGAGAAAATAAATGCATTAATATCCAAACATTATCCCAAATATCTAGAGAATCAATCCAGATATTAAGGTAGTAAGGGGATGTGGAAAAACTTGTTATCCTATTAGATACTATCCACCTATTTTCCACTATACAATACCACATTGGTTTTGGGATCAAGAACTAAACGAGAAATTGGAGGAAAGGATAATGGAATGGTACATGAGGAATGCACACTATTTTCTTATTGAACCAGAAGGGACATCCATGCCAACCGACTTCATACGACTGTGCAACATCATATAGGAAGATCCCAAAAAAGTAGAGGATAAGCAATGAGAATGCTTGAATGTGGACATTCAAGAAACTAAGTCTGGGGGTGTGATGAGACCCTTTAATTACTATTTTAATTATCTCATATTTTGTATATTTTGTATACCCTTGCACTATTTATCCCTGTTATTCTGTCAGAAATTTTCACTTGAGCTTAAAATTATGAAATTTATATTAATTAATATAGCTATTACCAAGTTACTCTATTTTATGGATTTTGAATGTGTATGTTAATCTCTTGGATGTAATGAAATGATTAATAGTTCTTTGTTTAGATGTCATACTTGTTTGCAAGAAGTTGTTATATGTTATCACTAACATGTAGCTGAAGGAACTCTGTCACAATGAAAGGGACTTGTCTACAACAACTAGGACTCATCCTCAGCAAAGCACCTGCATCCAAAGGAGAACATGTACATATACAAGATCATGATTATGGGAAGCTTGATCAATGTGGATACTTCACCTGAGTTCACACATGTTAATAAAGGAGAATTTACAAGAATAAGAAATAGATCTCATGCAAATACTTGATTATGATCTACAACTACTGTGGAAATAGTTGATTTAACTTGATTTCTAGACTAAACAATTAGTTATGTTGTTGTATTAGAACACATTTTCTTAAGTTCTGATTGCATGCATAAGAATCTAAAAATTTCTTAGTAGTAATATTTTACTAAATCAAAATGTATCTTTTAGTTTGAAAGAGTCTCTTCAGGTCTATGTTGATTATAAAGAGAGTGGAGAGATTATACTAGGTATCCATCGAAAGTAGAGGAATTGCTGTAATTTTCATTCTAACTCTTCATGTTGATGAATAAAATATGAGTTCTATATTTTTTCTATATACACAAGATTTAAGAAGGGTTATCACCCAAGTGAGGGCCCACTTGTGGTTTGTTAAACCCCCTTTCCTTTTAGTTTCTTCAATGCATAGATTAGAATAGCAACAACTCATTCCTTTACTTATGTTATGATTTTATCTACTCTATTACTTAGCTGCAACATTTTCTTTCATATGTAACGAAGTTTACTTCCAGCATTGTATTTCTAAATGTTGTGATAACAATATTTTAGTTTATCCCTCTTAAGCACCCAAAACTATGTATACAACACTGGAAGAGTTGAAAGTTTATGTCCCTAGGTCTGATGAATAATTTACTATGGATTAGTGAACAACGTACTAGTTTTTGCTAATTAATTTACACCATCATTGGTCATGGTGGATGTTTGTTGTTGTAGACACCAAAATTTGGTCACACTCCCCTTGGTCCCTCTTCAAATAGCTAACTCAAACATATTCACCTACCCATGGCCCTTTTACCCCACATTAATATTAGTTTAATTATTTATAATTAAACAAATACCCATGATCACAATATTCATTATTTAATTACCTTAATTAAAACTAATTTCCACCTCACCTAGACACCTCATCACAAACCTATTCTTATTACGTTTCCCTTTTACTAGGACTCAATATTCACTCATCAGAACTAACTAAGACTTGGTCCTACCTACCTTAATGAACTAAGACTTAGTGCAACCCTAAAATCACATACCTATTCTTCCTTTAACTACATTCCCGCTCATTAAAATGTAATATTCCGTTTTGATCTGAGAGAATAGACAGAGCTGGCCCAAAAGATAGCCAAGATCTGGAATTTTTAGTAAACCTAGGATTTCTCACCTTAACCAATATCGGTCAACCCTAAATCGACACCAGTCACCCTAAACTTTCGTCAGTTACCATATATTCATTTTGGTAACCTTTTTGAGAGGTTGACCACATTATCAAGCTTTAGAATGAAGTATATCTACATGTAAGAAAGAACCAGAGCCCTTTTGCACATCCAGATATCCATAGCTAGCACCAAGACTGATATGAAGGTATTTGCATTCATGGTAGCATTCCGAGAAGCACAGCTGTAACACTAGGCACTATTCTAGAGATCAACCTTCACTAGCATATCCAACCACCTCTCCACTAAATTAATTTAGAACCCTTCTGAACTCCAAGTATGTTGGTTTCTCCTTTATCACTTGCAGTTGTATTCTCTATTTTGCTTCATATATTCATTGTTCTTGCTTAGATTTATCCCTCAACTTTCTCTCTATCAACCACCCCCTCACACCCCACCTAAAATTCACAAAAACCTATCCCAAAACTATTTACCTCATTTAGACCTCAAAAACACCCTCCAAACTCTTTGTGTAAACACAGAGAGTTCCAAAAAAATCATTCTACAGCATCTTATAGTTCCCCACATTCACCGATACCGGTTAACCCTAATTGTGGTTGGTCTGTCTTATACCGACATTGGTCTCCTTAATCGATATCAGTCACTGTGACTATCAAACCAGCCTAAAATCTCAACCCTTAGCCTACCCCAAACCTCACTCAAAACCTTACCACACCTATTTTGGACCTATCACCTCACCTCCCCTAGAGAGACCTTTCCAACTCTTTGTTCCAAGACAGAAGAGATCCCAAACACCCTACCCCTAACTCCCTTCCACTTTCCATAGTGACCTATATCTGTAACCCTAAACTAGTATCAGTCATCCTTAAACCAACATCGGCCACCCTGACTGATAGTAGTCTTTGTGTCTGATAACACTGTTCCATACCAACAACCTAATTACCTCACCCAAAACAACATTAAATCTTACCCAACCTTACCCAGACTCTATATGTGACCTGTAGACCACCTATGCTACCCATAACCTTACCCATAAACTTTACCTACATAGAATTTAGTATTTAATTAGATCAACACTGATAGTAATATGAGGCACCCAAATTAGAATCCTAGTAATATATTATTTTATTTACATGTTTAAATTGTTTTATATTGATTTATAAATAGTGGATTGACGGCCTTCTAGGAAGTATCACACTTCCTAGATCTAGTATACTCTAGGCAATCCACTATCATATATTATTTAACTCTCTTGTGTGGTCTTGTTTTTTATTTTAGGTAGTTCCTCCGAGCCAAAAGGAAGCTCTCACAGTCAACATTGGATATAGAAGTTAGAATGTGCGTGATGACCTTTAAACCAAAATCACAATAGGTATTCCTCCTTGGCTCATACCCTTATCTATTTCGTCAAATCCATAAAGAAAACGGTGAAACAATATGGCATGCATGGTGGGACCGTCTCTTGGGTTCATTGAATTTTCTTTATATAGGGAAAAATTTGTTGTTTCTTTCTTTCTTTTCAAAAAAATAAACATTTAATCTTCTCCTTGGTAATATTCCTTTCTTCTAATTGTCTAAATGACATTTGTCATTTGGTGCTTAAAACTAACTGCTTCTTCCTTCTTGCTTTGAATTAGTGAAAGAGCTTCCCTTTTCATGTTCATCACTTGTTACATCGAATATCACATTTCAATTTGTTTTTAAAACACTTACTTTACATTTTGATTTGTTGCATTATAGCTCACATTAAAAATGAGGGAAACCTATATGTTGGAAGTCATGCACAGCTGATGGTTGACACAATTGAACCATAGAAAGCACTTTCTTCTCTCTCTCTCTCTCTATTTTCCAAACTGCACAAATTTGAAATTTACACATCTTCTTAAACAACATCCCACCTGGAAGAAGTTTTCAACAATTACACGATCATAAGATTGACAGTGGACACCCAGCTGATTTTCTTTGTCTAGTACCCCATCAAAGAACGGCCTGCCCCTGCCAAAATGTAACATGGAACCTCACCTTTAGAATTTCCTTCTTCGTAGGAAGCCTTCTAAAAAAACTCTATTCTAAATTCACATGTCAGTATTAAATAACATAAGCTAAAACCAACATAAGATTCACCTTTAGGACTATGTGTTTTTTAGCTTTGTTCTTTATTTGCATTTTGAGGTGTGAGGATACAATTCTTCATTTTTCTTTTTGTCTTTCACACTCACCCATCACAGTTGGAGTATTTTGAATTTCTCTAAGTGTGTCAGGAACTCATCTTATCATCCCTAGAATTATAGGTCGATTATTCATCCAATTTAAATTCACAAAAATTCCATAAATTTCTTCATTCAGTCAGACTTCATAGTGACCGACATCAATCTAGCTGCATGTTGCCAGTTTACAACTATACAACCAGTGAAGATTACCTAACCGATAACAGTTCCTTGTTCTTTTGGTTAGGTAACAAAAGTACATCCCTATCTAATATTAAATTATAAAAAGAATCTAACTGTGTACCAAATCAAAACTCTGGGTACTGTAAGGACAGGGATCAAATAAGAATTAGTTTTTTATCTGACAGTCATCAACCTAATCAACTTAATTTGCTGAAGGACTGTTGTTTCCATACATAGTAACTAGCTATCGGTTCACAAATCCTTATCATGATTGAGCACTTGATCGTGATAAGCAGTCACCCCTTACAGCGTCATCAGATAGTTTCCAACCGAATTTCCAAGTCACTAGCTGTTAGGGTATTTTCAAGATCAAGACATTGACCAAACTAATTCGTAAGTCCTCTAAACTTATATTTTTTCCCATTTAAACTATTGTTCCCTGACAGTCATTAAAAGCATAAAAATACAACATCTCACCTCGATATACATTTTTTGAAAACAAATAAACAACAAACCAATCAATAACGCCATGTATTTTTCACGGCAGTGTTTCAGCCACTCGCAGCCAAGTCATATCAGTTTCACAAATCCATACCTCCCATTACCTATGGATACACAACTCATTTTATCCAAATTGCTACCAGAGACGACCATTTGCAACAAGACACCTTGACCAGAATCTCACTTTTTTTTAGTACTCATCAAGTTTTTCCATTATTCCAAAAAAGACTAAAAATCCTACAAGACAGTTGAATATAAAACCCATTCCTGATATCTATCCCTCATATTCATCGCAACCCACCTAGAAATCCCATGTATTTCTAGTTTAGGTTTACTAAAACTTCCTTCCCATTCACAACATCCAGAATAACAAACAAATTTTAAAAAACACTATAACTGAAACCTTCATTAAATCATCTATCACACTTGCAAAATCAATTAAATTTCTTCAACATTTGATTTAATTATAACCCCATATAGGGAGGTGCATACCTCACATATGCCTGATTTCATTATCAACCATCTCTATTGTCTGGAAAATTATACCCCTTTCCTCAACCTTAAAGACCCAAAATGTGCTAGCTTGCAGATCCTTACCCTCTAAATGAGAAAACTCCAGACTTGTCTCAGACTACCACACAAATTTACGCAATACTACCCACAACACCTGAATTAATCTATAACTTAGGTCTAAGATATGTGCTTAACAAGATCTATTCACTCCTATGCAAATCTCATACTCAATACCACGGATACACTATCATACCATGGGGAGCTCATACATTCACATAGCTCATATCCCATTTTTATGTAGGGGAACCCATTCATCCAAAAACGGCTCATCTAACAACCATAACAACAAAATGATGACTTGACATTCCATGCAGTGATTGCTTCTTCAAGAAACATCTATTTCGGGACTCGCAATAAAAAACTGACTTTTTTTTACAATGAAATCTGTAACGAGTCCACTAATTCCATGTAATGTATTCAAAGATCGTCACCTACCGCAATCCTCTAATTGGGAAATCTCCTAGAGTTAGATGTGGTTTTTTAGTATATTCAAAAACAATAGTATCGACACTTGGGGTCGATTGAAATTTGTATGTGCTACCTAATCGACCAAGAATGACACTTTGCTCCTAATAATATTTAAACCATTATAACTTGACAGGATCTTATCCACAGTTGCATTGGTAGAATGGACTACCTCATTGATTCCAATAATGATCCTTTAATCAACCTATTGCATGGAGCTCACATTGGGTCATTTTTAAGGACCAATATTAATCCCAAGAAATTAAAATGACCAATGTCTATTGCACTGGGGTCAGCATCGACCGAGATTTAATATTAAAACAACTTCTATTTTAGTCCACTCGATGGATGGATTAAATCTTAAGGTCAATCAATTGACATTCAAAGTTACCTCAGACTCTTATCAAACAGTTGTGTTGGTTCTGAAAATATATCGGGTGGATAGATCTATGGACAGATGAGCCAACAGTGTGCAAGGCATATCCCCTCTTTGAGACAGCAAAGAGAAACTAGTTTATTACTATTCTACTAGCATGAATCTCATGCAAGTCTCCACAATATTCTACCTTCAGGGGTTTTGGGATCTCATCCCTAGTAGAGGTATTTCCAACTATAAGAAGAAGGGAAAGAAACAAGAGGTGGGGAGATAGGAAAGATATAAAGGGAGAAAAGAAATGAATTCCAAAGTAGAAAGGTCAGAAGGTCTATGATTTGGGTTGGTAGTATACAGAGCCAAACCTACTTTGCATAGACGAATAAAACAATTCTGATGAATAAATGACAACAAAGTAGAAGTATATTCAACAAAAACAATCACAAAGATCTAACATAAGAAAGGTCTGATGTAAAAACACATGTATTCAGCACAAAGTCTAAATATTGTATTTTTATATTCGTTTCCTATTACAAAAAGTCTCAAAGTATTTTCTTCCTACTTCTATTTCTTCATCTAAAAAAGTATCCACCACCCTTCAATACAACAAGTATTCAAGCATATATAGAAGGAGAGAAGAAGAGAGAAGGCAAAAAACAAACCAACAACCTAATTACAAGAATATCTTACAAGAGATATCTAAAAGTCATTTGTTGACTTTTTGACAACTTTGTGGACGACATCATCTCATGATGCAAACATGGGTGATGTCATCGTTTGTGTCAACATACTATTAGATAATTACAAGGAGAGAAGTCGGGAAGAATGAGGACTATTCATCTTCGTCCTCACAGCTGAAAGGGGGTATCCTGCTTTTACTATGTTGCTCAGGTGACGAGATGTGGAAATTGAGGCACGGTAATTCCATGACCTTGCTGATCATGGGTTGAAGTTGATCCTGAGAAGGATCCTTCGTGTCAATCACTGATAGACCTCGCAAGTCTCCCGCTCATCTATGATCTTTTCTTAGGGAGCTTGGAATATTCATTTTTTGCGGTCTATCAGGACTACCCCAATGAAGTCACGACAGGCCCAGCAGGTTGTTGATGGATTCGGCATGTGGAAAGTGACTTCTGGCCCCCAGCCCCTACGAAATGATCTCCTTGATGATCCAAAATAGTTTTCATCAACCTTTCTTAGGGTGAAAGAAGGAGTGAGTAAGCTTGGAGACATTCTTAGGACAATTTGCTCCATTTGATGCATTACATCTAGGGCTTCCTCCTTGATCTTGTCAATCTTCTCTAGGACGAACTCCAACTAATCGACCTGGTAATCTAGAGTAGAAAGGATTTTATTGAGGGCTCTGGGGTGACCAAAGACGCTGAACTTGACCAAATCTTTGACTGATCAGTCGAGCATTTTCTGAAAGGTCTCATGCTGCATCCTGGCATGGTCCAACTCTTCGGAGATGGGTCCTACTATCGCCTGGAGTTCTTTGTTTGCCCGATTGATATTCTGATACAACTCGGTGAACTTGACTATTACCTCCTCGTTGTCTTTGAGGATCTGATCCCTCCAGGTGGAAACTTCCATACCTTGTTTGCTAATTTTGGCATACTCATTTATCTTGTCCTGACTTAGAACCTCAGGAGTTTCTATGGCAGTTGTATGAGGTGCACTGCCCATTTTCTGTAGGGTGTGGAGAAGATTTTTGTTTTGTTCCTTTAGCAACCTTTTCTCCTCCTTTGCTTCTTGAAGTTTCTTGCAAAGGGCATCCAATGTAGATAGGGCCTCTCCTTGAAGGATTTCTAAAGACGTTCCCATTGTGATTTGGGTCACTGTATAATTTTTGAAGACAGATCCTTTTTACCCTTTAAAGGATCGGGATATGCAATCTCCATTACTCTCTCCCCCAATGCACTCTGAGAGAAGCAGGTTATAGGCTTTTGCTTCTTAGCCCCCTTTTTCAGGATGATGGAGAAGTCCATCAGTGTGATAGGGACTTTCCTCTTTTGCTGGCTTAGATGCTGGGAGATCCATGCTGGACTTATTAGAACGGGACCATAGGTGGAAGCGGGAGCAACTGCAGTGGATGAGGGGAAATGGGTAGAGACACTTGGTGGTGGCATCGAGAGAGAGGCCGAGAAAGTGCTCACGGGAGGAAGGGACACTGCAGAGGAAGAAGAAGTGGGAAAGGAAGGGATCTGAGCGATGAGAGAAGAAATGGTATGGGACAGTTCCGCGAGAGAAGAGAAGATGGATGACGAGGAAGAGGGAACAATAGAAGATGGGGGAGAGGACACGACCAAAGGAATGGTCACTTGGGTCACTGCGAGGAGGAGAAGGAGGAGAGGTAGAAGGGATAGAAGGGACCTCAGCGGCTATAGTAGTGGTGACACCCTAAGTGGATGTGCCCGTCGAAACACCTTCTGCTGCTTCTTTCTCTGGGGAAGCTAGAGTTTGAACTTGTTCTTGTACAGTGGAAGGAGGACTTTTAGGAGCTCCTTCTTGAGTAGTGCTCGATTCTTTTTCTCACCCTTACCTTTGACCTTTGGTAGATGCTTCGGTTTGATAGGTGCGTTGCCCAATGGTGATGTAGTGAAATCTACCCGAGGTAGATGAGGTCATTCATCCTACACCAATGTTCTATCCTCTGCAAAGTTTCTTTGATGCTTTCTTCAATGGTCTAGGGTGCTTTTGTTCTGTCTATCACAACAAACGGCCAGTTGTCCCCATCTGTATCTAGATATACCTGATCAACTTCTTGATCAGCAGTTTGATAACCTTTTGGGATGATGGCCACGCCATACTGAATAATCTCTGCTAGGGCCAGGTGAGAGTTATCCTTCCTTCTAAGTTTGAACTCATGATACAGGTCGATATAGATGTCCTCAATATGTGGAATGTGGATAGGATCGAGTTTTACCTTGGGAAGGAAATTCCTTGGATAAAAAGTGGGCCTCACTGGGAAGTTGTGTTTCAGATTGAGAAGTTCTAGCTCGGCAAACATTTCACAAGATTTGTGGTGAGATATGCATGTGTATTTTCCCACTGTAAGGGGGAAAGGAATTCCACCCTTCTTTCTCTTTAGGCACTTCTCATGGTACGTTACGAGCTATCTAGATAGCTCCAACAGAATTAGTTTGGGGCCGATATATCTTGGCAATTTGGTGGGTTCACCCAGGAAGTTAGCTGCCCTGAGATAGGTGAAGGTGGGAAATTGTGTAAATAAGGCCCCCCCACTTCTCTGTTGCTATGACAATGCTCTTGGTTGTTTCGACTATGAGCCATGTTTATCCTCAAAAGGTAGACGATGCCATAGAAGAAAGCATCATTAATATTTGTAAACTACGAAATATTGTTCTCTAGCTTCAGCTCCAGATAGTATTCATATATTTTTACTTGGGGCCAAACCCCACATCGGCTCAATGCTGGATAATCCCTTTCTGAGGCTGCAGCATAGACTACGTAGGAGTTCATGTAGAACCTCCCCGTTGTGGTGAGTTGTTGGAGTTGTTCATATATGGTGATGCTTATTATCTCCGTCCACTCAAAGTGTTGCTCAGGTACATTATTATTCATGGTCTCCAGGTACCTGAGCATCCATTTATGAAAGTAATGGGCGTCAGAAAGCCCAAATACTCTACTGAGGAATGTGATAGTATCACTCAGTTCCTCGGAGAAGTCACTATGGTGAATAACCTGTGGCCATCTAGTTATCACCTTCTTGTTTTTTAGGTACACCTCATTCATCAGTTGCATGCACTGGTATTCATTGTCCTCCCAAGACTTGGTGCAGTCTTCTTGGCTTACAGTCACAAAGTGTTTGTGGTGAGGGATGCCTAACATGATTTCGAAGTGTCAGGCGGTGAGGTTGATTATGACCTTGCCCTTTTCATTTTGGACACACCTTGTGTCTTTGTTGTAGAAGTGGGCCAGTACCATCATGAATTCATTGTTTACTGCACTGACGGGGATCCCCCCAGCAAAATGCAGGCCACTACCTACTAGTTTTGTCCATCTAGGGAGTCCCTGTGACTTTCCTAGTCTTGGCCCAGAAATCTTCCACATCGATGTGACTAAGCTCAGAGTCTCTTATATCCAGGTCACATTCTACCTGAGACTCGGGCATTCTGACCCTCTGGTACTTGTATTTCATTTCTTCTTCCGTAAGCTTGGCTTTACCTTTTGACTTGGTTGGCCTCTTGCTTGATGTAGACATATGTGGATCTGAATTCAGTTGCTGATCTACAAGAAGAAGAAGCGAAACCCAACGCAGGAGAGCCATGTTAGCTGTTAGATCTTTCATTAGAGTATTACAGAATAGAATGAAGAGTTAGCAATTTTAAGGCCTCAGGGCGCAGGGCGCATGAACAGTGCAGGCTGCAGAGTTAATAGAAAGGTGCACAGAATCGGAATGTTACAAGGAACAAATCAGCGTGAAAGGTGCAAAGCACATGAATTTTTCATATGACATCATGTTATTGTAAGTGGGGATGCGCCTGTGCCATCTATATAAGGTTAGGCTGGGCGCAAATAAACTTGGTGTTGCAGGAGATTAGGATGCACCAATGGCGCATGCAATTGGCATGTAACAGAGGATGTTGATGCAATGAATGGCATAGGATAAATGCATGTTGCATGATCTTTCTGTGCACAAAGGGGAATTTGGCGCAGGGAAGGATTGCATGACACTGTGTTGCTGTAAGAGGGTATGCGCCCGCGCCAATTTTTAGGTTTTACTTGGTTTTTACATGGCATGGGGATATTACGTGTTGCATTCAATTTTGGTGCACCATTAGTGCAACTGTGCTTCCTATTGCAAGGGTGGTGATTGTGCCAAAGGGTAAAAATATAGTTTGGAAACGTTTTTCACAGTTTTCTATCTCTCTGATATATTTGTGATCTTTTAAGCTTTTCTTCAGGGATTTTAGATGGTGAAGGGGGCACAACAAGGAGATCCAGGTTGATTTTTTTGAGGCAGAGCCCTCCTTACCAGAAGATTTGGAAAGGGGATGAAAACAGTTTGAGGGTTTAATGGATTTGCATATTCATTATGTCCTACCACATAAACAACCAAAACAAAACACAAGAGGAGTAAGAACCACCTACCCAGAATATATAGGACGTGAGATATGAAACGGGGTCCACGAACGTGACACGAGGATGACGGGTGTGTTGACAGGTGCAGAGGAATAAAGTTATTACGTGTTTTCTAACTGGTGAAAGTATCAGGGAAGATGTGCCTATATAGATAAAGGTGCAATAAATGTGCCAACCAATTTTTCAAGGGGGCGCACCAAAACATGTGTCGACACGTAAAACGGTGCACACCCTTTGGCATGGAAAAATGCATGTCAAAATGGGGATACTTGTGCCTTTGGCACAATTTTAAGACTGTCAACACTTCATTCCTTGCGCCCTTTGGCGCACCAAAACATGGCGCAAAAAATTTATGTGTTAGCATGAAGGTGCATGCACCTTGGTGCACACAAGAAAGGCATATCACGGTAAGGTGCACCAAAACATGGGTCGGCACGTCAAACGGTGTGCCAAAGGAAATGAAGGGGGCACAAATTTACTCTATGTAACATAGATAAAAGGTGCGCCAAGCCAAAAGGGACCAAAATGCCTAAGTTCGGAGAAATAGATTTCCCAGAAAGGGATTTTGCGACATTCCAAACATAGAGGGGTCCCTTACGAGGGACCAGGACAAAATTTTAGTGTGGTTACCTATAAAATTTCCCTCGTCAATTTTATAGGATAATAACTAGCTCTTTCTGGGGACTATCTTTGAGTGAAACTCAAAGGTAGAGAACCTCATATCAACATGTGCCTATCCATTGGGAAATAGGGTCAAAAACAAGGGGGAGGACGAAAGAAAACACATGACGAAATAAAACACCCAACAAAAGCAAACACCCAACAAAAGCAAACACACAACAAAAGAAAACTGTACAAAGAAGAGAGCAAGCTCTACTTCCTGAATATTTTGAGGTGTTGCCCGCTATAGGGAAGCGGGAGTTCAGTTCCGTCCAGATACGAGAGATAGAAGATATTTTCTACCGTTGAGCTGTTTGATCTTGAAAGGCCCTCTTCATAGAGAATCAAATTTCCCGTGCATGCCCTTTGGCTCTCTCCCCTTTGTCCCACAAGAGGATGAGATCTCCCACTTGGAAATCTCTTTGGTTAGCCCTTTTATCAAACAATTTATTAACTTGATTCTGATGTTTGGCGATCCTGTCAACCACTCTTATTCTTTTCTCTTCAAGCTCTGATAGATACATGATCCTCTTTTCAAGGAAATTTTTGGAAAGTCTCATCTTCAATTGTTCGTGCTTAAGCACAGAGCAGGGAGCTCTGTAGAAATGGGAATCTCGGCGTCAGTCCCATATAACACTTAAAAATGCGACATACCAAGAGACCTCTTGGGGGTAATGCGGTCTTCCCACAAGGCATCGTACAATGAATTTTGCCATGACCACTGACTCTCATCAACTAGCTTCTGTATGATGGTCACTAGGTTTTTATTACTGGATTCTACCTGACCATTTCCCTTGGGGTAGTAATCTGAGGCGTGGGCCAAGGTTATCCCGTGTTCATAGAAAAAACCAAAAACTTATCGTGAGGAGAATTCGGAAGCATTATCAGCAACAATCTTGTTTGGATACGCCAAACCTGACAATGATATTCTCTTTTGCATGAAACTGCAAACAACCTCGGAAGTGGCATGCTTGAAAGGTATGGCCTCTACCCATTTGGTGAAGTAATGTATTGCTTTCAGGATGTAAACTATGTCTGACACTCGATTGGGGATGGAGTGCCCTGATAAAATTGATTCCCCACTACCTGAATGGTTCATCAATAATGACCGACCTGAGGGGAAAAGTAGCCAATTTTGGCTTGTTGACAAATTGTTGGCAGAGCTCGCACTTTGCTACCTAGGTGGCTATATCTTGAAATAGCGTTGGCTAGTAGTACCTAGCCTAGATGATCTTGTGTGTTGTGACGGAAGAGGAGAAGTGACCACCATAGGCCGAATCATGAAAACTCTCCAGTAGCTTTATCTATTGTGGTTTGTCAACACATCGCAAGAAGATGCCATCTATTCTACATTTGTATAAATGTCATCCCAGATGATATATCTGGCTGCTCTAAGCTTTATAGCACGTTTCTCCTTTGAAGATAGATGAGCTAGACACTCACCATAAGTGAGAAAGAAAACAATATCAGAATACCATTCGTCATTGGTGGTAAAAAATAGAACCATGGGTAGAGAATCAACTTTTTCCAGCTGGCTTTGTGCACCCTTGGTGAAATTATCCTTTCCCTCAGGGTCTTCTGAATCCCTGTTTTCAGCCATAAGCTGACATAGGCCCTTGCCCCTTACCAACTTAGTCGGTTTTATATCTAGATCATACTCTTGGACTTTTACAATCCAATTTCCTTGCAAACTCCCTAACTCCTGTTGAGTTAGGATGGACTTGACTGCCATGTCAGGGACCAGTACCATTGTATGAGAACTTAGAATGTAATACCTGAAGTTATTGACCTCTTTGACCATGGCGAAGGCATGCTTTTCCAACTGAGTCATATTTAATTCATGGGGCTTGAGAGGAGAGCTCATAAACACAATTGGGGATTCAACATCCTCAAAATTATTTTGCATTAAGATAGCTGACATAGTGTGCTCAGATGCATAGCTATACATGATAAATTTTTTGGAGAAATCAGGACATACTAGGACTGGCACATGGGCGACAGAGGATTTTATCTCCTCGAATGACTTCTTTCCTTCTTCGCTCCACCGGAAAGCTGGTGACCCTCTCATCATGTTTGATATATGGTGAGTCTTCTCTGCAAAATCAGGAATGAAGCGCTTGAAAAAGTTTACTTTTCCAAAGAAAGAGTGAACTCCGGTCTTTCTTGTTGGTAAAGTAAGGCTCTAAATAGCCTTAACCCTTTCGGCATCTATCTTTGTTCCTTCCTTGCTTACAATGTGTCCCAGAACTTTCCCTCTGTGACTTCGAAAACAAAATATTTCAGATTTAGGGAGATTCCATGTTCCCGACATCTAGTCAATACTTTCTCCAAATGATCGCAATGATCATTCCACTATTTAGAGAACACAGTTAAGTCATCTAAGTAGAATAAAATGACTTTTCCCATCATTCCTTTGAATGCAAATTCCATCTCCCGTTGAAAAGTGGCACCGGAATTGGTCAGACCAAAAGGCATCCTGTTGTAAGTGAATGTACCCCAAGGGGTAGTGAATGTTGTTTTGAACTGGTCATCAGGTGAGACTTCAATCTGATTGTAGCCCGAAAAACCATCAAGCATGGACAACATTTCTGATCCAATCACTGCTTCCAGAACCTAATCCATTATGGGAAGAGGGTAGTTGTCTTTTAAGGAGGCCTAATTTAAGTTACAAAAATATACGCATATGTGTATCTCGCCATTCTTCTTGCGTACTGGTACAATATTCACCATCCAGGTACTATGATGGATAGGAAAAATGATTCGTGCATCCAAAATTTTTTTGTCTCTGCTTCTGGTGAAATGGTTTGACATCTTCTTTCAACGGGATGTTATGTTAGATGTCCTTTGGCTTGAAATTTTAGTCTGGATAGTACCTGAGATCTTAGGATTGTAGTGTCTCTACTTCTGGCGAAAGGGTTTGCCATCTTCTTTCAACGAGATGTTATGTTAGACATCCTTTGGCTTGAAATATTGGAAAAGCTTGGGTGGAAAACCATCAAACTCCTCAATGTTGTCCCATACCGCATTGTGATAATGTTTGAGCCCTTTCATTCTTCACTTGGTATATCCTTTTGACTTGATTTACGACCAACTTTGCATCGCCCTATACTGTCATATTCTTGATTCCTCTTTCCTTTTCCGGCTTGCATGCCGAGTAGCAAAGATTCATACTCAGTCGTATTATTCGTGTTGAAAAACTACAATTTGAAAGAGAGAGGGATAATCTCCTCCTTGGGAGATATCAGCACGGCTCTAGCACTGCATTCACTAGTCATAGCAGCTACCATAAAAATGCAAATTCCAGATCTTGTTAAGATCTTCTGCTTAGATGAGGACATCCACCTTGTTAGACTCAGTGGACAAGAAATATTTTCCCATCCCTGATGATTCAAAGAGAATTTGGGATTTGGGGTCATTGGAATTGGTACTAAGAACTTCTTTTGTGATTCTGGCTCCAACGTTTGCATTACACCTTTGACGGGAATCCTAGCCTTAGACTAGTCCATATGAATCTCCCCACCAACTTCACTACAAAAGCTCCTTCCTAGTAGAATTCCATATGCTGTCTGAATATCGGCAACAAGGACAGTCATCTTCACTCTTTTCTCTGGGAACACTACAAATACAAATTGCACATCTTTGATTTGACCGATTAACGGAATCTACTTGGTTTCCAAGGAATAACATCTACCAAAAGGCTTGGTAAGGGTGAGGCCCAAGGCATGGGAAACTTTTGCTGGCATGACGTTATCTGAAGCCCCAGAATCAATTATGCAGTTGCTTAGTTTGTGGCCATTGATTAGGAGGGAGAGATAGAAAGGTTCTATCTTGCCTAACGCAGATGTCAAGGAAACATTTATGAGAGATGCAGAAGGAGTAGAAAGGATTCTTTTCGGGGAAACCTGAGTAGTTATGATAGCTTGGATTTGGATTATTCGGTCAACCTTACAAGCTACTCAGGATTTGACTGAAGATACTCAGCTTCAGACATTTGGATCTTGGTCTTTTTAGCATGATCAATTATGTCAAACGCGGCCAAGGGTTGCGTTGATGAAGGAATGAGTCCCTCATTTCGTGATGGTAGGGTAGGACTACTGGCCTTGGTAGGAACCTGAGAGGACTGATTCAAAGGGGAGACAGGGGAAAAATATCTTTTTGAAAAAGGTTTAATAACAGGTTGAGCAGGAAGAGGATTACCTCTTTTAGCGATGGTTGGAGGCGTGTTTGACATGGCCTTCTCTTTCTGCATATGGGAAGCCACCCCTGCTTCTTTTCCTTACAGCGGGTAAAAACAACATATGACTACCCGCTTACATATCCTTGGGTACCCTCTTCTTCATCAGATTATTCCTCATCAAATTCCATATACCCGATAGTAGAGTCACCAGTCGGTTCACCGATATCATGATCATCTTCACTTGGCAACAAAGGTTCTTCATAATTTTGCTCCTCTTCTTCGATTTCAGCTAAAGCATTGACCGGAGAGGCCTTGAGTGCCAACCATGGAGCAGCTATGGGTAGGTGGGGCCTTTATGAGATGTTGTTAGAAGTAAAGCTCCTTCGTGGAATATCCCAGTACGAAGTGCTAGGAGAATCTTGAGCTAGCTACTTTTTTAATGCGAGCAGGTCATTTTGCATATTTTGGAATGCCAGATCGGATGAAGTGGCCGGAGAAGGAGCTGAAAATTTCGGCTTGGATGGCTCTCACTTTAATTTGCTAGATATTAGCAAGTTGTCTTCAATCTGTATGGCAGCAGCTTAGGCGAGAACCAAAGTAGCGACTTGTTCTTGCAAGAGTAAAAAAATTACTTTTGAGCTCATCGTATTGATGAAGAAACACTTCTAATTTTCTGGCGTTGACAGCATGGTAGGCGGAACTCGATTGATTAGTGAGTTGAAACAGGCGATGAAATAATGCATGTTTTCATTGACCTCCTTCTTCAGGTGATTGATCTTTGATAGCAACGTGAATGCATCCTCGGAAGGCTTATACCTTTCTTCAAATGCAGTCTGTAAGGTGGCCCAACTAGTAATAGATTCGGTCGATAGATGCTGAAACCATTCCGCTGCTAGTCCTTGCAAGGTTTCCAGAAAGAGGTGAACTGACACATCTTCATGGGTCACATCCAGAATGTTGTATGACATGATGAACACGGATATGTGTGAATCTGTGCTTTGGTTCCCGCTCCCATCGAATTTAAGAAAATTCTTTTGGTTTCCATGTGGGAGTGTGTGAACAGGATGTGGCAAAGCCAAAGGGCCCATAACATTTCCCCATGGTACTACCATTTGAACAGCTGGAAAAAGGACGCGAGCTAGAAGCAAAGTTCCACTGAGTAGCAAGGCACTACTAAGTGATGAAGATGTTCCTTGTGAGAGACGCTTCTTTCGTGGAGGTGAGACGCTCCTGGATGACCGGTTAGTTGAACCTAGCGATGAGAACCGTGCCAGTGTAACACTAAAGTTATGCCTTTGAATTAGATCAAAAGTAGGATTGATTACTCCACGAGCCCTTCTGATATGATTAAATGGTTCACCCGCTAGTGTACCTTCCAGATCTGTAATATTTTGGATTAAATCCTAAAAACCCTTTTTGGTTGTACTTGCTGATTTTATGATTTTTCTGACAAAAATCAGCAGCATGTACCTTTTCTAAATATTTAATTTTATCCTCTTTTGAAAACCGATTGCGGTTTTAATGACAAAGAACAACGAGGATAAAATGATGGTTAACTTAGCAAGCTGATTTTCGGATCTCAGAGTTGACTTCTGGCAAGGGTTTCGAAATTTTGCAAAACAGTAAAAAACTCATATCTACGGAAAAATATGGGTTTTTATAAAAACTCAGTGAACTAAAGATCTCTATCTAGCCCAGATCTATGGACCTCAGAAGAAAATTTTCAACTTGGAGTATTTTTGCAAAATTTTTGGATTTTGAACAAAAGTTAAAATTTGCAAACATGTAGTGATATTTTTTATTTTTACTAATTTTCTAACATACCACTATCATAGATCCGTTAGATCTGTTCGATCCCCAGCAGAGTCGCCAAAAAATGTTGGTCCAAAAATCTATTAGGTGGACAGATCTATGGATAGACGAGCCAACAGTGTGTGGGACATAGCCCCTCTTTGAGTCAGTAAAGAGAAACTGGTTTATTGCTATTCTACTAGAAGGAATCTGTGCAAGTCTCACAATATTCTGCCTTTGGGTTTTTAGGATCTCATCCTAGTAGAGGTGTTTCCAACTGTAAGAAGAAGGGGAAGAAACAAGATGGGGAGATAGGAAAGATCTGAAGGGAGAAAAGAAATGAATTCCAAAGTAGAAAGGTCAGAGGGTCTATGTTTTGGGCTGGTAGTAAATAGAGCCGAACTTACTCGCATAGATGAACAAAGCAATACTGATGAATAAATGACAATAAAGCAGAAGTAGATTCAACAGAACAAACATACAGATCTAACATAAGAAAGCTCTGATGTATAACATAGGTATTCAACACAAAGTCTAAATATTGTATTAATATTTCCTTCTGTTACAAAAATCTCAAAGTCTTTTCTTTTTACTTCTATTTTTCATCTGAAAAGTATCCACCACCCTTGAATACAACAAGCATTCAAGTATATATAGAAGAAGAAGAAGAGAGAAGACCTAAAAGAAACCAACGACTTAATTACAAAGTATCTACAAAATATCTAAAAGTCAATGTTGACTTTTGGCAACTTGGTGGATGACATCATCCCATGGTGCAACATGGATGAGGTCATCATTTGTACCAACATACTATTAGATATTTACAAAAAGAGAAGCCGAGAGGAAGAGGACTATTAATCGTCATCTCGTGGATGGAAGGGGGTATCTTGCTTCTGCTGTTGTTCGGGAGAGGTGATGTGGAACTGAGTCTGATATTCCATGAACTTGGTGATCATGGTCTGAAGTTGATCCTGAGCAGGACCCTTCGTGTGATCACCGATGACCTCATAAGTCTCTCACTCATCTCTGAGTTTTTCAGGGAGTTTAAAATATTCATTTCCTACCTCCATCAGGAACCCCAAAAAATCACGGCAAGCCAGAAGGTTGTTGATGCATTCGGTGTCGAAAGTGGCTTATGGCCCTAACCCTTGCGAGATGATCTCCTTGAAGATCCAGATAGTTTCGTCTGCCTTCTTCAAGGTGAAATAACAAGTAAGCAGGCCTGGAGACATTCTAAGAAAAAATTGTTCCATTTGATGCATTGAATCCAGGGCCTCTTCCTTGACTTTGTCGATCTTTTCTAGGATGAAATCCATCTGGTCAACCCAGTAATCCAACGCAGCAAATATCTTGCTGGGTACCCTGGGGTGACTGAAGATTCCAAATTTCACTGGATCATTGACTGAGCAATCAAGAATTTTCTAGAATGTTTCATGTTGCAGCCTTGCATGGTCCAACTCCTCAGAAATAGGTCCTACAATCACCTAGAGATATTTTTCACCTGATTGATGTTCTGATACAACTCGGTGAACTTGAATATTACCTCCTCGCTGTCTTTGAGGATTTGATCCCACCAGGAAAAAACTGCCATACCTTGTTCGCCAAATTTTGCATACTCGTTTATCTTTTCCTTACTTAGAACCTCAAGAGTTTCCATGGCAGTTGTAGGAGGTGCACTACCCATTTTCTGCAGGGCATGTAGAAGATTTTTGTTTTTTTCCTTTAGCAACCTTTTCTCCTCCTTTGCTTCTTGAAGTTTCTTGCAAAGGGCATCCACTGCAGATAACGCCTCTCCTTGAAGGCTTACTGAAGACGTTCCCATTGTGACTTGGGTCACTGTATAATCTGTTGAAGACAGATCCTTTTTACACTTTAAAGGATCGGGATATGCAATCTCCATTACTCTCTCCCTCGATGCACTCTGAGAGAAGCGGGTTATAGGCTTTTGCTTCTTATCCCCCTTTGTCGGGATGATGGAGAAGTTCATCGGTGCAATAGGGACTTTCCTCTTTTGTTGGCTCAGATGCTGGGAGATCCATGCTGGACTTATGGGAACGGGACCAGAGGTGGAAGAGGGAGAAGCTGCAGTGGATGAGGGGAAATGGGTAGAGACACTTGGTGGTGGCATCGAGAGGGAGGCCGAGAAAGTGCTCACGGGAGGAAGGGACACTACAGGGGAAGAAGAAGTGGGAAAGGAAGGGAGATGAGAGATGAGAGAAGAAATGGTGGGGGACAGCTCCGCGAAAGAAGAGAAGATGGATGACGAGGAAGGGGGAACAGTAGAAGATGGGGGAGAGGAAACGACCAAAGGAATGGTCGCTTGGGTCACACAAGGAGGAGGAGAGGGAGAAGGGATAGAAGGGACCTCAGTGGTTATAGTAATGGTGACACCCTGAGTGGATGCCCATCGAAACACCTTCTGTTGCTTCTTTATCTAGGGAAGCCAGAGTTAGAAGTTGTTCTTGTACAGCAGAAGGAGGACTTTCAGGAGCTCCTTCTTGAGCAGTGCTTGATTAACCCTCCTTATCCTTGCCTTTTACCTTTGGCAGATGCTTTGACCTGAAAGGTGTGTTGCCCATTGGTGACGTAGTGAAATCTACCCCGAGGTAGATGAGGCCATTCATCCTACACCAGTGCTCTGTCCTCTAAAAAGTTTCTTTGACCCTTTCTTCAATGGTCTAGCGTGCTTTTGTTCTGTCTATCACAGAAAACAGCCAGTTCTCCCCATCTGTATCCAGATATACCTGATCAAATTCTTGATCAACAGTTTGATAACCTTTTGGGACGATGGCCACACCATACTGAATAATCTCTACCAGGGCCAGGTGAGAGTTATCCTTCCTTTCTAAGTTTGACCTCATGATACAGGTCGATATAGATGTCCTCGATCTGTGGAAGGTGGATAAGATCAAGTTTTTCGATGGGAAGGCAATTCCTTGGATCAAAAGTGGGCCTCGCTGGGAAGTTGTGTTTCAGATTGAGCAGTTCTATCTCAGCGAGCATTTCCTAGGATTTGTGGTGAGAGATGCATGTGTATCTGCCCACTATAAGGGGGAAAGGAGTTCCACCCTTCTTTCTCTTCAGGCACTTCTCATGGTACGTTACAAGATGTCTGGATAGCTCCAACAGGATTAGTTTGGGGCCGGTATATCTCGGCAATTTTGTGGGCTCACCCAGGAAGTTAGCTTCCCTGAGATAGGTGAAGGTGAGAAATTGTGTAAATAAGGCCCCCCACTTCTCTATTACTGTGACAATGCTCTTTGTCATTCGACTGTGAGTCATGTTTTGCCTCAAAAGGAAGACGATGCCATAGAAGAAATCATCGTTAATCTTTGTAAACTACTAAATAATATTCTCTAGCTTCAGCTCTAGATAGTATTCATATATCTTTACTTGGGGCCAAACCCCGCATCGGCTCAATGCTGGATAATCCCTTTCTGAGGCTGCAGCATAGACTACGTAGGAGTTCATGTAGAACCTCCCTGTTGTGGTAAGTTATTGGAGTTGTTCAGATATGGTGCTACTTATTATCTCTGCCCAGTCGAAGCGTTGATCATGTACATTCTTATTCATGGTCTCAAGGTACCTGAGCATCCATTTATGAAAGTAATGGGCATCAGAAATCCCAAATACTCTGCTTAGGAATGTGATAGTATCACTTAGTTCATTGGAGAAGTCGCTATGGTGAATAACTTGTGGCCATCTGGTTATCACCTTCTTGTTATTTAGGTACACCTCATTCATCAGTTACATGCACTGGTCTTCATTGTCCTCATATGCCTTGGTGCAGTCTTCTTGGCTTACAACCACAAAGTTTCAGTGGTGAGTGATGCCTAACATGATTTTGAAGTGTCGGGTGGTGAGGTTGATTATGACCTCGCCCTTTTCATTTTTGACACACCTTGTGTCTTTGTTGTAGCAGTGGGCCACTACCATCATGAATTCATTATTTATTGCACTGACGGGGATCCCCCTAGCAAAATGTAGGCCACTGCCTACTAGTTTGTCCATCCAGGGAGTCCTTGTGACTCTCCTGGTCCTGGCCCAAAAATCTTCCATATCGATGTGACCGAGCTCAGAGTCTCTTCTATCCAGGTCACATTCTACTTGAGACTCGGGCATTCTGACCCTCTAGTACTTGTATTTCATTTCTTCTTCCGTAAGCTTGGCTTTACCTTTTGACTTGGTTGGCCTCTTGCTTGATGTATAAATATGTGGATCTGAATTTAGTTGCTGATCTGCAAGAAGAAGAAGTGAAACCCAACACAGGAGAGCCATGTTAGCTATTAGATCTTTCATTAGAGTATTATACAATAGAATGAAGAGTTAGTAATTTTAAGGCCTCAGGGCACAGGGCACATGAACAGTGCAGGCTACAGAGTTAATAGAAAGGTGCACTGAATCGGAATGTTACAAGGAACAAATCAGCACCAAAGGCAAAAAGTGTATGAATTTTCATATGACATCATGTTATTGTAAGCGGGGATGCGGCTACACCATCTATATAAGGTTAGGTTGGGCGTAAATAAACTTGGTGTTGTAGGAGATCAGCATGCACCAATGGTGTATGAAATTGGCATGTAATAGAGGATGTTGATGCACCGAATGGTGCAGGATAAATGTGTGTTGCATGATCTTTCTATGCGTAAAGGGGAATTCGGCGTGGCACAGGGAAGGATTACATGACATTGTGTTGCTATAAGAGGGTATGCACCTGCGCCAATTTTTAGGTTTTACTTGGTTTTTACATGGCGCGGGGATATTACGTGTTGCACTCAATTTTGGTGTGCCATTGGTGCGACTGTGCTTCCTGTTGCAAGGGTGGCGATTGTGCCAAAGGGTAAAAATGTAGTTTGGAAATGTTTTTCCAAGTTTTCTATCTCTCTGATAGATTTGTGATCTTTTAAGCTTCTCTTCAGGGATTTTAGATGGTGAAGGGGGCACAACAAGGAGATCCAGGTTGATTTTTTTGAGGCAGAGCCCTCCTTACTAGCAGATCTGGAAAGGGGATGAAAATGGTTTTGGGGGGGAAAGTTGCAAGAATGGTAGGAGGGTTTAATGGATTTGCATATTCATTCTGTCCTACCACACAAACAACCAAAACAAAACACAAGAGGAGTAAGAACAACCTACCTAGAATATATAGGACGTGAGAGACGAAATAGGGTCCACGAACGTGACATGAGGATAACGGGCATGCTGACAGGTGCAGAGGAATAAAGTCATTACGTGTTTTCTGACTAGTGAAAGTTACAGGGTGGATGCACGTATATATAGGCAAAGGTGCAATAATGCACCACCCACTTTTTCAAGGGGTGCACCAAAACATGTGTCGACAATTTATGTGTTAGCATGAAGGTGCATGTGCCTTGGCACACACAAGAAAGGTGCATCATGGTAAGGTGCACCAAAACATGTGTCGACACGTCAAACGGTGCCCCAAAGGAAATGAAGGGGGCGCATATTTACTCTATGTAACACAGATAAAGGGTGCGCCCAGCCAAAAGGGACCAAAATGGATAAGTTCAGAGAACTAGATTTCTCGGAAAGGGATTTTGTGACATTCCAAACACAGAGGGGTCCCTTACGAGGGACCAGGACAAAATTTTTGTATGGTTACCCTTAAAATTGCCCTTGTCAATATTACAGGATAACAAGTTGTTCACTAGAGTTTTTATTGGACACATCTCACCAACTTTGCGAGTACAAACCTTCCAAACCTTTGATGAAGCATTCACCATGGAATAAAAACTAAAAATTTTCAGCATCAAAGAAAAGAAAATCGAATTATAAAACAAGAACACCTCATTCAAATCAAACAACTCTTCTTCTTCTTCAAAACCCTAAAATAACTATTCAAATCCCAAAGGATCTGCTAACGCGGTAGTCCTCAAAGTAGGACCACCTAATCCTTCTAATCAAGCCCAACCTTCTTCCGACCTTTCTCCCTTCTAGGCCTTTCAAATCAGATGGGAGCAATGGAAATACACTTCGATTGGAGAGCCCTATTCTTCAGTCTTGGAAAATCTTCTTAAAGCTAGATCCATTAGAATTCCTCCCATAAAACCTCATACAGGTTTCGATACTACTCGTCCTATGCCTACATGGTATAAATAACATGACTACTATAATTACCATTACATTAAAGGTCATAGCGATAGTAAGTGCATAGATTTTAAGAACATTGTCCAAGAGATGATAGATAATGGAGACCTTGTCATGGAAAAACTGAATGCACTAGCAAATCAAAATTTGCACATCTTTAAAAATTTGTTCCCTAATCATAAACCATCATCTAATCAAAATAGTGAACCTTCATCCAGTGACAACAATGTACGTGAAGTCCACACGGTTTTTGATATTGTGCCAACCATTCCTCAAAACCTACCTACTTCATCTATTGAGGAAATTATGACATGATACCCTCTACCCATAGAGGAGCATACCCCTTTTACTCCTTCACCCATAGATGAGTCCCCTTCATCTCCCCTGCTCTCATGGAGGAACTCACACCTCCTACTGATATCGTTTCAACATCTACCTCACAACCTACTGAATAGTCAACACTTTTAATTCTCACATCCATAGGAGAATCATCATCACCATCACCTCCACCAAGTATGAAGTCTACATCACCCTACCTATTATCTCTCCTACCCATGAGAGACTTTTCAGACATGCCTCTACCTATTGGGGGTAGTTCCCCCTTAGCATCCCAGAACCCCATTGACATATCTTGTCTCTTTTACCTAAAAATTTCAATGCTATCCAATCCCCTGTCTGACAGACATATTTCTTAGGGATTGCCACCAAACCAACTCCATCTTCATCTTTAACGGACTTGTTTTCATGGCGTGCCGGTCGCTTGGATTATGTTGATAATTCCATGCTCTGCGGATATTTTTGGCTCCCATTTTCGACTCAAATGCAAATGTTAGCTGAAGATACTTCCACTATCTACCCAAAGGTATTTTCAGAAACCAAATCAACACTAACCATGCCTATTGAAATGGATTCTTCTTCATCATCTCTACCTACATCCAAACCTTTACCCATGACCAAAACCATTTCAAAACCTGAAAGCCTACCCAAACCTATGTCTTCATCTGTAGCTAGATCCATCACTACCTTGAGTATCATGCTAACATCAAGCCTTACTCACCCACATATCAAATTGGACTTAGTAGTACCATCTCAAAACCACACCACCATTATACCTCCTCCTAAAAATAAAACCCAACCTTCTAGGCTGCATACACCGGTCTCACCTACCACACCTTTATCACCTTCCCCCCTCCCATCCATCCTAGGGCCTCATCCATCAACCTTTATCAAAAAATATCCTACTCAAGGCCATTCAAAAGCTAAACAACCTACTATTACATCAGGATCCTTTATTACACCTCATTCATCCAAAAACCAAACACCGTTACCCTCACCCATTCACTTCTTGCCACCTACACCTCCACAAGTTACTATAAACCCAACCTTGCCTATATGACTTAAACCAGTGATGTTTACCTAACCTTTACCAACCACATCCACCAAAACTTCATTGCCCCCATGGGTAACCCGTCCTCTTCCACCATTTGTTTTCCCTTCTACATCCTGTACTCCTGTGTCACCTTTACCAAAGAAGGTGCAACCCAAAGATAAGAATCCACTACCTTTTAATAAGGTAGTCAAACCAATAAAACCTTCCATTGTAAGATGTTTTACCACACCTTTACCTAAGTAGATGCCAGCAAAACATAAGACCATGCCACTCATTAAATTAGTAGACCAACCCATTCCCCCTTCTATAAAGCCTCTTCCCTGACAATCATCCACACCTCTACCCAAACCCACACTCACTTCCCATTGTGATCCATTAGTGGGGTCCTATGCCAACATTTTATCCAATATCTTAGAGACTTTTGTCATTACATTACCGCTTCTTTGACCTTACAATCCTCTCAAACCCAAACCAAAATGGTGTGATGAAACCAAGATTCGTGCCTCTCATTGTGTGTCAAGACATGATGTAGAAAATTGTAAGGCTATAAAGATCGTTCTTCTCCAAATTTGTCCTCTTGAAAAAAACTTCGATGATGATGACCTTCTTGATGAAGACCATGTTCCACCTTCACCTTTCACAACACATCATCATACTTTACCCATTCAATGATCAATATCACCTCCCCCACAACCATTTTTCTCATCTCTGAATTTTGAGATCAACATGGTCCATATTAGAGAGTTGGCCGAATCACCACCCAAATTTCTGTTATGGAAATATTGTGTAACATTATTAAATTAGTGTGTGCAACAATGAGTTGTCTTATACAACTCAGAGATAAAGAATGGTTCAGTGAATAATGGGATAGTTGAATGATCTTAGGAGTGTTTTGAGATGTTGTAGGAGAGTTAATATGGATTGATGTTGAATCTTGCATTATAGGATCAAAGAAAACTATATATGTAATACTTCTATAATTAATAGATACCCCAAACGTTTTCAACTCTAAATATATTATTTCAGTTTATTGTTATCTGGTTTTTGATGCTTAAAATTTGATCAATTTAACAATGTTAGTGTGCCCTACTCATTTCACAAGGATCTTATCCACTGCTAGGATTTTTCCCCTCATGTCGTTATACCTTTCATGACACACCCTCTCCATCCACCTCCCCTCAGATTAAGATGGTTCATGTTGCTACCCGTGCTTAGAAAGATAAGGGAAAAGAAAAACCAACTAGCCCATCAACCAACACTGTGTCCAATATACCATTTGCACCCACACCCAAAATAACTATCTTCATACCTACATACCCTATCTCTGACGGGGTTACCCATCACGGAATAATAAAACAATTACATTAGTATCCTCTAAAGATGAATTTTTATGATCTCGTATAAACTTCTGAATCCCACAGAAAATCCCTTATCAAGGTTTTAGAATCCATTGAATTTCTATGCAATGACCCCACACTGTTGGCATCGATTATCACCCCTCACCACATGGCCTCACTTACCAAATCATATCCTTCTTATACCCCCATGCCCACTCCTCATGTTTCCACTCTTAGCTTCTCTGATGAGGAGATTATACCTCTCTAATTAGATGACCCCGATCCTACCCTATTCATTTCTGTCTATATCGATAACATATGCATACGACGCATCATGATCGATTGTGGTGCTAGCATTAACATCATTTCCTCCCACACATATAATCAAATGTGCATCCCTTCTACTTGTATGCATAATAACCCAATTATGCTACACTCCTTCAACAACACCATTACCTCCGCTTTTCCATTTTATCATCATCAATGTCAGAATGATGAGTCTATCCTCACCTATATGGGTGCGGAAGATTCTTATATTCACTGGTCATTACCCTCTAAGACACAAACCATGTTGAACAAATTCGCTATCGAAATCAACATTAATACTCAAGATGACCCGCACATTCTAAAGATAGATTAATCTTTAGATGTTGTTGAACAGGAAGATTTTACCTCTTTCCTTTGGTACCATAGCAACACTTTTTCTTGGTCCTATGTTGATATTCCCAGTATTGACGCAAAACTCATGGTCCATAATATCATAACTATTCCTAATGCAAAACGCATAAAACAAAATCCACGGAAAATGCATCCTCGCATTGCTCTTCTAGTCAAAGAAGAACTTCAACGACTTCTCTTGGTTTCCTTCATCCTACCCATTGATTATCCCCAAAGGATTTATAACATCATTCTTGTCACAAAAGAAACAAGGGGACTTTACATTTACACGGACTTCTGTGACCTCAACCTAGCTTGTCCCAAAGATGATTTTCCCCTACCAGGAATTGACCAACTAGTTGATCTTACCATCGGCCATGAAATGATATCACTCAAAAATGGTTTCTCAGGTTATAATAAAATATTACTCACACCAGAAGATAAAAAAAAAACTACCTTCATCACTCCTTGGGTGACCTTCTGTTATCGAGCCATGCCTTTTGGCCTTAAAAATGATGGTGCTACATATAAGCGAGCCATGACTTATATCTTCCATGACAACATGTATCACATATTGGAAGATTACGTAGATGACCTTCTTGCAAAATCTAAACATTGAACAGAACACTTGACAGTCCTTAAGGTCATATTTGACCTCCTTAGCCAGTATTGTGTTCGTCTTGAACCTAAGAAGTGTGTCTTTGCGGTAGTTTCAGGAAAACTCCTTGGTTTCATCATTTCTTTGCGTTACATAGAATTCAATCCTACTAAAGTGAAGGTTATTATCGAAATGCCTCCACCTACTAATCTACGTCAACTTTGAATCTTAGAAGGTAAGTTGTAATCTATTTATAGACACTAAAATATGGTCACACTCCCCTTGGTCCCTCGATAAATAAATACCTTGAACACATCTACCTAGACATGGCCCCCTTCACCTCACTATAATATTAATTTAATTATGAAAATTAAATTAATTCATTATCCTCACCATATTTATTATTTAAATCTCATAATTGGGATGATGCCCACATATCCACCTCAATTAGACACCTCATCAAGCCACCTCACCCTAAGACCTATTCTTAGTAAGTTGCCATAACTAACTAAGACTTACCCAAACCCTAAATATCAATTCCTACATTCCCGCATGGTTAAATGAAGCTTCCATCCTAATGTACGGAGCCAACACACGAGATCCTATAAAATCAAGGGAATTTGCCTAGTTTAGAAAACCTAGAAAATCTAGGCCTAACTGACTCCAGTTACCCTTAACCGCCACCACCGTCGGTCACATTTTAATCCCTAAAACAACCTTATTTTCAAGGATGGAAAAAGGTTGGAAAATTCTGAAGAGATATCACATCTTTTGAGAACAAGTTTCCATGAGAACACACATGCAAGGAAGGAGATCAAGCATTTTCTCTTGCATAGACATCCAACATTCATCCAACAACCACCCAACACAGATTTAATCCAATCAGGTAAGAAGGAAAGCACATGCAGCCCATGCAAGAGATCCCCAATGTTTTGTGAGCCTCTGCTGCATTCAACCTCTTATCAACACCTTCATTCCTCACTCATAGACATCTAGAGCCAGATTCCAAGTAACTAGAACATTTTACTCCTCTGGTTCACTCATTTCATCATTGTATTTTCATCCTTTGTTCTCCTAACCATCCACTAATCTCCATTAATACTCACCCCTTTATATCCCTATTAAAACTTTGCCAAATCCTATCCAAGAAACTTAATACCTCATTTCGACCAGCCTAGTCCTAGGGGCAATCATAAGGGAGACCTAAAGCTCATTCTGTGACATTCTCAATATCCCACAGTAACCGGCACCAGTTCTCCCAAACCGGTTTTGGTCATCCTTAACCATCATCGGTCTCTATATCTATCAATATAACCTAGAACAGTAACCTACCTACCTATTCCCACATCACCCTTACTCACCTGTGACCTGCCTAAGACCTCTATTAGACCTATAGAGACCTAGAACCAGTTACTTGACCTTTGAATCTTATTTTAACCTAGTCAGTTAGATTAGATATTTCTTATTGTATTTTGAATGAGATACCTAAATCATTTTAATTACAATAGGATTTAATTTATTACTAGCATTAAATTTTTTTAAACAATGGACTGACAGCCATCTAGGAAGTATCACACTTTCCAGATCTAGCACACGCTAGGTAGTTCACTACATATATTGTTTAACTCTTTCTGGTGGTCTTGTGCTCCATTTCAGGTAGTTCATCCTAGCAACAGGTATTCCTCCTATGCCCGTTACCCTATCTATTTTGTCCATATTCAAAGAAGCGTCAAAAGGAAGCTCCTATACGCTGGAAGTCATTACAAGTTTATGGTTGACTAAAGAATCATAGAAAGCACATCTCTCTCTCTCTCTTTGAGTCTTGCCAAATTACACAAATTCAAAACAAATACATATTCTTAAAACAACATCTTTCCTGGGAAGGCCTATCAATAATCACACTGATATAAGGATTGGCAGGTACTCCCTAGCTCGCTGCTCTGTTCAGTCATACTTCAGAGCAAAGCCTGCCCCCACTATAACATACTTGAAACTCACCCTTTAGATCTCCTTCTTCGTAGGAATCCATCCTCACCAAAAAACTCTATTTTACATTTCATGAGTCAGTTCTTAAATATCATAAGCTAAAAAAACACAATAGAAAAGGCACTCTTAGGATCACATTTTTCTTATTGTTTCTACTTGGCTTGCATTTTGAGGTGAGAGGTCATGTTCTTCATTTTTTTTCTTCTTTCTCCTTGCACACTCCTCATCACAGTTGGTGTATTCTAGCTTCATCTGAGTGTTCCTAGACCATATTCTCATCATTCTCGACATTTTGGGTTTGATTCCACATCAGATTTTAATTCATAACCACTTTTTCTCATCATTATTTCAATTTCATTCTGACTGGTGTCGGTCCAGCAACCGTCGTCGGTTACCCTCTAACAGTCATTGGTTATACCCAACCGGCGTCGGTTCCTGGTCCTTTTAGTTAATCTACCCAAAAGGACATCTATTCATCTTCTTTGACTATTTAGAGTCCCTATCACTATCATCATTATCATTGACCTGGTAAATCCCATTAGTATTTGACATACCTAGAAAATTTGGCCTTATACCTTGTTATTGATCAACTGTCCACTTTCCACAGTGACCGACCATGGTTACCTGTGACTAGTGTCGGTTTACCCTAACCGACATTAGTTAGCCTTTGTTAGTTTCCAGCTACCATTTTAGCCCCAATTCACCCACGATTGCCAATTTATTCTTCCTGTGCTATGTTTCTATGTCACTTACAGAAATTAGTCTTACCACGTTAGTACTTGTTCACATGGTACTGATGTGTTGACAAGCTAGTGCCCTCGTATTCCATGCCAGTTGTCAACCCCTTCCACCTATGCCTTCACCACCTTCCATTTTATCACCTGCCATGGAACCTATCTAGCCTATTTCTATCGCTACTGGAAACGAGGAGTTCGTATGACTCCTTGACCAAAATCTAGCCGCCTTGCAGTTTTATCTTTCCCACTCATCCACTCAATATGCCTAGGGTCAGTTGACATATGGCATGCTCGTAGCTATCCCCTCGACTCTCATTCCCACTCCTACGTCAGCCCCATCTAGCTCTGTGTTGCCTGCATCTACCTTACCCTCAGTCGTTTCGCAGCTAGGTCCTATACCTACTCTGACTGTCGCATCTGCTACGTCCATTGTACCTGCCACATCCACCATACCTTCGAAAACTATTCAGAACACCACCTCATCCACCCCTATGGTCTCGCATATACTCGTAGCTACACAACCACCTCCTGTGTCAGTGACCCCTACCCCTTTTCAAAATGTGGTCCTTTCTATTCCACAATCGTTGGCCCCCATTGCCACTAAGAACACCACGACCCTTCCACCTCCATATATGTACTATCAGCATCCCCCTGTTTCATTTGTTATTCATTCCAAGTACATACACCCTAATTCATTACCTTCTTCTTAATCCACCTACATGAAAACACCATATACTGGAATACCACCCTCATCATATGCCCAACACCAGCCCTCTTACGCTACATGAGGCACTCAACCATCACAATCTACTAACAACCTAATCAAATTAATGATGGACAAGATGTAGACATTGGAGGCATCAGTTTCTGGCTCCCATAACACTCTCACCTACGATGATATTTGTAACAATCCTATCCACCCATCCATTCCTATCCTTCCATACCCCATGCATTGCAAAATTCCTAAATTCAACTGTTTCAATAGCAAGGAAGATCCGCAACAACATTTGTGGTTGTTCAAACATGGGTGTTACCTAATCACCCACGATGATGCTTTGCTCTTAAGGACCTTTCCCATGTCTCTAACTGGACCTGCATTAGATTGGTATAGTGGGTTACCTAGGCACTTCATATTTTCATTTAATGAGGTAGCCCAAGCCTTCTTGGATCACTTCTCCATCAATATCGTTAAGAAGGTTACCATGATTGACCTATACTCCATGCATCAGTATGATGACGAATCTATTACAGATTTTGTCGCTCGCTGGTGTAACCTGATCAATCAACTCACATTCCAACTACCACAAATAGAACTCATCGAGATCTTCATGCGAGCTTGTGCTAGACATATCTCACCAACCCTATAGGTTCATACTTTCTGAACATTTGATGAAGCACTCACCATGGCACGAAAGTTAGAGATTCGGGCCATCGAAGAGAAGAAAATATAATTACGCAGTAAGAATTCAACATTCAAGTCAAATGATACCTCTTCTTCTTCCAAACAACAGAACAGTTATTCAAAGGCCAAAGGAACCGCTGATGTAGTGGTACTCAAATTTGGCCCAGTTCATCTGTCAAATCAGCCTAGTCCCTCATCTAATCTCTCACCCTTTCAGAATTTTCAATTCAGACAAGAACAATGGAAATACACCCCAATTGGGGAGCCTTATTATTCTATCTTAGAAAATCTTATCAAAGCTGGGGCCATCACCATTCCTCCTATAAAACCACACACTAGTTTTGACCCTACTCACCCCATGCCTGCATGGTATAAAGAACACGACTTCTGTAATTATCATCGAGTAAAGGGTCATAGTGATGGCAATTGCATCACTTTCAAAAACATTGTCCAAGAAATGCTCAAGAAAGGTGAGTTAATCATGGATAATCCTAATGCACCTGCCAATCAAAACCTACACATCTTCAAGAAACCCTTTCCCAATCATGCCCCTTCATTTGATCACACTGGTGAGACCTCAACTCATGATAGCCATACCCGCGAGGTCCATGCTATTTTCAACAACACACTCATTGCTTCTGAATTACCTCATATTCCTTCCATAGAGGAAATTTTTTCCCGAATTCCTCCTTCTGCATTGGAACCTACCTCACCTATTCCTCCACCCACATAGGAACACCTTTCACCTCCTTCCTCACTTATGGAGGAGCCTTCTACTAATATCGAGACCATTTCACCTTTGGCCTCTCCACCTAGGGAACTATCACCCACAGTACTTCTTTAATCCATGGAGGAACACCCATCACCTTCTGCACCCCCAGATGAGAACCCATCATCTCCTCCACCTATCACCGATCCAGTAGAGATACCTTTTCCTCTAGGTGAACATTCTCCATCAGCTACCCAAAATCACGCAGACCTACTTTCGGCTCTCTTACCCATGGAAGCCAAAGCCAGAAAATTCCTCGTCTCTAAGACACATTTTATGGGAATTACCATTAGGTCCTCATCAACCTCACCCATAGACATGCCATTCTCACGCTTAGATTATGTGGACAGGGCCTTACTGTGGGAGCGCCTTCTACTTTCTACCTCAACGCAAATGCAAATGTCACTTTCTGATACCTCCACTATCTACCCAAAAATATTTTTACCAATTGAACCAAGCACAACCACCTCTATCACTACATCTTCCATAACCCTCAGCACCACTCAACATACACCCTTACCCATAGCCCAACATACATTTAAATCCAAACCCACACCTACATGATCTTCCTCAACTAAACCTGTCACTACCTTAGGGGTCACCCCAACCACCAACCTTACTCATCCACCTATCAAACAAGATTTAGCTACATCCTCCAAAGTCAACACCACACCTACTGCAGCACCCAAATAGAAGAACCAAACCCATAGAACTCATACCCTGGCTGCGCCAATCATACCTGCATCACCTTCACCCTTTCCAAATGTTTTAGGACCTCAACCTCCCAACATGATCAAGAAGTATCCACCCATTAATAAACCAAAAACACAACAACCCATTCCTTCCTCACAAACCTCTAACATACCTAGGTGCCAGACATGGCTTAAACCCGCACCTATAGCATCTTTACCACCCATACCTCCAATACCCTCAGCAACTTCTTCACTACCCACTACACTTCAATCTCTATCCTTCACACCCCCTGCACAACCCGCGTCATCTACCTTCACAGTACCTTCGTTATCTCCCTAGGTAACTCACCTTCTTCCCCCATCCACTTTTCCCTCTAGATCTCTTACACCCATATCACCTTTACCCAAGAAGGTGCAACCCAACGTCAAAAATATGCTACCCTCCAATAAGGTAGTCAAAACAACCATACAGCCTCTTTCCCATTCATCTACCATACCCATCCCAAAAAAAACACGACCAACACCCAAGACCACTATAGCACCCAAAACCATGGCTCAACCCACTCCCCCTCCTACAAAGACCATTCCTCAACAATCAGCCACACCTACACCTAAACCCACTTTCACTTCCCATTGCAATCCACTAGCAGGGTCCTATGCCAAAATCTTAACCAACCTCATTGAGACTTCTATCCTCACATTACCGCTACTCAGACCTTATGACCCCCTCAAACCCAAGCCAAAAGGGTTTTATGACACTAAAATTTTTACCTACCATCGTGTGTCAGGGCATGATGTGGAGAACTGCAAGGATTTGAAAATCGTCCTTATCCAGTTGTGTCCTCTTAAAGCTAGCTTTGATGATGACGACCTTCTTGATGAGGATTCTTCTTCATGAACGCCCATTCCCATAGTCCTTCACTCATTACCTACTCAACAACCATGACCTCCACCCCCACGACTCCTAGAGCCACCTCCAAGATTCAAAATTAACATGGTTTGCATCAGGGAACTTGCTACACCATTACCTAAGAGTCGTTGCACCCATCTCACTTCATAGGTTTTTCTCCTCTGGTAGGTTTTTTCCTGTCATGTCATTACACCACTCACCCTACACCTTCTCCTTTTTCCAACTCCCCTCAAATCAACATGATCCACATCACTACCCATGCTCAGAAAGACAAAGGCAAGGAAAAGGCAACTAACCCACCAACCAATCCTATACCCAACATACCATCTGCACCCACACCTAAAATCACTATCTGTGGCCCTACATACCCTATTTCTAATGGGGTCACACATCGCACCATGATAAAACAATTACACCAATCTCCCCTCAAAATGTCCCTATATGACCTCATCCAAAGCTTAGAATCCCATCGTCGAGCTCTCATGGAAGTCCTGCAATATATTGAGGTTTTACCCAATGACCCTACATCTGTAGCCTCAATTATCACACCCAATCATGTATCCTCTCTCACCAAATTACCACCTTTATCCATACTATACCCTACTCACCAAGTAGCCTCCCTTAGCTTCTCAGAGGAAGAGATCACATCGCACCAAACGGATGACCCAGACCCGACCCTCTTCATCTCTGTCCACATTGATGATATACATGCACGACATGTAATGATCGATGGGGGTACTAGCATTAATATCATTTCATCCCATGCATTTGTTTAAATGTGCATACCTGACAATTACATGCATAAACATCCCATCATGTTGCGTTCATTCAACGATGTAATCACCTCTACACTAGGAATTGTCATCCTATATGTTCACGTGGGCCCCCACACTATTCTTGATCTATTTTATGTCGTGGAGGGGGAATTTCAATATAACCTGTTACTTATTAGACCCTGGATTCATGTCATGGGTTATGTTCCTTCCACTTTGCATCATTGTGTAAAGTTTGAGCATGAAGGGCACACCTATACTATTCCAGATGATCCATCACCTTTCAAAACATGTAACATGCTCTACCAACCCAATGACATGCTCATACCCATTAAAGCCTCTATGACCACTACCGCTTCACCTACACCTCCGCTTTCCCATGCCGCAACTACCTCAACCACACCTACATCCTCCAATCCTACTTCTGCCACAACCTCCACGACTGACCCATCAGCCTCCCAATCTGTTAGCTCTACCTCTGCGTTGACCACCTGTTGGTACCCATATTTAATCTCCTTCACAACTTGAGTAGCATCATGGATTTTACAAGACACTCAGAGGCAGATAAATGATTTATATGTCATTTTGTAGCTTGGGAAGCAATTTATCTAACTTGTAGAAGTGGGTAGCACCTTGAAAGGATTTTGATCTAATCCTCACTATTTTAGGTTGTGCCTTTCAACCAAGGTAAGAGAACCTATATTGTAGCCTCTGTTTTGTGAAGGAGGTGGAGATATCCTTATACTGTGCATATTGTATGGAGATGGCCTTGGGAAAACATGGTCAATTTTCCATTATTCAAACTCAACAGAGTTGTCACTACTAAATGATGGAAATGCTTTCAAGACAAGGCTGAGGCTGCTAGAGACATGGTATGATCCTGATTTGCTTTGTGCATTTTTGAAAATGGATTGTATTCTTTTGTTGACACACAATGCAATCTAGGGGTAGTATTGGGTAGGATTAGTTATTTTGAAAGAATTTTTGGTGTGAGATTTTAGACAAGACTAACCAGAATTTGCCAAATTATTTGAGGACCTTTGCAAGAAATTCGTAAGACCCACATAGCAGAATGCTTCAAAAGGGTTGATATACTCCTTCAACGAGGATATGTGCACCAAATGGAAGCCCAGATCTACACTCTTCCACACAATATTTGATAACCTGCCATAACATATTGAAGCAGATGAACCAACAAAGTATCCAGAAATCTCTATTTTATCATAACCTAAGGTGCACCCAAAGGTTTACAAACAATCTCAGAATTCAAGGAAGGTAAAGTGATTTTAAATCTATTTATCTCTTTATCAGATAAAATCTATTCTGAATGTGAGACTGCATATTCCACTAAACTATAAATAATAAATGAGACCATGTATGATCAAGAGAGATTTTAAACACAAGACTGCAACAGGAGGAAGAAACACAATTGAAAACATTCTGCAACATAAGTGCATGCAAAATTTTCCAAGAGAAAACATAGAATAATCCAGAATGACCAAATTTATCAGCAGGGGAATGTTATAAGAACAATCTCAGATCTTTTTTACAACTGAAACCAACTCAACATGATACAAATCTGATGCAAAAAGGAATTAGAAATGGTTCTCAGGTGGTTTCTCAGAGAATGGGCTTCTTCCCAGATTTTCCCATGAATTTCTAAGTTTCTCCGACCTTTTGCATGTCTCAAAACATGCATTATATAACTTTCAATTACATTTGATCCTTCTTTCCCAAGAAAATAATATGCCCAGCATCAAGTTTGTTACAAAATTCCAACATGATTTTCAGATAGGGACATTTAACAAATTTGCAACCAAATTTGCCAGGTGTTTTCTAAAATGGTGAATCATTACAAATTCTTCATCATTATCCATTTTTTTCATTCTCCAAGCATGCAGACCCTTTTCATTTCATCATTTCATCCTTATCATTCCAAAATTTGATTCTGCAACTTTATAATATGATATTTCACGTTTTGCACTAGCCTAAGTAAAAATTTATTTCAAAAACACCTCAAATCTATAAATTAATCCCTAAAACCACTTGCATTAATCTTTGCAGGCACAAAGGACATAAATTCACCAAAAATTCGATGAAAAATGATGCAAAATTCACATCTCCAAGCTTCCTGGAGCAAAAATGGTGGCAAAAAATGAAAATGTACAGTTACCCTTAATCTGCTCTTTTTCCTTCAATCTCGGCCCTCCACGTGTCAAATATGATTGGGAATGAATTTGGGCTCACTTTTTGACTTTTTAACATTTTTGGAAAAATGGAAAAATTCAACTTTTTTCTCCGCCCCTCCACCCTTGAATTTTGGTGATGACACGTGGCATATGGTGGGTCCCATTGGGATCGTGGCTCAATTTTGTGCATTTTGACCTTTTTTGAATTTTTGAATTTTTTTACTTTTTCCCACATGGGCCCACAACTCTATCTCTATCCTTAACACGTGTCCTCCTCTTTATCACTAGAAATTTGTGGGCCTATTTCATGTTTTAACCTCTTTTTTTGCTGAGGGAAAATTTTCTCATTTCTTCCTGTAGGCCCGCGCTTCCGATTTCTTCCCTCCACGTGTCTCCTTCTGATTAGTCATGGAGCCTTGCCTCAAATTTCCACTTTAACTCATTTTTACTAAAAGGGAAAAATTTCCCCCTTTCCTCCTCCGGCCCGCTAACCCTCTCTACCCACCACGTGTCTCCTTATGGCTCATTTGTGGGCCTGTAGCTTAATTTTTTTCCTTAACTCATTTTGACCAAAAAAGGGAACAATTTCCCCTTTTCCCAAGCCGGTCTGCTTTGTCCCTGCTTTACCACGTGTCCATATCTCTTCCATTGCGGCCTCGCAAACCTTTCCACATCTTTTTCCCTTTTCGCCAAAAAGGAAAAAATTCTTCTAAGTCCCCCATCGGCCCACTTTTCCCTTTTTTATTTTTAGGACACGTGTCCACCTGTGATTGGTTATGGGGTTTCAGGCCAGTTTTGACTTTTTAAAAAAAATTACAAAATAAAAGTCAAAAATCTCCAAGGAAATCCGACTCCCCCACTTCTCCTCAACAAATCAAAACATGCCACGTAGGCAATTTGGAAAAAGCGGAGCCCTGGGCCTGAAAATGCCCCATTTTCCAAAAAGGAAAAAAATGATAAGTTATAACACTTCCCCGCTTCTCCTCAACTAAATTATATGTTGTCACGTACCCTTTGACTTCTCAGCAATAATTTTATGGCTAAAATACACCCGTTTGACTATCAAAAACACAAAAATTTTGTAGTTGTGCCCAGAATCTGATTTTTTTCACCAAGGATGGAATGTTTTTGAAATAGAATTAGATCAAACATGATTCTGAGCATTTCTCAACCACGGGGATATATTTTCAAAGGCATATAGGTATAAAACTATCATTTTAAGCTTCCATGATCAAGAAAATGGAAAAAATGACATAGCCCACAGATTTGAAGAATTTAGGGAAAAAATTAGGGAAAACTTGAGTATTCTTGCAAAATGGGGCATGTCAAATGATTTTCAAATGGATTAAAGCATGGGAACAAAGGCAACAACTTTATTTTACCCATTAAAACTATAGAAAATGTTTCAGGAAATGCAAAGTGAAAAGAAAATTAGGGAAAAGGTGGTGTAAGATCAAAATGGGCACCAACACCACCAGCACATCATCTATTCTAGGTACCCACATACCAACCACCGATCCCTTGGAAGGCATTTTTCAATGCCTCACTCTAGGAGAGTATCACTTATATAGATTCAACACATTCCTTGCTCCACAAGAGTATGGAAGCCTTCATCAAAACCCTCACTACGATCACTGCATAGGAGAATGCCTCCTTTATGGTCCTCCTCATCTCCATACCAGTCTCACCTATGGAGGACTTGATACTACCACTTACACACCCAAACCACCATCACAAACCCACCCATTTTCCGTTGACTTCCAGTCTCTCACCAATCTTCGTTTCACCCACACCTTCCTGCGTCGATGTGCATGGAAGGGTTTTGGTTTTGGATTTTACGAACAAGGCCGCCATACTATCATTCCATGTACCACCCACAAACATAACGACCATAGTGGTATCGGCTTTTCTGAACCACCTACTAAGCAAGCCCACATTAAACCCAGTGAGAACATCAGCCCTTCTCTGCCTTCTTCACCCACTCTGCCTTCATCACCACCTTCGTCGACGGAGTTGATGGATCCTAAATATACCCCTCCTAACTTTTTTATTTCATAAACACTGTTTCCTTGGGGCCTTTAACTTATCAACATGAGGGCGAGGCCCCTTCCTCTCTTCCCTTCTTGTATCCTAAAATGATCGATGATGATACACCTTCAATTAACATCATTTAATTTCAAGATGATGAATCTATACTCACCTACCTTGGTGCAAAAGACTCATATATTTATCATTCATTACCCTCTAAGACGCAAACCATGTTAAATTAATTGATTGTCAAGATCAACATTCATACTCAGGATGACTTGCACATCCTAAAGATTTTTCAATATTTAGATGCTGCTGAGTAGGAAGCCATCACTTCTTTTCTCAAAGATCATAACCATGATTTTTCTTGGTCTTATGCAGACATGCTTGGTATTGACCCCACCATAGTGGTCCACAATATCATAACCATTCCTGATGCCAAACCCATCAAACAAAAACTGAGGAAAATGCACCCTCGCATTGCCCTTATAGTCAAAGAAGAACTTCAGAGCCTTCTTTCCATTTCCTTCATATTAACCATTGATTATCCTTGTTAGATTTCTAACGTTGTCCTTGTCACCAAGGTGATAGAAGGACTTCACATTTGCATGGAATTCTGTGACCTTAACCTCACCTACCCAAAAGAAGACTTCCTCTACCCAGTATTGACCTATTAGTTGACCTTACCACTGATCACGAGATGCTATCACTCATGGATGGCTTCTCAGGTTATAACCAAATCTTTCTTTCCCTAGAGGATCAACACAAAACTTCGTTCATCACCCCTTGGGGGACCTTTTGCTATCGATTCATGTCTTTTGGCCTTAAAATGTGGGTTCCACATATCAACAGGCTATGACTCAAATCTTCCATGACATCATGCATCGTGTATTGGAAGATTACGTGGATGATCTCCTGGCCAAATCTAAATGCTGCTCTGAGAACCTTACCATCTTCAATACCATTTTTGACTGCCTCATTAAATATTACATTCACCTTCAGCCCAAGAAGTGTTTCTTCGCGGTTCTCTCAGGATAGCTCCTGGGATTTATCATTTCCTTACGTGGTATAGAAGTTGACCCTACTAAAGTCAAGGCCATTCTGGAAATGCCTCCACCCACTAACCTTAGGCAACTCTGTAGCCTACAAGGTAAGTTATAGTCTATTCATCATTTCATTTCACAATTATCTGATCAGTGTCAACCATTTCATCATCTACTCAAGAAGGATGTATCCTTTAAATGGGATGATGACTGCCACAAAGATTTTGAGGCCTTAAAACAATACCTTCTCCAGCCACCCATACTTATTCCACCTAAAGATGATCAATCTTTCTACCTATACATCTTAGCTACCAATCATTCCGTAGGAGCCATGCTCTCTCATCATGATGAACAACAGAGAGAGCAAGTAGTTTATTATATAATCCGTACTCTTTTTTACTATGAAACCTGATACACCCATCCCAAAAAACTTTGCTTAGCCTTAGTTTTTGTTGCCACAAAACTCCGCCATTACCTACTCAACCAAAAAACCTATGTTGTGACCAACACTGGCCCCTTACACTTCATGAATGCCAAACCTTATCAAAATCAACATGCTGCATGATGGCTTATGCTTTTAGCTAACCTTGACCTCAAATTAATTCATCAAAAGTCCATCAAGGGCCAAGCCATCACCGACCAATTGGCCGATGCACCTATTTTCGGGGATCAACCCTTTAATTTTGACTTTCCAGATGAGTCAATTGCTACCCTTTCCTTGAATGAACCTACTTACCAAATGAAACTCTTCTTTGATGGTTCTAAGTGTCAGCATGGGGGTGGGGCTGGTGTTATCCTCATTCCTCTTGATGGTGAACCCATGCCTTTGTCTTTCAAACTTGAATTTGATTGTATAAACAATATTTCTGAATACGAAGCACTTGTATTAGGCATCCAAGCCGCCTATGCCCTAGATGTCAAATCAATCAACATATTTGGTGATTCTCAATTGGTCATAAACTAGGTCAATGGTGTATACCAATGTTGTAATGAGATACTTCAAAAGTATAAACATCATGTAGACATACTTTTGACCACCTTTTACCGTTATGCCCTTCAAACCATCCCCCGTTCAACTAAAAAAATTTCCGATACCATGGCCTGCTTGGCTTCTTAAATACCTACTTCACCCACAGATTCTAAAATCTTTATCACCATACAATGTCTCTAGTCAGTCACCCTCCTATTTACCTCACGACGTTTACTCAATCAGAACCACTACCCCTGACCCAAGTGAGATTTGGTATAAACAATACTCTGATTATTTTTCTCTCTCCATCTTACCTCCTGATCTCACCCATAATGGACAACGTGCCTTCTTAAAAGGGTATCTCATTACGTTAACATGGGGGGCCTTCTCTATAAGTTTGGCATAGATGGTATTCTCTTACGATGCTTCATGAGTTCTGAAATTCCTTATACAATTAAGGAAGTTCATGATGGCATATGTGGAGGTCACTTCAGTGGCCTTGTTGTTACTAAGCGTATTCTTCACCTAGGCTATTACTGGCCGACTCTTAACCATGATTGTCACAACTACATCAAACGTTGTGTAAAATGCCAACAACACGCAAACCTTCATCATAGACCCAGTCACGCCTTACAGGTTATCAGTGACCTTTGGCCCTTCTCTCAATGGGGTTTGGATCTTATCAGAGAGATCAACCCTCATTCTTCCTAACGACATCAATGGATCATTACCGCTACCATATACTACACAAAATGGGTAGAGACTATACCACTCATCTCCACAAAATCTGAGAAAATATGTGAGTTCATCAATCACCACATCATTTGTCACTTTGGTGTTCCTCATCGCCTCATTAGTGATAATGGAAAAAAATTCAAAAACAAAATGTTATAAAAATTTTATGATGCCTTCAGCATTTAGTTGAGTTTCTTGTCACCTTATTACCCACAAACCAATGGCCAAGCTGAATCCACTACCAAAACCCTGAACAAAATTCTCATGAAAGTGGTTAACGATACTAGGAAGGATTGACATACGCACATTCCTTTTTCCCTATGGGAATACCGCACTAGTATCCATACTTCCACAACCGCTACACCTTTTTCTCTGGTCTACAGAACAAAGGTTGTTCTACCCCTCGAAGTCCAGATTTCCTCACTCTACATTTCTTTCCATGACATGATCAATGATGACGAATTTTGTCAAGACCGTTTAGCATAACTTGAGTTATTAGACGAACGTCGTCTTAATGCTCTTGATCATCTTCAAGTTTATCAAAAATGTATCAAACATGTCTATGATAAACATGTCCATGAGCGAACCTTCAGAGTCAGTGACCTTGTCCTGAAAGAAAATCAACATGTAACTAAAGCGGAAAAAAGTAAATGGGGAAATTTTTCTCCTAATTGGATTGGACCATACATCATGACTCATACCTATGGATCAAGTGCTTATCATTTATCTTCCCTCAATGGTAAAACCGAGCCTGAGCCCCTTAATGCCTTGCATCTTCAACTATTATACTATTGAATTTTAGTCCTACGACCACTTTTTATCTACTTCCATGCTCGTCCCTTGAGCACTCTCCACTTCTCACACCTCACAAATGATTAAACAAGAATTATGTCAGTACACATCACTTGTTATCTTCTCTTGAATATGTGTACTAGAGCACTGCACATAGCATGATTATCATGGATACTTTTCGCCTACCTTTAGATGAGATCTCATGGTCATTTCACCCCTTCTTTCTAAACAAGAATCATTTTCCTCACCTTGGTCTTGTCCATGAATTCAAATCCCTCACATGGGACCCAACTCCTTGAGTCAAACTTCTAATAAAAAGATGACTCCCTCAAAAGGACATCTTCCTCTCGGCAATCACTGCTATAAATAGACTTCTCCCTCGAAGGACAGCTATGTAAAGCTCTTAAAAGAAAAGAGAGAGAGAAACTGAAGCTTCCCGCATCGATCAGATTCATGAAGACCTCAAGGAGTTAATTTCCTCATCCCATATAGACTTCCCACATCGATCAGTCTATCTCAAATACAAGTCAAAATAGAGGAATTTTAGTCATGGATTTTCCCATTGTGACCTCAGATCTCTTGCCCAAAGAGCATGCTACCTCATACCATGTCAAAATTAACCACCTCTTTATACCTTTCACCATTCGTACTCCCATTTCCTACTTCCTCAAGGGACCTCTAGGAACTATAACATTTGGTGATCATGTGCCTATCACTCATCTTTAGAATAGTCAATCATGCAATGCCTTTAGGGACTCACGTTCATCACCTCCTCCAAGGTATGTTCTACTCGATATGATCCTAACCAATCAGGTGGCTTTATTGCCCCATCATACCTTTTACCTGTCTTTATTTACATTTTGATTACCTTATACAGGAATTGGTCCTTGAAGCTTACCTTTGGGGTCGTCTTCTTCTTTTACCACAATCGACATCACTTATACCATTTTTCCTATGGCCCACTCACACCTAACAGACCTAAACCCATCATACCTAAAACCTACCAACTCATTTTCATACCTCCTCATATTCTTCCCTGGCTTATGGGAGAACTACATCGGCTTGAGGTCCCTTTTCTGTCGAGGACTATGTAGGCTAGCACTCTGAGGGCATGGGGCCCTTGGAGGTTAGCTTGGCCACTTTCTACCCTAATTAATTCATTTTTCATTTTTCATAAAATCACATTCTACCCTACTTAGTTTCCTTTTTATATCCAAAATTGGAAATTAAACCAAATAAATAACAAGTTACTTAACATTATTATCATCATCACAACATACATTTATTATGACTTCCATTTCTCTACCATCATCATGCATATTATTGACCCATAAAACATTTGAATAACATGACCCATATCATCATTCATTGCCTCACTCAATTCATGAATCACAACTTCAACTAATTTAAACACAACCATGCCTAAACCAACCTGACTCAACCATGCCTACTCGCTCCACCAAGACCTGACTCAAACTGGATCCATGCCTACTTGACCTAACTTGATCCATGTCAACTATGCCTAAACTGATCCATGCCTAAACCTGACCTGACTCAATCCATGCCTAAACCAACCTGACTCAAACCATGCCTATGACCTGACTCAATCCATGCCTAAACCAACCAAACTATGATCCATGCCTAAACCGTCCTGACATCTAAACCAACCTGACTCGAACCATACCTATACCACCTGACTCCATCATGCCTAACTCACACTAGTTTCTATCCATATCACTAACAAAAAATTAAAGGTCTCATCAAAACACCAACAAATCAAGTATCTCATCATATAAATAGATATGTGTGTCTCAATACAATATGCATGAATATCATATCATGTCTATATCAAACAAATCGTCGGCACATAGGCTGATACTCAATACAAAATATCATCGGCACATAGGCCGGTCTCATATATAATAAAATAATAAAACAATACAAAATATCTTTGGCACACAAGCTGCTATATTGCTCAAAATATACAAAAACTCTCGTACATCCTCACTCTCTTCGGTACGCAAGCTGGTATGTGATAAAAAATATAATAATCTCTCAGCATGCAGGCCGGTATGTGATAAAAAATATAATAATCTCTCAGCACGCAGGCCGGTATATATCAAAAATCAAAAACTATGTCAAAAATCAAGAGCCATATATCAAGCACCCTCTCAGTGGACATCCTCCATATCGGTATCGCCTATCCCCTTAGCCTCCTTGGCCCCTATCTTATGACCTACTAACATCTTCCCACCCATCATAGGTTGTGGTTGGGTCCCTGCTGGTGCACCTAAAGATGGTCTATGAGCTAGTGGCCTCTCCCTGATCTTGTCTCAGAGCTCGATGGCCCCCTGTGCTCTCTACACTATGAGTACGAGATCTCATCCTCTCACTCGAGGCCTGTTATGCCCTGTACTCTCCATAGGATAGAAATTTTATCTAGTTTCCATCAACTGGTCCTAGTAGTATCTAGCCTCACCTAGGGTATCCTGCAACCTAGATATGGGCACTAGGGCCCCATGGGCCTCGGCCCCTGTACCTATCTTGCGGTACCTTGTCCCACCCCTTCTTGTGAATTGGGACCCTGTCCCGGTGCCTATGATGGTGCCATTGGCCCCTACCCTGTGTCTATATCTGGGCCTGTAAGGCCCCAATCTATTCCTGTGTTATGACCAACTAACCCTGCAATCCTGTCACCTATGCCTGTAGGGGAGCCACCAGATCATCATCTCCATCTCCATTTCCATCCCCACCCTCCCTGGGCCTAAAGACTAGCCACCTGAGCATGTAACTCTGCTACCTCCACCTTTGAGCTCACAAGTTGTGTCTACACCATACCCAAGTGGGTAATTTGCGTCGCCACCTACCCCTGTAGGGCGTCCCTTTACACCGTGATGGTGGCTAGATTCGGCTACCCTGGCCTAGGTGGTACTACTCATAAATGAGCCACCCACCACTATTTATATCTTTCTATGACCTCAGCATCATCAATCCTCCAGTCCACTGCCTGGTTCTCCTGCCCTGTGGGCACTGTCAGGTGTGGTAGAGGTAAGGGCCTCTCCACATCGTCTCTCTTGTACTATAGGAAGGGTGGAGGTATGTCCTGTAGCAGCCCAAACTACCGCCTAACTCTGTCAACCGGGATCATCTTGTGCTCCCCAACATGGAGACCATGTATCCATCTCAATAACTAGAGCATAGCTAGATCATCACGCATATGTCTATATGATGGGAAGCCCACATGTGGCCTCCATATGATGTCCACTCTGGACAACCCCTCCAATAAACTCTAGAAATAGGCCACATCATGTGTGGGCCTATCTGATCTCCACTCTCAAATAGCCAGCACCCATCACCTATACCCCACTCGTACAAATCCTGGTAGAAAGGCATTGGATCAGGGCATACCCACTGGACATACACAGATAATGTGCTCTTATGCCCAATAGTCAAGTAGAAAGGTACAACATAGGCTGAACCTACGTAGATGCCCATACACCCATAGCTCTCTATATAGATGCATCAAGAATGTTGGCACCTAGGTAAATCAGGTCTGGTCTATCATCATGTTGTGTAATACCCCCATCAGCGATTGGGGAAACCGCCCACCCTCTATATCTGGTAGTGTAAAGCAACACACTACCTCCATTAATAGAACTACTAGCCTCGTCTCCTCTAAATGGGCTAGGTACATCTCTCCATAAAGCACGCTAGCACTATGGAATGTCAACTCATCCATCCCCTCTCCAAACACTGTCAGTATCAGCTCCTCCGAGGCCTCGGAGGAGATCGAATAGACCTGTGTACCCAATATGGGTAGCTATAGAATCCTGAACACATCCTCCAGGGTGACCATAATCTCACCCGTCGATAGGTGGAACATGTTGGTTGTGGAATCCCATCTATCAACGATAGAGACCATCAAACTCAACTACCAGACTACATACCAGTAGCGTCGAACCCCACTCAGGCCCACCCCCTCCACATGATGCAACTCCTCAGGGGTCTCTGTGCTGCGAATTGTCATGAGTAGGGGTGGAACCCTATCCCACATGTGTAGCTGATCTCTCCCCTACATCCAATACAAATAACAAATTAATCTACATTTATCACACCCATACTCACCCACTATCCTTTTCCCACACCCTATTTTACCCCTACCCATCTCAACCACCCAACCTATGGCACTTTTGGCCCCTTGCTCCCCAAAACCTGACCGGTGCCGGTTCTCTCTAACTGACCCTGGTCACCCCTAAACCGGCATCGGTCACCTATTTTGTGACTGATACCAGTTTAACCCAACCGACACCAGCTCAACCTGACTGACGCCGGTCATTGTCGTGACGAAAACCCCCGCAACCCCCAAACCCTCCCTTCTCAAAACTTACCTCTTCTGACACTTCTACCCACCCAATCTTACCTACAACTCCCCTACACCTCATCCACTCCCCTATTCTCTCACTTATCTCTCTCACCACTCCTATTTTACCCAATTTATCCTCCCATTTCCAAATTTTATTTTCCCCCACCCAAAATTAAAAAAATAAAACAAAAACCCAATTTGACAAATCACCTAATCTATCTAACAAAATACAAACAAGAGTTGGATGCTTACCTCATCATGCTACCTTCGTCATGGTGGCACATCTAGCCGCTACACCGGTGGCCCGCCTGATCCCTCTCCAGCCTCTGCCATCACCAAATTGCTACCCACAACTCCAACCAATCAAATCACCCACACCAATCCCGTGGACCTCCCTCTCACCAACCAATCACCCACCGTTCAGCTTGCCAACTCAACTCTCTGTTCCATCTAGACACTTTTCACCTTTTTTTCTCTCTCACATAATTTTCCCAATTCACAAGAAGACAAATGAATCACAAAAAATGCTGATTTTTTTTGTTTTATAATAAACCCGACCTAACCGACGCCGGTTTTACTTCACCGGCATCGGTCTTCTGCCCTACCTTACCATGGTCAGTTACACTCTATCAACGTCAGTTACCCTTGACCGGCATTAGTCACCCTCTGTTGCACATTGCCCTAAATTTTATCTTATTACCCTGCCCGTCACTCTTTTTAGCCCACCCCACCTTTACCCAACCATTTCACTCACCCTCTGACCTCATCATTTACTGCCTAATTTTTTCCTCCTTTGGGGACTCGTTATTTTACCCATACCTCGGCCCTACTAGTGCTGTGACCTAGATACTTGGACCTGGAACATCACTAGTGACCTTTGACCCCATGTGTTCGTTATACCTTGCGACACTGTTACCTGTGTTGATTGACCTAATGACCTTACCTTGCCTCTTGCCATGACCGTTTATCCTGACCCTACCTTTGGTGTACTAGAACACACCTAAACGTTCTGCACCTGACCTGTGTTATGTTTCCTGACCATATCCTATACCTTGGATACCAAAATCACTTCAACCTTGTTTTGATAAACCTATCGACCTTAGACAATGTAGAGTTTTCCTGCTCTTTAGCCTGGTAGCGTGCTACAGTTTATATGTGTGTGTGTGTTTAACTATTACTACCTTTGACCCTAACCCATTACCTAGATTACCCAAGTAGACCTTACTCCTTTTTTCCCCCGTTACCCACCTTTCTTTTCATCACATTTACCTTTTATCAAACCACTCACCGATTCTACCTTCTCTGCCTCGTTAGTTCCTGGTTTGAGGGGGATCACCTACATCCACACATGGGGCAACCACATCTTATTTTTGTCAACATCGCTTACCATTACAAGCTATGCAACAAAAAGGGGCAAAATGTAGACACAAAAATTGGGTCACACTTCCCTTAGTCCCTTGATAAATAAATACCTTGAACACAACCACCTAACCATGCCCCCCTTCACCTTACTATAATATTAATTTAATTATTAAAATTAAATTAATTCATTATCCTCGCCATATTTATTATTTAAATCTCCTAATTAGGATGATGCCCACATATCCACCTCACTTAGACACCTCATCAAGCCACCTCACCCTAAGACCTATTCTTAGTAAGTTTCCATAACTAACTAAGACTTACCCAAACCCTAAAAATCAATGCCTACATTCCCTCTAACCACATTCCCGCATGCTTAAAAGAAGCTTCCATCCTAATCTGCATGGGCCGGATGACACGAGATCCCATAGAAAATCAAGGGGATCTACCTAGTTTAGTAAACCTTGAATATCCCTACCTAACAAACGTCAGCTACCCTTAACCACCGCTAGTTAAGTTAGAACCACCGTCGGTCACCTTTTAATCCCCAAAACAAACTTATTTTCGAGGTTGGAAAAAGGATGGCAGATTCTAGAGAGATATCACATCTTGTTTCCATGAGAACACGCATGCAAGGAAGGAGATCAAGCATTTTTCTCTTGCACAGACATCCAGCATTCATCTAGCAACCACCCAACACATATTTGATCCAATCAGGAAAGAAGGAGAGCACATACATCCCCATACAAGAGCTCCCTAATGTTTGGTGAGCCTCTGTAGCATTCAGCCTCTTATCAACACCTTCATTCCTCACTCACAGACATCCAAAAACAGATTTCAAGTGAAGAATTTTACTCCTCCAGTTCATTCATTTAATGATTGTTTCTTCATCCTTTGTTCTCCTAGCCACCCATTGACCTCCTTTAATACTCACCCCCTCCATATCCCTAATTAAACCCTCGCCAAATCCCATCCAAATAGCTTAATACCTCATTTTGACCAGCCTAGTCTTTTGTGAAATCATAAGGGAGATCTAAAGTTCATTCTGTGACATTCCCAGTATTCCACAGTAACCAGCACTAGTTCTTCCCAACCGACGTTGGTCACCCTTAACCAGAATTGATCTCTATATTTACCAATATATCCCAGAACAATAAGCCACCTACCTATTCCCACATCACCCTTATGCACCTGTGACCTACCTAAGACCTTTGTCAGACCTGTAGATACCCAAAACTAGTTACTTGACCTTCGGATCTTATTTTAACCTAGCCTGTTAGATTAGATCTTTCTTATTGTGTTTTGAATGAGATACCTAAATCATTTTAATTACAATAGGATTTACTTTATTACCAGCATTAAATTGTTTTAAACAGTGGACTGACAGTCATCTAGGAAGTAACACACTTCCTGAATCTAGCACACACTAGGCAGTCCACTACATATACTATTTAACTCTTTCTAGTGGTCTTGTGTTCCATTTCAAGTAGTTCCTCCTAGCCAAAAGGAAGCTCTCATGATCAGCTGTGGATCCAAAAGCCATACGTGCACAACAACCTATCAACCAGTATTTCTATAGGTATTCCTCCTACACCCGTTACCCTATCTGTTTCATCATTTTCAAAGAAACGTCTAAGAATCAGGTGAAACACTATTTGTCATTTTATCTCGCAGCTTTCTGACCACTGCTAACCATTTCATCATCTCCTCAAAAAGGACGTCACCTTCAAATGGTATGATGAATTTTGTAAAGCCTTCAATGCCTTAAAACAATACCTTCTTTAACCACCAGTGCTCATTCCTTCTAAGGATAACCAACCCTTTTGCCTATACATTTCCACCACTCACCATTCCTTAGGTGTTATGCTCACTCATTGTGACAAACAACATAAAGAGAAAGTAGTTTATTACATAAGCCATACCCTTTTAGACTATGAAACTAGATACACCCACACCTAAAAACTCTACTTATCCTTAGTTTTTGTTATCACCAAGATTTGTAATTACCTGCTCAACCACAAAACCTTTGTCATCACCAATATTGACCCTCTACATTACATGTACGCAAAACCCTACAAACATCAATGTGTTGCACACTAGATCATGTGTTTTACTAATATTTACCTTGAATTCATACATAAAAATTCTATCAAAGGCCAAACCATCACTAACCAACTAGTAGATGCACCTCTTTCCAAAAATTAACCCTCTAACTTAAATTTCCCCAATGAATCCATTACTACCCTCTCCTTGGAGGATACCACTTACCAAATGACCCTCTTTTTTTATGGCTCCAAATTTCAGCGTGGGGGTAGTGTTGGTGTTATCCTCATTCCTCTTTGTGGTGAACCTATGCCTTTATCTTTCAAACTATATTTTGACTGTATAAATAATATCACTAAATACGAAGCATTCGTATTGGGTCTCTAGGTTGCTTATGCCTTAGATGTTAAGTCAATTAATATCTTTTGTGATTCTTAGTTGGTTGTAAATCAAGTCAATGGTATATACCAGTGTCATAATGAAATACGTTGAAAGTATAAACATCATGTAGACATAATTTTGACTACTTTTGACCGTTAGGAACTTCAAATCACCCCACATTCTATCAATAAATTTGTTAATACCATGGCCTTCCTAGATTCTCAGATAACCACTTCGTCTGCTAAATCTAAAATCTTTTTCACAATAGAAAGGTTATAGTCACCCTCCTGTTTACCTCATGATTTTACACTCCATCGGAACCATTGCACCTAACCCATGTGACATTTGGTATAAGAAGTTTTTAGACTATCTTTCCCTTTAAATTCTACCTCCCAATCACACTTGTAATGGACAATGTGCCTTTCTTAAAAGTATCTCTTGTTATTTCATCATGCGTGGTCTCCTTCATAATCGTGGCTTCAATGATATTCTCTTACGATGCCTTACAAGTTCTGAAATTCCCAACAACATCAAGGAAGTTCACGACATAATTTTTAGAGGCCACTTTAGTGGTTTAGCTGTCACTAAATGCATTCTTTGCCTTGGCTATTATTGGCCAACCCTAAAACGTGACTGTTGTGACTATGTCAAACGTTGTGTGAAATTTCAGCAACATCTTAATCTTCATCACACACCTAGTCATGCCTTACAAGTCGCACGAGACCTTTGTCCTTTATCTCAATGGGGCTTGGATCTTGTCAGAGAGATCAATCCCCATTCTTCACAACAACATCACTGGATTATTACTACTACTAAATATTACACTAAATGGTTAGAAGTTGTTAGTACTCAATTTGATCTTGCCCTGTTTATCCTTGAAATTCTTCAATTTGCGGGCTTTGTCGTATTTTTTGTCTCCCCATTTTGATGCATGGAAGATCTATCATTCATTTGGTTTCCATGATCAATCCTTTCCTTTGGTCGAGGTTCATTTTAAATCTAGTATTTTTTTTCCATTCCTCTGTTCATGTGAAAGAATTTGTAACTTGGGTGTAAACTCGGGTTTTTCCCTTCCTTCCTTTTTTTCGTAGTCACGTTTTGTTTTCCTTGTTAATTTTTATCCCAATACTTGTGGAAAAGTGGTCCTTTCTGATTGGATGTGGCTCAGTGGATCACATTTGGGCCCTATATCATTTCCAAATTCTCTGTCCTTACAGAAATATTCATTTCCAGGTGTAAATGGTGATTTCCCTATCAAATTTATATCTCAGCATCTGTGGAAATGGGGCCCTTTTTGATAGGATGCGGCTCGGAGGGGAACTTTGAAACTATAAGGCCCACTTAAACTCAAATCTTGTCCATGTGGAGGGCCGAAGCTCATCTGAAAATTCACCTTTTGGTTTGACCTTGGAGTTGTGCCGGGGAGACATGTGGAGGTTTCCGCTACCCTGCCTAGACCTAGACATTTTTTCATGCGTTCGATGAAGCTTTGTTAGACCATGGACACGGGGAGGGCCATTGCTCATTTGAGGATCCACCTCAGGGTCCCACCTTAATATTTATAGCAAGGAGACACATGGTGAGCCCAAATTTGTTTAGGGTCTTCGCTTTTGGGGACAATCTCAAAGTTACGCTAGGGAGACACGTGGAGGCTTCTGATGGCTCCTCTTTATACTTAAAATTTTCAAGCAACTTTCTAAATGTTTGGGACACACGGAGGGACCGCGTCTATTTGGGGACCTGCCCCTAAATTTTATTTTGAAGAAGCACTAGGAGGACACTTGGAGGTTTTGTCAACACTAAAATTTTCCTCTGTAATTTCTATTTCATTAATGTATGTATTAGGAATAGGATGTTGTTAAGTATAAGTAGTATTAGCATCCAATAGAAGATAACAATGCTACTGGTACGACGCCGCCAATAATGTATAGTACAGTAACATTCAAAGTACAATAGGAATGTTGTGGTAAAAAGTAAATATTTGTCGTAAGTGGTTCGGTAATGTTAAAATGACAAAGTTGGGATAAGTAGAGAAGTATGGTCTACATGATTAGGAATTAGAAATATTATATTGGTAATAAGGACAAGGAGTGAGGTCATAAATATTTTGTGTATTTTATTTGTAAAAATTCTAAAAATGTGGAACCCATGTGAAATGATAAGGTTTATCTTATCTTAAAATATAAGCTTACATGTAAAGATAAGAGTTAAGGTATGGAATATGATTCGTCAGAGTATATTTCTTATCTTATCTTAGAGATAAGGTGGATAATCTTGAAATTTCTATAAATAGAGAGGCCACCCCCCTCTTTTAGCATAGAAAGAAGTAAGGGAAATATTGTATGAGTAAGTGTGTGAAGGAATTCATCATTTAGAAGGTGTGTTAAAGAAGCCATTAAGAAGTGTAATTGGGAATTTTCTCCCATTGTTATTGTTGGAAGGAAAGTGGAGTTGGTAACACTTGAAGTACCTCATGGGTGATATTATACCAATTTCATGTTGATAATAAAATTTACACTTATATTTTATATTTTTCATCATTACTTTGTATCATAGTCTATGGTATTCTTGTGTTATGTCTATTATTGCATTTCCAGATTACTTCTACCAAACTAAAAGTTGTGCATTAGTAAATAATCATAGCACGAGGAGTTCTCGATTGGAGAATTATCATAGTGCCAGATCGGTGTTGACATTTTGGTTTCGTTGCTAAGACCATTCCTCATTGGTGGATTTTCTGGAGTGATATTCCCACTTAGTCAAAAATCATTCAGAGGGTAACCTTGTTTTTACTATGCATAGTAGTTACCATGGTAAAGTCACTTTTTATCTTGAATAGTATTTACCGCAGTAACTTCACTTTTTACCATGAATAGTGTTTACCACAATAAAGTCATTTTTTATGCAGTAAGTCAATTTTTACCATAGTCATTTCTATTTTACTGTAGAAAGGTGTAAAGTCACTTTCTATTATAGTGATTCCAATTATTTGTTCACATAAGTCTTGTTGATTGTACTTATGGGTTGGTATTTCACTGTGGTTACTTTTGAAAATGGGGAAGATTCTTATTTTTCAGCCCAATATAATGAAGATGCTTCCTCTTTCATTCAAGAATTTAAATGATCTTGCATTTGTAATGGCCTCATAAGAAGGGAACAATGGAATGAATTTTTTCCTACCTTTTTGGATGGTTCAATCCTTAGATGGTTTGAAACATTAGGTGATAATGTGAAAAATTCATGGGATTTATTAACTGAAAGTTTTCTCAAAGAATTTGGTGAACAACAGAAATATGCAGATCTCGTGATCGATATCACAAAGCTATCCCAAGGAGAGAAGGATAATATAAGGGATTATCATGCTCGTGTTCTAGAGCTAAGGAGGAAGCTCGGTGCCCAGATCCGGAAGGAAGGATTAGTGGATGGGTTGATGAATGACATGGATAATCTCCTCTGTAAACACTTCATTCTTGGGATGAATCTATAGATCAGACAATGAGTTAAGTATGACAGCCCAACGACCCTTGAATAAGCAAAGGAGATTGTAAGAAGGCAAGAAGAAAGCATGGAAGAAGAGCCCAAAGAAATTGTTGCTAAGGTAGAGCCTACACCAACACCTTCGGTCTAGAATCCACAGCCACTCTTAGTAAGCACACATCTTTCTCCTAGTACATCTACTGAGTATGATGATATACTTAGAAAGATGGGCCAGTTAACTATTAATCTTCAAGGAAAAGAATTTATTTCTCAAGGAGGAGATAGAGGTCCAAAAATAAATATATCTGAAGTTGTATATTATGGTTGTCATAAAAAGGGTCATTATAAGTATAATTGTCCAGATAGAGCTTCTACATCTGGTACAAGAGATAATGATAAAGGAAAATCACCTGTGAATTCTTTTGATGTAGTAGATAGGAGCATAAATAATGAATCAGATGTGTTTGTAACAAAAAGAAAGAAAGAAAAAGATAACCAAGATGGAAATGATCCTAAGAAGATGAAAGGAGAAATGTAAGAAACATAGGAGAAGAAAGTTGGGTGTGCAAGATTTTCATATTTCATAGGGATAAGCACCATACTCCATCTTATAAGATCTATCCAAAAGGCCTGTAAATATTACGTATGGTCAAGTTCTGGCTATGTCTTCTTAGAAGAGGCAAGAGCTGTGAAGTGGACTCAATTCTTGACAAAGGAAGGAGGTGGAGGTTCCTATTTTGGAGGTAGAGGCGGATCCCTACGCTCCACAAGATAAGGTATTATGTAATGGTATTTCAATTCATGATGTCTTAGTTGATGGAGGTGCTGCAGTTAATGTAATGACTGAGTCTGTAATGAATATGTTGGGTTTAAAAATTGATCGCCCCTCAACACTTATGTTAAGGTCATTAAATAAGGGAAAAACTAAACCAGAAAGTGTTGTTTTAAATGTGGCAATATTTGTTATGGGTGTTGTATGTGTGGTAGACTTTCAGGTGATGAAAAATGGTACTGTTGCGTACCCAATGTTGTTGGGAAGGCCATGACTAAGGAGAGTTCATATGAGAAACTACTGGAATGAAGGCTTCATGACACTTGGACATGGTAGAGAGAGGGTGAAGATAAACATGATCCCTTGGCATCATAAGGAAAACCTATGGATTCAAGTGATGAAACTGATGATTGGACATCCTCTTATTACTCTAGTACCAGTGAAGTGGACACAAAAGATGAAGAAAGTGAGGTTGATGTTTCAATCATGGATATCCTTCTAGTCACACCGACTCATGAACCCATAAAATTATCTGAAGAAGAAATTGATGATCATCTCCAAAAAATAAAGATTGGTGATGATGGAGAGTGAGAAAGAGTCATACCTCTAGCTCTTTTGAAGGTACATACACCTATTCACTTTTGATTACAAGGAACTTCGTCAAGTAAGTTGGGTACAAAATTCTATTGAGTTGGTAGATGGTCCTAAGCCCATAAAGCAAATGCCATATTGAATGAATCCTAATTTTTCCAAGACTGTAAAAGAAGAAATAGATGAGTTGCTTGATGCAGGATTCATATTTGCTATGGAGAATTCATAATGTGGGTTTCTCCCATTGTGATCTCAATAAAAAATAATGGGAAGCTACACATTTGTGTTGATTATAAGAAGCTTAACAAGGAAACAAAGAAGGATCATTACCCGCTTCCAGTTTTAGATCAGATCTTGGATGAAGTAGCTGGCCAAGAGTGTTATAGTTTTATTGATGGATATAGCGGATATAACTAAGTTCATATAGCGGAGAAATATCAGCTGAAGACCACGTTCACCACTCCTTGGGGAATGTTTTCTTATAGACTTATTCCTTTTGGGTTTTGTAATACTCCGGAAACGTTCCAATGTTTGATGAATAGGGTGTTTGAACCCTACATTGGGAACTTCATCAAAGTATTTCTGGATGATTTTTACATCTATGCGATCAAGATGGACCACTTGTACCAGATGGAGATAGAATTTCAAAGGTTAGATGAAGCACAAGCCTCACTAAACCCTACAAAGTATCTCTTTGGATGTTCTAAAGGCATTTTGTTAGGGCATGTTGTATCCAGAGATGGTATTGGTACTGATCCTGATAAAGTTTCAAAAATCAAAGAGTTACCATTTCCTATGAATAGAAGTAAGTTGAGATCATTTTTAGGTCATGTGGGTTACTATAGAAGGTTCATCAAGAATTTATCAAAGATTACACAGCCACTAACCCAGTTTTTGAAAAAGGATATTACTTATGAACCAAGAAAGAAGACACATGAAGCTTTTGAACAACTGAAGGAAGCTTTGGTGTCTTCACCTATTTTAAAGAATCTAGATTGGTGCAAGCCATTCATTATGTATACTGATGCCTTAGATGCAGCACTAGGAAGTACTCTAAGTCAAAAGGATGAAAATGGGAATGATCATCCAGTTTACTTTGGGAGCATACAAATGAGAAGTGCTAAGGTAAATTATACTGTAATAGAAAAAGAGGCTCTAGCTATCATTTTTGCTGTAAAGAAGTTTAGAAATTAATTGCTAGGGCAGAAATTTATAGTTGTAACAGATCATTAGGCTCTAAAATATATTGTAAATAAGCCTAACCCATCAAGAAGGATAACAAGATGGATAATTTTTCTACAAAAATTTGAATTTGATATTATAGATAGGTCAGGAAAGAAGCATGTCAATGAAGATGCACTCTCTCGAGCCTATGATGGTTTAGATTCATCTTGTGATGATGATGATTTTCCAGATGCAACATTGTTATCCCTTGACACAATCCCTAGTGAATACATAGATATTTGGAATTATCTGAATGAATTCAAGTTTCCCGATGGTGCCAATGTAAAGACTAAGAGGAAGATTACTCAAATCAGTCATCCAGAAAGGTAAAGTGTTCCTCCTAACTCCATGTATTTTTGAAGTTATGGCTCGGCGGAGTTTTTTGGAAAAAATTTCCCCTGAAAGGCCCGCGGCCAATGAGATGCCGCCACATGGCACCTAGAGTGGTGGAGCATGGGGAAATTTTGGAAAATTTTCCAAATGACCAAAAATGTGCAAAAATTTGAATTTTTACCCGCCAACCCGATTTGGCCCTGTTTTGCCCTAAAACTTCAAATGGCCATATCTTTCGATCCAGAGCTCGGTTTTTCACGTTCTTTATATCAATGGAAAGCTGGTAAAAGTATCTACAATATTTCAGGGTTATTTTTGAATTTTGGTGGAGTTTAGAGAGATAAAATAAATAAATTCCTTTGGCATGTGGTCATGGACAAAAATGACGTTTCAACCACCGTTTTTAATGAAGAATGGCTCGCATTATCTCCTTGCATGGTTAAAAATGTCAGGGAATGGGTCTGTCAAGGCACCCATGTTGTTTTGATGGAAGTTTGGTCAATGGTTGAACCCCTTACACGGTTTCCCACGTTTCTCTCTCCTGGGGTCGTGGTTTGCACTGTAAAAGCCAAGATGAGTTCATTTTGCAAGGAGAGACACTTTTTCAGCTCTACAACTTCCTTTTTGTTCCTCCTTGGCAGAATTTGTGAAAAAAATTTACCTTTCCATGTAATGCAGCACATTTTCTTGCCTCTGGATCACTGTAATGTACTGTATTGGATCTGAGATGTTGATATATGTTCTGTGATTAAAATCCCTCAATCCTTTCATATATCTATCATTGCTTTCTTGATCTTTCATTACATTTTGAGCATTTGTGCATGTTTTGTACTGTGTTTCCTTGTGGATTGTGTATTTCATGCAGCATCAGGTGTCTACAAATCCTTTGGTGCATCACCTATTAGCATTAGTTCTTTCTTTTTGCATTTTCTATCCTTTTCCCTTTGGAATTTAGAGTAGATTTAGGAGTTTAAACCTCTGCAATTGTGTAAGTAAAATAGCTGATCAGAGGAGTTGAGGAACCAACCTCTAATATGGAAATTCCTTTTCCATTTTTAAAAGTCCCACACTTGGCAAGAGGATTCAATGTTGTGCAATCACACTGGATACTTAGAATGATTAAACTAGAAATCTGATCAACATCCAAGGGGTGCTGTTGATTTGCAACAACAGTTTTGGCACGCCCGGTGGGACCTTAGAGGTCTTCCACTTTATCTTTGATAGGTTGGTGTGTTCCTGTTAAAGATTCAACCTTTTGGAGGCACTTTCAAAAGCACATCTGGCGACTCCATCTGGTAAACAACTCATTCTCTAAGTTGCAGGCCTGTTTTCCATTCATTTCCATCCATTCTTCTTTCCATCATTTTCACTATTTTCCATTCCATGAAGTTGTGCAAGCATGACTTCATTTCCATCATGGAATTCACATTTATAACAGCAGTATATCACACCTCCAACATGTTTTACAAATCCTCCAAATCAACATTTTGATCAAATTCAAAATCAGCATGTCTACCCATATGAGCAGCAGTGCCAAAGTTAGTTTGGATATGAAGCATGTCAAGCACAAGGGTATGCTAGTTGTGAGGGTAGTCAAAAAGAAAATGCAGATCTGCTGCAACAAATCCAAAAGATGGAGGTAAACATGGTGCAATCCAGGGCTCAAGCACAAATGAAAGCATTTAGAATCGGTTGTAGAGCACGTTGTCCATGGGTGGGACCTTTTCCAAGGCATTACAGCCCTCAAGAGAAGCTAGATTTCATGATTACAACACTACCATTGCTTGCAAAGTGGACTGAAGGAATAAAGGTGTATGAGAGGAGTATTCAACAACCTTGTCAACAGGTAAGCACACCATATCATGCCTCTTCTCTCCTTATTTCGCAATCTGTTTTATCTCAGCAGTGTCAAGTTTTAAACTCTCCAACTACTGTCCCAAGTGTTGAATCCATTTCTCCATTCCCTAGTCTTCCACCCCATCTCAATTCTTCTATCCTTTTCCCTTCCAAACATCCATTCCCTCCAAAGAAACAAGATTTCCTACCTCCTCCACCACCACAAAAAATTGCAAAATCAATTGAGTTACAATCCACTTCTCCTCTTGCATTCCCAAATCCATGTTGGGAGGATAAAAATCAGAATGCCAATCAAGGAAAATAGCAGCAGAAAGAAAATCCAAACAAGGATGAAGAAATTCAAATTCTAAAGAGTTGGGCTCTTAAATTTGGGATTACAAAAATCCCCTTGATGGTGAAACCAATAGAGGATGTTGAAGTTAGAGAACAAGTGGAAAACAAGGCTGATTTTCTAACAGCAGTGAAACGAGAAAAACAGAATTTTGTCGGTGATGAGCTGGGTGTCCATGTTGGCACTTTGCCCAAAGAAAATGCTGATCCAGTTTGCACTCCAAAATCAGCCATCGAGATGGAAGGAAAACCATCTCAAAACCCCATCTTTGAGGAGCAAATGGATGAGGTCAAGTCATTTTTTACAAGAGTAGAAGAAGGAAGCTTTATTGATACATTTTTGCTTTCATTTGAAGGGGCTGATTTGATTGATGAAGCCATTATGGAGGTGAACAAAACAGGTCCAAATTGTGAGCAAAAGGCACAAGAAATTTTCATGCTTCTCTCCCACTTCATCTCTCCAACAATCTGATTTTTGGGATGAGTTTGGATTGACAAGTTTCATGTTTGAAAATTAAGTTATATAGGGTGAAGAAAATGCAGATTTGGAGGCCACCATACAAGAGGGAGAGACTTTTCTGCAGTAAGACATTCAAGATTTTGATTTGCCATCAGACTTAGAAGAATGTTTAGATGAAGAGCTAGCTGAAATTACCATGTTTCCTTCTTCACCATTCGTTCTCCAACAACAAGAACTTGCTACCCTGGACAAAATAGTTCAAGGACAACAGCCTACAGTTTGAAACATGCCTCTTGAATCAAAGCTGGAAGAATTTGATCTTCCAAAAGCTACAATGGAGGAGCCCCAAAGCCAACAATGTTTTGTAACAGGTAACAACAATGCAAAAGCAACTTCATTGGATGTTGCAATCAATAACGAGGAGTTGCACACTATAGAAGAGTTCCATGTTACCATGAAGGAAGAGAAAGGGTAGAAAAGTCCTACTATTGCTTCCACATCACCCACCTAAGAAGGTCTATAAGAAGACTCCATTTTTGGAGTTGAAAATTAGATCTATGGGCATATCAAATGGATCATACGTTACCTAATAAGGTATTTGACTTCATTGGAGTCAAAGGAGAAGTCACAACTAGTCATGCTTTCTTCTAAGCATGAGGGTGAGCTACAAAGTACCAAGGATCAGCTGTCATACCTCTTCAATCCAAATGCAGAGCAACTAAAAGAGGTATTAGATTTTTTTTCAGTTGACACCTTGATGATTTGGGTAGAAGAATAGCTTCTTGTTGATTTTCCACTCATCCAATCAGCCATGTTCAGTGCCAAATCAGTTGCATGGTTGCAACTTTTGAGAAAGGGAAGCTATTTCTCCCAACCAGTTGCAGGGTTTGTTTAGCTCACCTTTGCTTCCAATTAGAGTAGAGTAGGTAGTTTTGCTTTCAGTAAAAGAAGTACTTGTCCACACTCTGCATGTTCCATTTTGGAGCATGTATGACCTTTAGTTTTGTACATAGTTTTTGTGGTGCTGGTTTTGCTCTTACATAGTCCATTTCAGTGGGTTTCCAAGTGGCTCAGAGAGGAGGTTTTCAAAGTTTAGATCATTTTGCAGGCTACAACTCATGACTCCATGCCTAATGGATGCTTCAAGCAACTGGTAACTTCATCCAGTAGGCAGATGCCCTCTTTGAGTCGCCAAAATTGTTATCCAAAATGTGCCCCCTGTTCATTTTGTGGCTAAATCCTCTCATTTTTTCCTCTCTTATGCCTCAGTCATAATATTTTCTTTTCAGGCACTCAAAACCTTCTGGAAATGACACCATTTGATAGAGCTCTTTCTCAGCTTTCCAGAAAGGTAAAGTGTTCCTCCTAACTCCATGTATTTTTGAAGTTATGGCTCAACGGAGATTTTTGGAAAAAATTTCTCCTGAAAGGCCCATGGCCAATGAGATGCCGCCACGTGGCACCGAGAGTGGCGGAGCGCGGGGAAATTTTGGAAAATTTTCCAAATGACCAAAAATGTGGAAAAATTTGAATTTTTGCCCGCCAACCCGATTTGGCCCTATTTTTCCCTAAAACTTCAAATGGCCATATCTTTCGATCTAGAGCTCAGTTTTTCGCGTTCTTTATATCAATGGAAAGTTGGTAAAATTATCTACAAGATTTTGGGGTTATTTTTGCATTTTGGTTGAGTTTGGAGAGATAAAATCAAGAAATTCCTCTGGCACGTGGTCATGGACAGAAATGACGTTTCAACCACCATTTTTAATGAAGAATGGCTCGCATTCTCTCCCAGCATGGTTAAAAATGTCAGGGAATGGGTCTGTCAGGGTGCCCATGTTGTTTTGATGGAATTTTGGTCAATGGTTGAACCCCTTGCATGTTTTCCCACGTTTCTCTCTCCTGGGGTCAGGTTTGCACTGTAAAAGCCAGGATGAGTTCATTTTGCAAGTGGAGACACTTTTTCAGCTCTGCAGCTTCCTTTTTCTTCCTCCTTGGTAGAATTTGTGAAAAAAATTTACCTTTCCATGTAATTCAGCACCTTTTCTTGCCTCTGGATCACTGTAATGTATTGTATTGGATCTGAGATGTTGATATATGTTCTGTGATTAAAATCCCTCAATCCTTTCATATATCTATCATTGTTTTCTTGATCTTTCATTACATTTTGAGCATTTGTGCATGTTTTGTGTTGTGTTTCCTTGTGGATTGTGTATTTCATGCAGCATCAGGTGTCTACAACTCACTTGGTGCATCACCTATTAGCATTAGTTCTTTCTTTTTGCATTTTCTATCCTTGTCCCTTTGGAATTTAGAGTAGATTTAGGAGTTTAAACCTCTGCAATTGTGCAAGTAAAATAGCTGATCAGAGGAGTTGAGGAACCAGCCTCTAATCTGGAGATTACTTTTCCATTTTTGCAAGTCCCACAATTGGGAAGAGGATTCAATGTTACAATGTTGTGCAATCACACAGGATGCTTAGAATGATCAAACTAGAAATTTGATCTACATCCAGGGGGTGCTGCTGATTTGCAACAACAGTTTTGGCGTGCCTGGTGGGACCTTAGAGGTATTCCACTTTATCTTTAATAGGTTGGTGTGTTCCTATTAAAGATTCAGCCTTTTGGAGGCACTTTCAAAAGCACATCTGGTGACTCCATCTGGTAAACAACTCATTCTCTAAGTTGCAGGCCTGTTTTCCATTCATTTCCATCCATTCTTCTTTCCATCATTTTCACTATTTTCCATTCCATGAAGTTGTGCAAGCATGACTTCATTTCCATCATGGAATTCACATTTATAACAGCAGTATATCACACCTCCAACATGTTTTACAAATCCTCCAAATCAGCATTTGGGTCAAATTCAAAATCAGCATGTCTACCCATATGAGCAACAGTGCCAAAGTTAGTTTGGATATGAAGCATGTCAAGCACAAGGGTATGCTGGTTGTGAGGGCAGTCAAAAAGAAAATGCAGATCTGCTGGAACAAATCCAAAAGATGGAGGTAAACATGGTGCAATCCAGGGCTCAAGCACAAATGAAATCATTTAGAATCGGTTGTAGAGCACCTTGTCCATGGGTGGGACCTTTTCCAAGGCATTACAGCCCTCAAGAGAAGCTAGATTTCATGATTACAACACTACCATTGCTTGCAAAGTGGACTGAAGGAATAAAGGTGTATGAGAGGAGTATTCAACAACCTTGTCAATAGGTAAGCACACCATCTCATGCCTCTTCTCTCCTTCTTTCCCAATCTGTTTTATCTCAGCAGTGTCAAGTTTTAAACTCCCCATCTGATGTCCCAAGTGTTGAATCCATTTCTCCATTCCCTAGTCTTCCACCCCATCTCAATTCTTCTGTCCTTTTCCCTTCTAAACAACCATTCCCTCCAAAGAAACAAGAGTTCCTACCTCCTCCACCACCACAAAAAATTGCAAAATCAATTGAGTTACAAGCCACTTCTCCTCTTGCATTCCCAAATCCATGTTGGGAGGATAAAAATCAGAATGCCAATCAAGGAAAACAACAGCAGAAAGAAGAGCCAAACAAGGATGAAGAAATTCAAATTCTAAAGAGTTGGGATCTTAAATTTGGGATTACAAAAATCTCCTTGATGGTGAAACCAATAGAGGATGTTGAAGTTGGAGAACAAGTGGAAAACAAGGCTGATTTTCTAACAACAGTGAAACGAGAAAAACAGTAGTTTGTTGGTGATGAGTTGGGTGTCCATGTTGGCACTTTGACCAAAGAAAATGCTGATCCAGTTTGCACTGCAAAATCATTCATCGAGATGGAAGGAAAACCATCTCAAAACCCCATCTTTGAGGAGCAAATGGATGAGGTCAAGTCATTTTTTACAAGAGTAGAAGAAGGAAGCATTATTGATACATTTTTGCTTTCATTTGAAGGGGCTGATTTGATTGATGAAGACATTATGGAGGTGAACAGAACAGGTCCAAATTGTGAGCAAAAGGCACAAGAAATTTCATGCTTCTCTCCCACTTCATCTCTCCAACAATCTGATTTTTGGGATGAGTTTGGATTGACAAGTTTCATGTTTGAAAATGAAGTTATATAGGGTGAAGAAAATGCAGATTTGGAGGCCACCATACAAGAGGGAGAGACTTTGCTGCAGCAAGACATTCAAGAGTTTGATTTGCCATCAGACTTAGAAGAATGTTTAGATGAAGAGCTAGCTGAAATTACCATGTTTCCTTCTTCACCATTCGTTCTCCAACAACAAGAACTTGCTACCATGGACAAAATAGTTCAAGGACAATAGCCTACAGTTTGCAACATGCCTCTTAAATCAAAGATGGAAGAATTTGATCTTCCAAAAGATACAATGGAGGAGCCCCAAAGCCAACAATGTATTGTAGCAGGTAACAACAATGCAAAAGCAACTTCATTGGATGTTTCAATCAATAACGAGGAGTTGCACACTATAGAAGAGTTCCATGTTTCCATGAAGGAAGAGAAAGGGTAGAAAATTCCTACCATTGCTTCCACATCACCCACCCAAGAAGGTCTATAAGAAGACTCCATTTTTGGAGTTGAAAATTAAAGCTATGGGCATATCAAATGGATCATACCTTGCCTAATAAGGTATTTGACTTCATTGGAGTCAATGGAGAAGTCACAACCAGTCATGCTTTCTTCTAAGCATGAGGGTGAGCTACAAAGTACCAAGGATCAGCTGTCATACCTCTTCAATCCAAATGCAGAGCAACTAAAAGAGGTATTGGATTTTTTTTCAGTTGACACCTTGATGATTTGGGTAGAAGACTAGCTTCTTGTTGATTTTCCACTCATCCAATCAGCCATGTTCAGTGCCAAATCAGTTGCATGGTTGCAACTTTTGAGAAAGGGAAGCTATTTCTCCCAACTAGTTGCAGGGTTTGTTTAGCCCACCTTTGCTTCCAATTAGAGTAGAGTAGGTAGTTTTTACTTTTAGTAAAAGAAGTGCTTGTGCACACTCTGCATGGTCTATTTTGGAGCATGTATGACCTTTAGTTTTGTACACAGTTTTTGTTGTGCTGGTTTTGCTCTTTCATAGTCCATTTCAGTGGGTTTCCAAGTGGCTCAGAGAGGAGGTTTTCAAAGTTTAGATCAGTTTACAGGCTACAACTCATGACTCCATGCCTAATGGATGCTTCAAGCAACTGGTAACTTCATCCAGTAGGCAGATGCCCTCTTTGAGTCACCAAAATTGTTATCCAAAATGTGCCCCCTGTTCATTTTGTGGCTAAATCCTCTCATTTTTTCCTCTCTTATGCCTCAGTCATAATATTTTCTTTTCAGGCACTCAAAACCTTCTGGAAATGACACTATTTGATAGAGCTCTTTCTCAGCTTTCCAGAAAGGTAAAGTGTTCCTCCTAACTCCATGTATTTTTGAAGTTATGGCTCAACGGAGATTTTTGGAAAAAAATTCTCCTGAAAGGCCCATGGCCAATGAGATGCCGCCACGTGGCACCGAGAGTGGCGGAGCGCGGGGAAATTTTGGAAAATTTTCCAAATGACCAAAAAGGTGGAAAAATTTGAATTTTTGCCCGCCAACCCGATTTGGCCCTATTTTTCCCTAAAATTTCAAACGGCCATATATTTTGATCCAGAGCTTAGTTTTTTGCGTTCTTTATATAAATGGAAAGCTGGTAAAATTATCTACAATATTATGGGGTTATTTTTGCGTTTTGGTGGAGTTTGGAGAGAGAAAATTAAGAAATTCCTCTGGCACGTGGTCATGGATAGAAATGACGTTTCAACCACCGTTTTTAATGAAGAATGGCTCGCATTCTCTCCCAGCATGGTTAAAAATGTCAGGGAATGGGTCTGTCAGGGCACCCATGCTATTTTGATGGAATTTTTGTCAATGGTTGAACCCCTTGCACGTTTTCTCATGTTTCTCTCTCTTGGGGTCGTGGTTTGCACTGTAAAAGCCAGGATGAGTTCATTTTGCAAGGGGAGACACTTTTTCAGCTCTATAACTTCCTTTTTCTTCCTCCTTGGTAGAATTTGTGAAAAAAAATTACCTTTCCATGTAATGCAGCACCTTTTCTTGCCTCTGGATCACTGTAATGTACTGTATTGGATATGAGATGTTGATATATGTTCTGTGATTAAAATCCCTCAATCCTTTCATATATCTATCATTGCTTTCTTGATATTTCATTACATTTTGAGCATTTGTGCATGTTTTTTGCTGTGTTTCCTTTTGGATTGTGTATTTCATGCAGTATCAGGTGTCTACAACTCCTTTGGTGCATCACCTATTAGCATTATTTCTTTCTTTTTGCATTTTATATCTTTGTCCCTTTGGAATTTAGAGTAGATTTAGGAGTTTAAACCTCTGTAATTGTGCAAGTAAAATAGCTGATCAGAGGAGTTGAGGAACCAGCCTCTAATTTGGAGATTCCTTTTCCATTTTTGCAAGTCTCACGCTTGGGAAGAGAATTCAATGTTGTGCAATCACACTGGATGCTTAGAATGATCAAACTAGAAATATGATCAACATCCAGGGGGTGCTTTTGATTTGCAACAACACTAATCCATGCCAAAATAAGTATATTGTAGTTGCCATAGATTATTTAACCGAGTGGGTTGACGGTAGACCATTGAAAAAAACTTCCATGGATGAAGTGGCAAGGTTCATATATGAACGCATTGTCACCAGATTTGGTAGTCCATTAGAAATTGTAACAGATCAAGGAATCCACTTCATTAATGAGGTGGTAAAAGCCCTAGTCAACAAGTTTTCTATTAAGCACAGGAAGGTAACAACATACAAGCCAAGCACAAATGCACAGGTGGAATGAACAAATTTTTTGTTGTGTCAAATTCTAGCAAAAGATGCAGCCTTGCAGGTACATAAGTGGGATAAAATGATTCATGCAGCATTGTGGGCATATAGGGCAACATCAAAGTCAGCAATAGGATACTCCCCATTTCAATTGGCTTATGGAATTGATCATGTTCTTCCTATTGAGTTTGATATTCCCATTGTGAGAGTTATAAAAAATGAAAGGATAGATGAAAGTGATTCAGTAAAGGAAAGGTTTGTACATCTTCATTTGCTAGAGGAAATGAGGGAAATAACGAAGGATACAAGCTATAACAAGCAAATGAAGCAGAAGGAATACTTTGATCAAAAGATCCATTGGTCTCCATTTCATGTGAATGACTTGGTTTTAGTATATGATTCCATGTACAAAAACAGAAGGCAAAGAAAATTTCTTCCCAAATGGATGGGGCCCTACAAAATAGCATTTGTGCATGAAAATGGTACATATCGACTAGAGGAATTGGATGGAAATCCCATTACAAAATGGGTCAACCATGACACGTTAAATATTTTGCAAGCACCAGAATAGTCTACTACGAGGATGGAGTAGATGCTAGGAAGGGGGAAGATGTCGACACTAAAATTTTCCTCTGTAAGTTCTATTTCATTAATGTATGTATTAGGAATAGGATGTTGTTAAGTATAATTAGTAGTAGCATCTAATAGAAGATAACGGCACTACTGGTATGACACTGCTAATAATGTATAGTACAGTAATAGTAAAAGTACAATAGGAATGTTGTGGTAAACAGTAAATATTTTTTGTAAGTGGTTCGGTAATGTTAAAATGTCAAAGTTGGGGTAAGTAGAGAAGTAGGGTCTACATGATTAAGAATTGGAAATATTATATTAGTAATAAGGATAAGGAGTGAGGTCATAAATATTTTGTGTATTTTATTTGTAAAAAATTATAAAAATGTGGAACCCATGTGAAATGATAAGGTTTATCTTATCTTAAAAGATAAGATTATATGTAAATATAAGAGCTAAGGTATGGAATATGATTCCTCAAAGTAGATTTCTTATCCTATCTTAGAGATAAGGTGGAGAATCCTGAAAGTTCTATAAATAGAGAGGCCACCCCCCTCATTTAGCATAGAAGGAAGTAGTGAGAAATATTGTATGAGTAAGTGTGTGAAGGAAGTCATCATTTAGAAGGTGTGTTGAAGAAGCCATTAAGAAGTGTAATTGTGAAGTTTCTCCCATAGTTATTGTTGGAAGGAAAGTGGAGTTGGTAACACTTGAAGTACCTCATGGGTGAGACTGTAACAATTTCTTGTTGATAATAAAATTTATACTTATATTTTAGATTTGTCATCATTCCTTTGTATCATAGTCTATGGTATTCTTGTGTTATGTTTGTTATTGTGTTTCCATATTACTTCCACCCAACTAAAATTTGTGCATTAGTAAATAATCATAGCACGAGGAGTTCTCAGTGGATAATTATTGTTATGTCAAATTGGTGCTGACAATTTCCGCTAAATCTACCCTTGCTTGGATTTTTCAATGCCTGATGAAACTTTCTCAGACCCTAGACACATGACACCTTCCATTGGTCCTTCAAAATTTTCAACAACTCTGCCGGACTGAGACACGTGGTGAGCCCACCCTTTTGGGGGGTCTCTTCTTTTTAGGACCATACCACATGTGCACCCAAGGCTTGTGGAAGGCCCACACTTGTTTGGAAACTTGCCTCTATACCTCACCTTTGTAGTTGCGCAAGGAAAAAACGTGGACGACTCTAATATAAAGTTGAGAAGAGGTAGAATCAACATCTATTTTTTCATAATTTTTTCTCCAAGACTCCTGGAGATGTGAATATGCACTGTTTTTCATCATTTTTTGATGAAATTCCATGTCATTTTTGTCTGCAAAGTGCCACTTAATGGATTTAGAACTTAATTTGTGAGTCCAAGGATTGTTAAGGTTGATATTTTAAAGTTGGAACTACTCGTGTACTTACAAAAACATGAATTAGTAGAGAAGTTGGATGCAGGGTGGAGTTGCAGAGGAAAGAATGGGAAAAGGATGAAAAAGGTGTTTCCTCAAGAGAGAAAAGGATTACCTATTAGATCCAGTTGTACAGAGCCATCCAAAAATGATTAAAATGGGGATTTCTCACATGACAGAATCAGAATGATTAAAAAGACTTTCAAAAAATTGTGGCATGGCATCCTAGTCATTAGTCAAGGGTCAGCGAAACGTGATCAATTCCTGATTTTTCCACCTGGTAGCTGCGGGTGTAAATTTGTTAAACATCGCTTTCTGAGCCAAATTGGTAACAAAAAAGGTTCCTTGCATATTCTTCTTTTTGAGGGGAAAATTTTGGATGAGTGAGTGAGTGAAATGTATAAATGTAATGAGAATACTCTTGCAAATGGTCGGGGGTTGAATTCTTAAGAGAAAATTTGAGAGAGCCCATCTTCTTGAGAGACCAATATGAGAAACCTGTTAATTTCCTATGTTTTAGATTTCAATCACATCAATTTGGTTGCAAGTGTACAACCATTGAAAAAATCTAAGACTGTTCAAAGAAACTTTCCCCTGTTGATGAATCTAATGAATTTTGAATTAATCTATGTCAATATTGGACCAATTTATGTCTACTTTATTTCAGAATGTGTTATCCCGTAAAATTGAAAAGGGAAATTTTACCGATAACCATACCGAATTTTTTTTTTGATCCTTCGTTAGGGATCCCGTGCATTCGGAACGTTGCAAAATCCCTTCCCGGGAAATCTGGTTTTTCGAACTTAGTCTTTTTTGGTCTTTTTTGGCTGGGCGCATGGAATTACTATGTAACACCAACTTTTGGTGCGCCTTGTATGTTGAGTCTTCCCTGCATGCGCCAAGGTGCATGCGCCTTCATGTTAGCACACTTTTGTTGTGCCACTTTTCGGTGCACCAAAGGGCGCACATAATCTAATGTCAACACAAATTTTGGTGCGCCAAAGGCGTGCTTAGTTTATGATGGGAAAAAATGCTTTGGCTGGTGCCAAAGGGCGCATGCTTTCCCTGTCCGACAGCAACTTTCAGCCGCCCTTACAAAGTGGGTGGCGCATTCAATTTATGACTAGCCTCACCTATATATATGGTGTTTTCACGCCCCATGAAGGTTCATTTTCATAGTCGCCTAGCCACATGATTTTATCTCTGAGCCCTGTCAAAACCCCTGCCTCGTCGTTTTCAACGCCTTGTGGACCCGGTGCAAGTTTTTGCTATTTATATAGGTAAGAGGTCTTCTTCCCGATCGTGCTTTTTACGTTTTTGTTTTCTTGGGGTCTGGTGTCTAGTTGTGGTTTGGAAGTATTGAAGTATCAAAATGTGATCTAGCCTCCCCCCGTGTTGTCTCCTGTTCACTCTCCCGCTGTCCAGATATGCTATAGGGGGAACTTTGTCTAAAAAAAAAAACATAGTTTTATTCCCTCAATCTTTGAGCCATTTCATTGCCCAACTAACCTGCCAAAAGACAAGAGAAAGAGGAAGAAAAAGAGGACCATTTCCCTTTGGCGCATCGGCGCGTCCCGTAAACATCATAAACAGTTCCCCCTTTTTAGCCGCTCTGTCCCGCTTCTGCCCAACATGAATAAATAAAACCGTCGCCAAGCAACACCATCACACCGTTGCCATCACAAACTTATGCGCTTTGTTTGCGCCCTCTTGGGCGCATCAACCTTCCTTGTTGAATCGCATTCTATGTGATCTTGGCGCACCCTGCATCTGTGACCAACATCAAACTTTATCCGCACTAAGTACAAGCTTGAAAGTGAAAGCGCATTCCCCCATACAGGTGCATCATGTTGGTAACACCCTTTGGGGCTGCCGCGCCAAACTACCTTGGGCGCACCAAATGTTCATGCCAAAAATTCAGGTGCATGGAGATCCTGTCTCTAGGCAACACGATGTTTTCATGCGCCCTTTGTCAAAAAGGGCATCCTTGCCAGCCGTATGACCCATGCGCCTTTGCGCCAGGTTAACCCTTGCCAACACATTTCCCCGTGGGGTTTGCGCACTTACCTATTTAGCCCTTGTAAGCTGCATTTTCATTGCGCCATGCGCCCTAAGCCTCAAAAATCTCTAACTCTTTCTTCTGCTAACATTTCAATGGAAGATCAAATGGCTAATTCAAACCTTTTTGGTTCGGTCTTCGCTTCTCTTTCATGCAGATCAAGCCAAAAATAATAATAAACTTGAAGAACATATGTCTACATCGCAAGAGACCTACAAATCCAAAGGAACGGCCAAACTTAACAGAAGAAGAGATGAAATATAAATATCAGAGGGTAAAGAATGACCGAAGTCCCAGGCGAGTGTAGCAATGGGACGTCAGAGACTCAGAACTGGGACAATTGATATGGAGAGAATTCTGGGGCTGGAACTCAGAAATGCACAAGGGAGTCCATGGAATGGAACAACCTGATAGGCAGGGGGCCCTGCACTTTGCCAGAAGTGAAAATCACAGTCAGGCGCCGTAACAATGAATTCTTGCTGTGAGTGCCCAAGTTATCAACAAAGACACAAGGGAGTCCGTAAAACAGCAAGGGCGAGGTAGTCATTAACCTCACTGCCTGTTCCTTTGAGGTAATACGCATACCTCACCCCCCCCGGGCACTTGGTGGCCGTCGAGTCAAGCATATTGCCTTAAGGCTGGATTACAATGCAATATGATACCACTAATGATAGGTTACTTGAAAAACAAAAAGGTAGTAACCCGTGGCCCCGAATCATCCACCGCATGCGACCTCCTCCAAGTAGCTCATCGACACCATTACATCCTGACAGAGGTTCCTTCGGGCTTTCTGACGCCCATTAGTGTCCATAAATGGATGCTGCGGGTGAGCTTAGAGACCATGAACCCAAGAATATGCCTGATCAGGGCTTGTATGGTGGGGAGAGAGTATAAGTAGGCACAATCTCTGAGCAACTACAAACAATTAGCACAACGGGGAACAGTCATATAATCCATATGAAGCTCCTACGTGTACTGATGCGGCATTGCATCAGCGAGGGACTATCCAGGCCTAACGCGGAGTGGAGTTTGGCCTCAGTTCAAGATTATACGAGTACTACCCGAATTGAGGCTGGAGAATGCATCTCCCAATTCACAAAAAGTTAACGATGTGTTTTTCTATCACATCATCTGCCTACTGAGGCCAAACATGACTTATACGTACGCACACGACCAAAGCATAGTGGCAGCCACTGAGAAATGGGGGGCCCTGTTCACCCAGTTTCCCACATTCACGTATCTAAGGGCTGCCAACTTTTAGGAAGCCAACCAGGCTACCGAGGTATGTTGGACCTAAACGATTCTTTGGAGCTTTCAAGGTAGCTGATCACATACCACTAGAAATGCCTGAAAAGAAAGAAGGGTGGAACTCCTTTCCCCCTCCAAGTGGGTGGGTATACATTCTCTACCACCACAGGTGAGAGGAAATGTTCGCAGAGCTGGAGTTACTCAATTTGAAACATGACTTCCCAGCCAGGCCTACCTTCGACCCAAGGAGCTGTCTGCCAAGGGCGAAACTTGATCCAATCCACGTCCCTCAGATCGAGGACATTTACATTGATGTCATCCATGAGGTGGAGCTCAGGAGAAAGGATCATTCTCGCCTAGCATTGGCAGAAATCATCTAATATGGGGTAGCCATTGTCCCCAAAGGCTACCAAACTACCGGAAGATGAAGTAGACAAGGTATATACTGACACAGATGGGGACGATTGGCCCTTTCTAGTCATTGATAGAACTAAGGATCCTTAAAAAATTAAGGAGAGGGTCAAGGAGTCTTTGCGTAGGACAGAACATTGGTGCCGGATGAATGACCTAATCTACCTTGGGGTTGATTTCACAACCTCCCCATTGGGTAACGTACCTCCACGATCCAAACAGTAGCCTAAAGGCAAGGGTAAAGGCGTAGAAGGTAAATCCAGCGCCATTCAGGAAGAAGCCCCTCAGAGTCCTCCTTCCGCGGCACCCGAGCAGGTAATAACTCTGGATTCGCCAGAGAAAGAAGCAGAAGAGGAAGTTCCAATAGGCCTATCCACTCAGGATGTCGGCATTGCCACAACAACCAAGGTTCCTTTCGTCCCTTCTTTCTCTCTTCCTTCCCCTCCTCGAGTGACTCAAGCGACCATCCCTTTGGTCATGTCCTCTTCCCCTTCTTCTACTGTTCCCCTCGCCTCTTCATCTATCTTCTCTTTGCTCGTTGATCTGTCCTCCTCCATTTCTTCCCTCATCTCTGAGCTCCCTTCCCTTCCTATGTCTTCCGCTGCTGCAGTTTCCCTTCCTTCAGTGGGCACTTCTCTGGCTATTCTCTTAATGTCGTCGCCTCGTGTATCTACGTTTTTCCCCTCTACTACTGCAGCTGCCCCCTCCTCTGTTTCCGGTCCTTCTACCATAGGTCCAGCCTGGATCTCTCAGCAGCTAAGTCAGCAAAAGAGGAAAGTTCCCATCACTCCGATGGACTTTTCCGTGATCCCATCTAAGGGGGCAAAGAAGCAGAAGCCTGTCACACGCTTCTCTAAAAGTGTTGTAGGGGAGAGAGTTATGGAAATTGCATACCCCAATCCCCTCAAAGAGAAAAAGGATCTATCTCCTACAGATTTTACTGTGACCCAAGTCACAATGGGGACATCTTCCGAAAGTCTTCAGGGGGAGGCTCTTTCTGCAGTTTACACCCTCTGCAAAAAGCTTTAGGAAATCAAGGAAGAGAAAAGGAAACTAAAGGAGAAAAACAAATATCTACTCCAAGCCTTACAGAAGATGGGTAGTGCGCCTCCCACAACTACCGCCGAGACTTCTGAGCTTCTCAGCTAGGAGAAAATTAATGAGTATGCCAAGATCGGTGAGCAGGGTATGGCCGTTTCCACTTGGAGGAGCCAAATCCTCAAAGATAGTGAAAAAGTGATCGCCAAGTTCTCCGACTTGTACCTGAACATCAGTAAGGTGAATAAAGAGCTCCAAGCGTTAGCAGGGCCCATATCAGAAGAGCTGGAACATGCTAGATTACAGCACGAGACCTTCCAACAAATGTTCGACTGTTCAGTCGAAGATTTGGTCAAGTTCGGCGTCTTCAGCCATCCAAGGGCCCTCAACAAAATCATGTCCACTCTGGACTACCAGGTGGATCAGCTAGAATTTATCCTAGAAAAGATTGATAAAGTGAAGGAAGAAGCCTTGGATGCGATGCACCAAATGGAATGAATTGTTCTTAATATGTCGCCAAGGTTACTTACTCCTTCCTTCACTTAAAGGAAAGATGATGAAACCACCTGGATCTTCAAGGAGATTGCTTCTCAAGGAACGGGGCCAGAGGTCACATTTGACATGGAGTCCATCAACAACCTGCTGGCCTGTAGGGGACTTCGTCGGGTTCCTCATTGAGGCGGGAAAAGGACTTTTCCAAACTCCAAGAGAAGCTCATAGATGAGCGGGGAGACTTGCTGAGGTGATATAAGTGATAGGCACAAGGATCCTTCCCAAGATCAACTAGGGCCAATAATCAACAAGTTCATGGAATACCGCTCTCAGTTCCATATCTCGTCACCTGAGGAGCAACAAAAGCAGTCCACCCCCTTTTGCCCGCAAGATGATGATGACGAATAACTGCTTCTTCTTCTTCTTCTTCTTCTTCTTCTTCTTCTTCTTCTTCTTCTTCTCTTTCTCTTCTTCGTCTTTCTGGAAATATCTGGAGTATGTTGATGCAAATGATGACATCATCCATGTTGCATCATGGGATGATGTCATCCATCAAGTTGTAAAAGTCAACATGACTTTTAGATATTTTGTAAATATCTTTGTAAATAGTTTGTTGGCTCCTTTTTGCCTTCTTTTCTCTTCTTCTTCTATAAATACTCCAATACTTGTAGTATTGTGAGATGGATGAATATCTTTCAGATGAAAATAGAAGTGAAGAAAAAATACTTTGAGCTTCTTTGTAACAGAAGTAAACAGTAATACAAATATTGAGACTTTGTGCTGAATAGTTGTGTTATGCATCAAACCTTTCTTATGTTAGATTCTGTATGTGTTTATTGTGTTAGATTCATATCTACTTTTTTGTCATTTATTCATCATCAGTATTGCTTTGTTTGTTTATGCAAGTAGGTTTGGCTCTGTTTACTACCAATCCCAAAACATAAATCTTCTGACCTTTCTTCTTTGGAATTCTTTTCTTTTCTTCCTTTGGACCTACTCTTTCTTCATCCCCTCTTCCTTTCCTCTCTTTTCGCAGTCAGAAACACCCCTACTGGGATGAGATCCCAAACCCCCGAAGGCAGAATCTGTGAGACTTGCATAGATTCCTGCTGGTAGAATAGCAATAAACCAGTTTCACTTTGCTGACTCAAAGAGGGGCTATGCCCTGCACACTGTTGGCTCGTCTATCCATAGATCTGTCCGGGTGACAGATTTTCAGACCAACAGAATGTATGTAAGTAGTTTTCCTTATTCATATTGCAATCTTGTGTTAAATTTCGTATGAATCAAAAATTATCTCATCCTTGTGATAGTTTAGTGGCATTTGCAATTTCATTTCAAGAAGAGCTTTCGTCTTATGATGAGATAAATAATTTAAAATCACTTCACTATCGTCTGTTGATAAATATTGTCTGTAAGCCTTCGAGTGTATCTTAGGTGTGAGGAATCATGGGTCTTTGATGTTTTATTGAGTCTTTAGCTTGAGCCTTCATGTTAAATTCTTGGAGATTGTGTGAAATCGTGTAAATCTAGGCCTCCATTGATGCACACCTTCTTGTTGAAGGAATATTTTAGCTATTTTGAATATTTCTGTCATTAATATTTCCAATTGTTTGAAGTCTCTTGAAGATCTGGTATAATCAATTTTATCCTGCTTAATCTCCCACCAAAATTATTCAAAAAAATGAATCAATCTTGAACTACCCCTATTTTCTGTGTGTCCATAGATGTATAAATTCTACTACCAAAATATGCGGAAGCAATCAGGATTCCATTATGTCTCTAGTAATGTCAGCCCTATCTAGGAAATATCACCATTCTTTAGAAGTGACAACTCGTGAGAATTAAATTGTGGTGCATTGATCATATTTTCTCAAGGTATCCTTTCAAATTTGTGCAAAGAAGGATATATTCATTCTCCTTCATCGACAGAGCTTTCAAAATAGGTCCTCTCATCCTGGTCGAAAGGCACAGCCTAAAGCAGTGAGGATAGATCAAATCCTTAATGAAGGTTTTATCCATTTCTTTGATGCCTAAGTGACAAAGAGTCAAAAAAATCCCCTCCTTGGATACAAAATGACTCATAATAAGATCTGTCTATCTCTCTATGTCTTGCTAAATCTTTGATTATGTTCAGTTTCTAAGGGAGAATCAATTTGGATACCAACACTAGAATGGTGCCGTTTCTAGGGATATGATTTGCATTTTTAGGGATTATTTGAGCTCCGAGATTTATTTATGTGGTAACAAAACCAGAATGGCATCATTGTCTATGATTATTTGAGCTCTGAGATTTATTTGTGTGGAAACAACACCAGAATGGTGCCATTACCTGGGACATGGAATTGTGTGCAAAGTTTGAACACCATCAACAATGCCTATAGACCCTGGTAAATGCTTCTTACAAATTTTAAAGTGCAAATACATTGTTGAAACATTATTATATGTCTAGATTTGTAAGAATCAACCAAAGTTACAAGTTTTGTGTGCAATATTTCTAGTTTCTGTGGTTTTCTGCACTAATTTTACATAATAAATGTTAAATATGGGTAAAGGAAGGTCAAATCTATAAAAATTTGCATGAATTTAGTGTTGATAGACATTTGACATACCAATTTTAGTGCATTTGCACAACTAAGGTGAAAATCCTTAGTGGTGACTTTGTATTGAATGATTTTTTGATAAATACTAGTGTCTTAACCTCTATCAATTGTAATTTATCACTAATCTTTGTAAAGCTAGAAGGAAGAAGATATTCATTTTCCAGAGACCCTACCAGAAAGCTATTTCCAGAGCTGAAAAACATGAATTCCTTAGTGGCAACTCCATATTAAATGAATTCTCCATCTGGAGAGGGTCCTTATTTTGTATTTGTAAAATTTACATCTCATTATGTCCTTGTGTTCTCTAAAGCTAATAGGATCTTCCAAGAAACAAAGTTTTTAGAGAACATTCATTCTAAGAATTGCATTCTTGTTCCCCATAGACCCCACACTCCTCATCATTCTGTTTCTCCTGTAAAATCACCTCCCCAAAACAATATGGCCCAACCCCCACCTAGACCTCCATTTGTTGTGAACACTTTTGGTCCTATAGATTTCAGAGGTATGGCTGGATATCCAAATGCTATGCCCCAAGATGTTAGAAACAAATTGCCTAAATTTCAAGGAAATAATGCTATTACTGGTGATCAACACTTAAAGCTTTTTGTCAATTTGATGAAAGAATTTAATATTGAATTTGAGGATGTGTACATAAAATTGTTTATTCATACTCTAGAGGAGTATTCATGGGATTGGTATAAGTATTTTCCCGAAAACTCCATTAAATCATGGACAAGAAATGAAGAATGATTTTAGATTGCAGTATGGAGATAAAATAGACCCTTGGTTTCTTTTATCATAATTTGAAAATATAAAAAATAATCCTAATGAGTCTATTCATGACTTTAATACAATGTTCAATAAGACCTTAAATATGCTACTTGTGATCCTGAGGCCAAGTCATGTTTCTTGTTTGATAAAATACTCTGATGCTTTTGATAAGAAGTTTCCTATTATTTAAGAGACAAGAACCCAATAACATTTAGGTAGGCCTTCACCATGGCTTTGTCAGATTGAGAATAACATCAAGGTAATTGGTAAACCTCCTAAGAGAGAAGGCATTAAGCTGATCAATCCAGAGAAGCCTCAGTCAAGTAAAGTTGTGGATCTGGAGGAGGTTGTAAAAAATTTAGCCAGAGATGTTAAGGAAATATCCTATAAACTAGCCAGAGAAGAGAAGGGGATTGGACAAGGTTCCCAGGGTCAACACATGCCATAAGGTCAAGAAAGATTTGCCAATCATCCCAGAGGTGATCAGATATCTAGATGACAAGAGGAAAAGGACTCATGGGATCAGGAAATAGATAGCCCCAAGCCCAAGTGAGAATAGAATTGGTGCCTAATCCTTTGAATAGCCAGAGTTACTGCTATGTGGAAGAAGCCAATGAAATTGAGTGGTGTGACAAATATTTCTTGCCACATGCCCCATGTGATGAAGAAAAATAAGTTGAGGAAGCTAATGATGACATTGGTGATGATGTGTGCATGGTGGGGTGCTCTACAAGCTCACATCAAGGAGTAACTTTGACTGAATTAATCAGTGCCAGAACTGCTGTAGATTTTTGGGATTGCATCCACCAGGTATTACCCCTTCCTCCCTCTCATATTTTTGAAATAGATATGGTACAATATTTTTGAATTTCCTGGTAATATTTTTAATACTTAAGGGCATTAATGATTAAAAATTATAATGGAGGAATCCCTTCTCAGGAGGATAGGCAGTTGTTAATAAATGTTGTAGTTGGCCATGAAAAGGAATATAACACTAGGAGTAAATTTGTCAAAGGGGCAGGGCCTCAGGCCAAACCAAAAACTCTAGTTCTCACCAATATCTCAAAAGAAAATCCTAAGAAAGATACATCTGGAAAAAGCCTTATGTCCCCAAACAGAACTGGTATCCCTTCCCATGCTCAAAAAATGAAAAATCCTTTACTGTCAGATGAGTTTCTCAGTCTTCCTCCAAATGCTTGCCTTGCCCAAATACGTTCCTTATGACATTGCCAAAGTCTTGAGTCAGATCAAGATTTATGTTCCAATTGTTGAGCTTCTTAGGATTCTTGAGCACAAGAAAAGAGCCTTTGAGTATTTGGGATTGAAAGAAGAAAATATTACCCAAGGTAGAAATGTAAACAATGTTGAGACTCCTACCATTTCAGAGTTGAAAAAACCCCAAGTGCTGGAAGAACTAGATGAGCCACCTGAAGTATATTTGGGAACATCCTTGGTTGAGTCCCAACTAAATGTAGATCCATTTTTCACTACTCTGATTATTAAGATACATGTTGTTACACAACTATATGTTTGATTATGGAGCATCATGCAATGTTATGCCTCTTGAGGTCATGAATGAATTAGATATCAAAGTGACAACATCTTATGGGAAGTGCACTACCATGGATTCCAGAGAGGTGCTCCAGTGGTTGGATGTGTCAAGGGTCATGATAGTGTAACTTGCAGCTTATCCAGGAAAGAACTTAAAATTAGATGTTGTTATTGTTGATTGCCCTACCAAATGGGGAATGTTGTTATCAATAAAATTGGGCTGCTAGTGTGGGTGGTAGTGTGCAAATGGATATGTATTTTGTCCACTATACCTATTGAGGGAAGCCTTGTAAAGTTGTATGGTGAAAAGAAGATGCTACATCTCATTGAGGATCCCAATAATGCTTCCTATGAAGTGTTATACACTGACACTGATGTAGATAACTTTGTTTGGATTTATTGATGGTAAAGAGTCACAAAATTGATCAATGCAAGTCTCTTAATCAAGTAGGTTTCTCCTTAGACTTTGTTGTTTGATGGGGCTTGCTCTAAATTTGGAAATGGTGTTGGTATTGTTCTGATATCTCTAGGCTAGGAAGAGTTTTTTTTCTCTTTTAAACTCAACTTTGAGTGCACTAACAATATTGTTGAATATGAAGCACTGTTATTGGGTCTAAGAATTGCTTGGAAATATGGTATTAGAGACATCATTGTTAAAGGAGATTCAGAGCTAATTGTCAAGCAGGTTAGAAAACTATATGCAACAAAAAATCAGAGAATGAAGAAGTATAAGCATGCAGTCTAGGATTTCATTGAGATGTTTGACTCCTTCAACATAATACATCACGATAGGAAGTACAATACTCTAGCAGAAAAATTGGCCATATTGGGGTCCAAATTTGAAAATTATACTATATCCCCCTATTGTGAGTATAATATTGAGGTATTGACTAGGAAATCTATTCCTGACAATGTTAAACACTAACAAGTGTTTGAAGATGATGCCCCGGTGAAAAGGTTTTTGTAGAACCAAGGAGAATTTTCTGATCAATGTATAGATTGGGAGCCAATGGTTTGCATGGCTAATGGAAAGGAGACATTATTTGGCAAAGAAATCATTTAGTTGAAGACTAATACTATTCCCAGAGGTTTGGTAGCACTTGAATCAAACTTTGATAATGATGATTGCATTGTCAATAGACACATGTCAACCTTGAAAGATTTTGAAGAGAATGACCTGGGCATGAAGTATAAACCATGTAAGATCTGGTTAGGTAGAAATCTGAGTAAGGGAGAAAAGTATTTGTATGTCCAATTATTGAATAAATACCATGACTTCTTAGCATGGTCTTATTATGAACTGAAAGCATATAGAGAATATCTTTTCGAGCACGAAATTCCCTTAGAAGCTTTTGCCAAGCCATTTAGGCAGAAACAAAGGCCAATCAATCCACTCCTTTCCATGAAGATGCAAGAAGAATTGAAAAAGTTGAGGGATGGAGGAATCATATAGCCCACAAGGTACTCATCATGGGTTGTAAACTTGGTACCTATCAGAAAGAAGAATGGAGATATAAGGCTATGTGTGGACTTTAGAAACTTGAATAGAGCATCAATGAAGGATAACTACCCTCTGCCAAATATGGACAATATGTTACAATTGGTTACTGGTTCAGAATTTTTATCCACCTTGGATGATTTTTCTGGATATAACCAGGTAGTTGTGAAGGAATCAGAGAGAATCAAGACTGCCTTTACCACTCCTTAGGGAACATATGTATATGTCAGAATGCCTTTTGGTCTAATGAATGTTGGAGCCACTTTCCAAAGAGCAATGGATGTAGATTTCTTTGGCTATATTAATGATTTCATTGTTGTATATCAAGATGATGTGACTGTTTTCTCTAGAAAAATGAGTGACCACTTGCAACACTTAGAAAAAATGTTGTTAAGATGCAGGGAGTATGGTATTTCACTAAATCCCAAGAAGTGCCATTTTGGAGTTCAAAAAGAAAAGCTGCTTGGACACATTGTGTCAAAGGAAGGGGTCATGATTGATCCTGAGAGGGTAGAAGCCATCAGAAAAGTCCCTATTCCAAGAACCAAGAAGGGAATTCAATCCTTTTTTGGGAATATTAATTTTATTAGGAGATTTATCTCCAAATTTGTTGAACTAACTATCCCAATCACTAGCATGTTGAAGAAAGACCAAAGTATAAAATGGGGAGAAGTAGTTATTCAAGATTTTGCTAGGATCAAAGAAGCATTAAAGAATTCCCCTATTTTAGAAGCTCCAGATTATAAGAAGGCTTTCTAAATGTTTTCTTTTTTCTTCAGAAAGTACTATTGCACATGTATTAATCCAGAAGAATGATGAGGGAGCTGAAAGACCAATTGCCATTTTTAGTAAGTCATTACAAGGAGCTGAGCTAAAATATACTATTATGGAGAAGCAGGCATTTTATTTGGTAAAAGAAACAAAGGTCTTCAGGCCATATATTCTGAGTTCCAAAATCATTGCTTATGTTCCCCACACCATGGTGAAATATATCCTATCAGAAATGGAGGTTTCAAGAAAAAGATGCCAATGGGTAAACAAATTTGAATAGTATGATATGGATATCCAAATAACAAAATTGATCAGAGGTTTGGGCCTAGAAAAACTTATGGCAGAGAGAAATTTGCAAACAATTGAGGTAAATGAAGTTAAAGAAGAAAGGTTGAATGTACTTGAAAAACTGATAAATTCTGAATGGTACAAGGACATCATTTTTTATCTCAAACATCTATAATGCCCTGAACATTTGAGCAAGAATCAGAAAAGAGCACTTAAGTTAGCTTCCCAAAAATATGTCATTACTAATTTTGGGTTAGCTTGGAAGAACCCTGAGGGAGTTCTCTTAAGATGCATTACTGAAGATGAAGCCCCTAAAATAATTTTTGATCTCCATGGAGGAGTTTTGTGGGGGGAATTTTGTTGGAAGAGTCACAACTCATAAGATCTTAAGGGCTGGTTATTGGTGGCCAACTCTTTTCAAGGATACAACTCTGTTGGTAAGAAAATGTGAAAGTTGGCAATGCTTTTCTAAAAGACTAAAAGCTTTAGGCTCCCTTCCTTTGCAACATGTATCTAGTTGAAGCCACCCATTTAGACTTCAATGGGGAATGTATTTCATTGGGGAGATTTATGATCCTTCAAGTGTAGGACATAATTGGATACTAGTAGCCACAAATTACTTCACCAAGTGGGTGGAGGCAATCCCCACCAAGAAGGAAACTCACCAAATTGTCATGGATTTTGTCCTGAATTATATCATTTACAGATTTGGGGTACCTGCCAAAATAGTTGCTGATAATGCCATGAGATTTCGAGATAAACCTTTGGTGGCTATGTGCCATGAATATGGGATCAATTTGACATATGCTTCCAATTATAATCCCCAAGGAAATGGACAAGAAGAGTCCAACAATAAAAATCTTTTGAAGATAATTAGAAGAACTTTGGAGTTGAACAAAAGGAAGTGGGGTGAACAGTTGAAGTTTGATATTTGGGCTGATCAAATCATTGTTAAACGAGCTACTGGAAAAAACCTATTTAAGTTGGTGTATGGAACTCAAGCCCTGTTTCCCCTGCATATGCAATTATCTTCATTTCAATTTCTTCAACAACTAGAAGATCAAGAGGTTAGTCCCTATGATGCTCGCATAAATCAGATTATTGAGTTAGATGAAGAAAGAAGGGCATCCCATTAGAGGCATGTAAAATTCAGAGAGAAATTGAAGAAGTTGTTTGATAAGAAGGTGACTCCAAGAGATTTCAGTGTGGGAGATCTTGTGCTATTATGGGATAGCAGGCATGAGGATAAGGGAAAACATGGAAATTTTGATGCATTTTGGATGGGCCCTTATTCAATTGACATTTGAATTGGTGAACATACCTTCTTCTTAAAAGACTTAGATGGGGAATTTCTTGAGTTTCCTATTAATGGAAGGCATTTGAAACATTTCCTTGATTGATTTCTCATAATCAAGGTATACTACCATTGTATAGTGTATAGTCTTTTGGTTTCTTTCTGCTTTCATGTTTTTCTATTTTTGTTTGTCCTAGTCCTTGGTGGCCATTTTGTTGGTTTCTCGGTTCCTCCTTATGTGAGTTGGTTATTATTGTTCTGATTTGCAAGCTTGTTCTTTGACTCTATTTCCCAATGGTTTATTTTTGGAACTTGGTTTGTTATTTGTTCTTATGGCACTCACAGGGAGTGCCCATCCCTGAGTTCGGAGCCGATGTTGGTGCTCAATTTGATCTCACCCCATTTTTCCTTGAAATTCTTCAATTTGCGGGCTCTGTCATATTTTCTATCTCCCTGTGTTGATGCATGAAAGATATTATCCTTCATTTGGTTTCCATGATCAGTCCTTTCCTTTGGTCAAGGATCACTTTAAGTCTAGAATATGTTTTTTTCCGTTCCTCTGTCCATGTGAAAGAATTTGTAACTTGGGCGTAAACTTTCAAGTTTTTTCCCTTCCTTCCATTTTTCCATAGTCACATTTTGTTTTTCCCTGTCAATTTTTGTCCCAATATCTTATGGAAATGTAGTCCTTTCTAATTGGATGCGGCTTGGTGGATCACATTTGTGCCTTATATCATTTCCAAATTCTCTTTCCTTAAAGAAAAATTCATTTCCAAGTGCAAATGGTGATTTTCCTGCATTTTATGGTTTGACGAAGGTGTGTTTTTCCCGTCAAATTTAAATCTCAGCATCTGTGGAAACGTGGTCCTTTTTGATAGGATGCAGCTCATTGCAGAGCACTTTAAATCTAAGGCCCACTTTAACTCAAAGCTTGTACATGTGGAGGGTTGGCGCTCATCTGAAAAGTCAGCTCTTGGGTTGGCCTTTGGAGCTGCGCCAGGGAGACACATGGAGGTTTTCGCTGCCCTTCTTAAACTTGGACATTTTTTCGTACTGCCAATGTAGCTTTATCAGACCACGGACATATGGAGGGTCTGAGCACTCATTTGAGGATCCACCTTAGGGTTTGACCTTAGGAGTTGCACCAAGGAGACACGTGGTGAGATCCCGTGCTTGTTCAGGGTCTCCGCTTTTGGGCACCATTTCAAAGTTACATAGGATAGACATGTGGAGGCTTTCATTAGATCCTCTCTGTACTTAAATTTTTCAAGTAAACTTTCTAAAGGCATGGGACACGTGGAGGGACCATGCCTGTTTGGGGACTGGTCCCCTAAATTTTATTTTGAAGAAGTGCCATGGAGGACACTTGGAAGGTTTCCACTCACTCTACCCTTGCTTGGACTTTTCAATGGCCAAGGAAATCTTATCTCAGACCCTAGACACATGGTGCCTTCTGTTGGTCCTTCAAATTTTTCAACAACTCTGCCATACTGAGACACGTGGTGAGCCCACACTTGTGTGGGGTCTCCTTTTTTGAGGATCATATAAAAGGTGCGCCAAGGTGACATGTGGAGGCTTCTGATGGCTCCTTTTTTACTGACACATTTTCAAAGGCTAAAAGGCATTTTTCTTGGGCCCATGGCATGTGGAAGGCATGTGCTTGTTTGGAAACTTGTCCTCTATACATCACCTTTGCAAGTTACACCAAGAAAACATGTGGACGACTCTAATCTAAAGTTGAGAAGGGGAAGAATCAATGGTTGTTGTGCATTGCATCTATTTTTCTTGCCATTTTTTCTCCAAGACTCCTGGAGATGCAAATACAAAGTTCTTCATCATTTTTTGATGCAAATTCCTTGTCATTTCTATTCTACAAAGTGTCCATGAAATGGGTTTAGAATTTAATTTGTGAGTCCAAGGAATGTTAAGGTTGATATTTTGAAGGTAGAAACTCAAGCACTTGTAAAAATGTGAATGGATGTAAGCTAGATGTAGAGGAAAGAGTTGTAAAAGAAGGAAATGATGGATACAGGTGCAAAGGATGAAAAAGGTGTTACCTCGAGGGTGAAAAGGATTACCTATCAGATCGAGATGTGCAGATCCTCCAGAAAATGATTAAAATGGGGATTTATTGCATGACAGAATAAATAGAATGATTAGAAGGACTGTATCAAAACATTGTGGCATGACATCCTATTCATTAGTCGAGGGTCTAGAGAAACATGATCAGTTCATGATTTGTCCACCTGACAAATTTGTAGGTGTAAATTTTTTAAACATCACTTTCTGAGAAAATTGGTAAAAAGCAAAGGTTCCTCAAATATTGTTCTTTTTGGGGAGGAAATTTAGGATGAGTGAGTGAGTGAAATGTATAAATGCAATGAGAATACTCTTGCAAATGGTTATGGGGTTGAATTCTTAAGAGAAAATTTGAGAGAAAGCCCATCTTCCTGAGAGACCAATCTGAGAAACCTGTTAATTTCCTATGTTTTAGATTTCAATCACGTCAAGTTGGTTACGAGTGTACATCCATTGACAATCTCTGAGACTGTTCAAAGAAACTTTCCCTTGCTGATAAATCTAATCAATCTTGAAATTAATTTATGTCAATCTTGGGACTAATTTGTGTTTGATTTATTTCAAAATGTCTGCAAGTAATTTTTCTTATTCCTATTTCAATATTTTGTTAAAGTCCCTCTGAATCACATAGGATCTTGTCCCTGTGACAATTTAGTGGCATTTGCAATTTCATTTCAAGAAGAGCCTTCATCCTGCAATGAGATAAACAATTTAAAATCACTTCACTATCATTTGTTGATAAATATTTCTATAAGCCTTTGAGTGTATCTTAGGCATGAGGAACCAAGGGTCTTTGATGTTTTATTGAGTCTTTAGCTCGAGCCTTCATGATAAATTCTTGGATATTGTGTGAAACCATGCAAAATTGGACCTCGATTGATGCACACCTTCTGGTTGAAGGAATATTTTAGCTATTCTGAAGCTTTATATCATTAATAGCTTTCCGATTATTGTGAATTTTGTCAAAGATCTACTATAATCAATTTTATCTTTCTTAATATCCCACCAAAATTATTCAAAAAAAATGAATCCATCAAGGAAATTACCCCTTTTTTCCTATACATCCACTAATGTATAAATTATACGGTATCATAAATATGCAGAAGAAATTAGGATTCCATTAATGTCTATAGTAACCTTAGCCCTGTCTAGGAAATATCACCATTCTTTAGAAGTGACAACTAGTGAGAGTTAAATTGTGGTGCATTGATCATATTTTCTCATATTTGTCCCATTTCAATATTTGTGCAAAGAAGGATATCTTCATTCTCCTTCGTGTTCGATTGAGGCTATAAAATGGCTCCTCTCACCTTGGTTGAAAGGCACGGCCTAAAACAGGGAGGATAGATCAAATCCTTAATGAAAGTGTTATCCATTTCTCATGATTCCCGAGTGATAAAGTTTTTTTTCAGATCAAACTTCCACTCCCTGGCATCAAAATGACTCATAATAAGATCTATCTATCTCTCAGTGTCTTGCTAACATAACTTAATTAGGGGTTAATCAGTTTTTAAGGGAGAGTCTCACATTCTGATCACACATAACTAGAAGTCATGCATTCAATTCATACATCTAAACATATTCCTACTAGGTGGAGAAAATATGTGATTTCATCACCCAACAGAAATCCACTACATTTGTCTCTTGTCCATGTTAGAAATCCTACACTAGAATCTAACCTTACGTACCTTCAGGTATATGGAATGCAATCCCAAGACATAACTACTATGAAACCAACCATATATTGTAACTTCTTTAGGCAACCAAATTAGTTATCTCATCTCTTTTTTATTTCTCATAAACTAATGGCTTAAGTAGAATTAGCCAATAAAACCTTGAACAAAATTCTTATGAAAGTAATTGGCGTTGCTTGATCTAGGATTAGCATATACATATTTTTTTCTTTTTTTGTTTCATGCATGTAGCTCACCCATTCGGTAGATAAGAAAAAGGAACAAAACTTCGACGGCTGCCAAATGATTCTGACTCCGGTCTATGGTCATACAAGGATATACCATTCCTCTCAATGTCTAGATTCCACTCTCTCTGGTTCTGACTCTAAGACCTCCTTCTAGCCACATTTATGACTTCCTATTTTGAACATCCCCCCATGATTCTCTAGCATCATACTTTATTTAGTGGATCATATTCCATCCTACATCACCTCTATAACAACAACATCCCTACTTTATCTAGCATATTATCACTGGTATTAAGTGTATCCTTTGAACCATCATAATCTATTGACATTCCCACTTCTTATTGTTGGATGATCATGAACGTTGAGAGGGGGGTGAATCAATAAAAATCAATTTTTAAACCTTTTAAACTTTCTTGATTATAGACCAAAATAAAAAAATGGGAACAAATTAGTTTCCTAATTGGCTAAGAGGACCTATATCATTACACAGTGTCTACCAGATCAGGGGCTTATGGTGGGATACTTCTCTTAGAGGGAGACTAGACCCAATGAGCCCCTCAAAAGAATCTGCATATTAGGACCATTTTATCCATTGACATCAAGTCCTATACCAATTATCTATCAACTTGTTTGACTCACCCACTCAAACTATGAATCACCCACTTCCATATGTACCCATTTTCCTATCACCCACTAGACTATGAAACATGTGATTCCCTGATTACCTTCCAAGAGCCTTATCTTCAGATGATAGAGATAGAAGCATCAACTCTCCTCTATACCTAAGAACCTACATAGATAATTCAAGTCTTATTAAAAATGGACCATCTAGCCATGGTCTGTTCATCACCTGAAATCAAATGATTCATAATTAACCTCTGTGTTCTATGCTCTTCACAATTCACCAAATCACAAGAACATATAATTCTCTAGTTTTTCATATTTTATATAGTCCATGACTTACATATCATCCCATAACACATGGGATTCAACTCCTTGATCAGGACTTCCAGCAAAAAGATGACTTCTCATAACTCTACTCTTTACTTTGTTTCACACAATCATCATACTTCTTGGTCATTTCCCCCTTAACTATCTCATATTTTCTCACAACCTTATTCAGTTAATTTCTTGTATATCTCTCTATCATACTATTATAGTAACTTTTATTCAGTTAGTCATACATCCTGCAGATCTTGATATAGTCATTTCAGCTTAGCAGTAACATCTCATATCACTCATCTCACTATCTCTTTTCAATTTTATTTTTACATGCCTTCTTAACAAACTAACCATGTTATCTCACATCAGGTTGCGCTAAACCAACCTGCCTACACTTCATCACCATTTTCACCCTAATTTTCTACCACTTCAAGGGACTTTCCACAACCATGACATTTTGTGATCAATTTGACTTTATTCACCCTTAGAATAGTCCATTATGCAATGCCTTTAAGGTCTTAAGTTCATACGCCCATCTTGGGTATGGTAGAATCATTAGGGATCTTATCAAATAAGCGACCCTTTTACCATCTTTTTCCATTCACCTTCCTCATTACTTATTGATTATCCTATACAGGACCAAACCATCAACACCTACATTTTCACCTCTCAACCATACCTATCACCTAAGACCCAACCATGCCTTTGACCTACACTCAATCATACCTAAAACCTAATAACCCATTCCTCTAATTCATCATACTCTCCCCTAGCTTATGGGAGAACTACATTGGCCTAAGGCCCCTTTTCACCGAGGCCTTGTAGACAACACTCCTAGGGCATGGGGCCTTGGAGGTTAGCTTGGCCACTCTTTTCCCTAACCTATTTCCCCCCATTTTCGTATTCGTATTCTATCTTATTTTCCATTTTCTATAACACTTGGAAATTAATACAAACATACATATCTACCATGATTCACATCATAAAAACAACCAATCAATCATTTCACATTTCCATAGTATCCAATATTTTTCAAATCTACACCATAACATACATATAAATCATCATTTATGTCCCATGTTACCAATAACTTGGAAATCAAATAAAAATTAAAAATAAGATTCCATCATGCCTATACCTAACTCCACCATGCCTAACTCACCTAACTCAATCATGCCTACGTGACCTCAATTTCCTAACTAACCTAACTCAACCATGCCTAACCAACCTGACTCCACCATGCCTATGACCTAACTCAACCATGCCTATGACCTGACTCCACCATGCCTAAAACACCTTTTTTCATCCATATACAACTAACAATAAAAAATTTATAACACAAATACATCATCCACAATCATTGATCTCATCATAAAATTTTGTGTATCCATCCAATATACACTAATACAAAATAATATCAATCTCTCAAAACTCTCATATACAGCCTCACCATCTTCATCACGTAGGCCCGTATATGATCAAAAATATCAAAACTCTCATATACAACCTCATTCTCTTCAGCACACATGATGGTATCTATCAAAAATCATAATCAAAATGTCAACATTAATCATCAGCCCCTCTGATCTCCAGGTCTGTCTCACCTATCTCCTCAACCTATACTTATGCATGTGTTTGATTGCCATTATCCATGACCATATTTTTGACCCTGGTCTACTACCTTTTACCCAAGTTAATCATCACCCTTTCCCTCAATACTCAAACCCTTCCCCACCTATCTTCACCACCTACACATTTATCAAACCACTCACCGATTCCCTATTACACCTCATCAGTACCTGGTTTGAGGGGGATCACCTTCACCCACACATAAGACAATCACTTCCTGTTTTTGTCATCGTCGCTTACCAATACAAGTTACGCAACAAACAGGTGAAAAATGTAGACAAAGAAATTGGGTCACACTCCCCTTGGTCCCTTTTCGAATAGCCAACTCAAACATATTCACCTAACCATGACCCTTTTACCCCACACTAATATTACTTTAATTATTTATAATTAAATTAATACCCATGCTCATAATATTCATTATTTAATTACCATAATTAAGCCTAATATCCACCTCACCTAGACACCTAAACACCAACCTATTTTTAACATGTTTCCTTTTTACTAGGACTCGATATTCACTCAACATAACTAACTAAGACTTGGTCCTACCTACCTTAATGAACTAAGACTTAGTGCAACCATAAAATAACATGCCTATTCTCCCTCTAACCACATTCTCACTCATTAAAATGTAAAATTTTATTTTTATATGTGAGAATAGATAGAGCTGGCCCAAAATATTGCCAAAATCTGGTACTTTTAGTAAACTTAAGATTTCCCACCTTAACTGACATCGGTTAACCCTAAACTGACGCCGATCATTCTAAACCATAGTCGGTTACCATATATTCATTTTGGTAACCTTTTTTAAGAGGTTGGACACATTTGCAAGCTTTGGAATGAAGGATATATGTATGCAAGAAAGAACCATAAACTTTTCACACATCCAGACATCCATATCAAACACTAAGACTGGTCTGAAGGTATTTTCATTCTCGGTAGAATTCTAGGAAGCACAGCCATAGCACTTAGCACAATTCCATAGATTAACCTTTACCAACATCTCCAACCACCTCTCCACCAGTATAGGCATTTAAAACCCTTCTGAACTCCAAGTAAGTTGGTTTCTCCTTTGTCACTTACAGTTGTATTCTCTATTTTCCTTCATCTATTCACTATTCTTACTTAGATCTATCACACATCTTTCTCTCTATCAACCACCCCCTCATACCCCACCTAAACTTCACAAAAACATATCCCAAAACTACCTCTCTCATGTAGACCTCACAAACACCCTACAAACTCTTTGTGTAAACAAAAAAAGAACCCAAAACATGTTCTACAACATCTTCCAATTCCCCACAGTCACCGATACCAGTTAACCCTAACCGTGTTCGATCTGTCTTATATTGAAATTGGCCTCCTTAATCAATATTGGTCACTGTGACTATCAACCCAACCTAACAAGTTAACCCTTAGCCTACCCCAAATATCATTCAAAACCTTACCACACCTATCTTGGACCTGTCACCTCACCCTCCCCAACAAAAACCTTTCCAACTCTCTTTTTTAAGACAAAAGAGAGCCCAAACACCCTCCCCTTGACTCCTTGCCACTTTCCACAGTGATTGATATCAGTCGCCCTAAACCGGTATCAGCCATACTTAAACTAAAATCAGCCACCCTGACCAACATTGGTCTCTGTCTGATAACATTGTTCTAGACCAGCTAATGAGGCCATAAATTGGCCATAGATTACCATTATTTTCTCATTCTAAGTTACCTTTGAAAGTGTATTTAAATGTAATTTAGGAACTTATAGTTTTCTTAAGATAGAATATAGGATATATATCTTGTTCATTCTTTATAAAAAAAATTTAATCTTTTTTTTTACTAATCCTATTGATTATTTGGGAAAAGATGCAAAGTCTTGTGTATACAAGCCATAAAGGAAATATAATGCTAGTATTGAGAAAAGTGGAATTGATCATGAAAAATACATTTAAGCTAAAATTTTATTTCATATTCAAATTCCTCTCAAAAAATTATGCAAGTTCAAAAAATGAATCATCTCAATCCGAGATGACATGCAAAATTTATAGTTGTTTTAAGTTAGCTCCGAAACTCGTAGATTTAGTTTCAGAACTCACAGATTTAGTTCCGAAACTCATGGGTTTAGTTCTGAAACTTGTAGATTTAGTTTGAGAAATCACAGATTTAGTTTTAAAACTCACAGGTTAAGTTTCAGAACTCATTTAGTTCCAGAACTTGTAGATTTAGTTCTGGAACTTGCATCAATCGAATAAAATTTAGTTCTAGAACTTACAATTCGTATATTTATATTTTCAAGCAATTAAAATAATGGAAAAAGCTGGAAGGTATAGAGTGATAGTTAGTTCTGGAACTTGCAATTCATGGACAAAGTAGATTTACTTCTGGAACTTGCATATTTAGTTCCAGAACTTGTATAAAAGAAATGACAGTGTTAGCTCCAGAACCTGCATCAACAGAATGAAATTTTTTGAGGAATTGTGAAAAATCAGAGAATCTAATGGAAAATATGAGAGAGCTTTTTGTTAATAGAAATTTTTTTAACATAAACTTCATTTAGAGTTTCTAGATGTTTAACCAATGAAAATAAATCTAACTTTTAGTGAGTTGCAATCCGAGGAAAAAGTGTCTCAGATGAGCACTAAAATTTCCATACACAGAAACAGAAAAAGTCAAAAAGAAAATGTGAGAGAGGTTTTTGTTAATAGAAATGTTTTTAACAAAAAAATTATTCATATTTTCTACAGGTTTTATCAATGAAGAGAAATCTAACTTTCAGTGAGCTGCAGTCTGAGAAAAATATGTATCAAATGAGCACTAAAAGCTACATAAATAGAAACAAAAAATTTAAACAGAAAATATAAGATATTTTTTTGTTCATAGAAATGTGTTTAACAAAAACCTCATTCAGATTTGCTATAGGTTTTACAAATGAAGAGAAATCTAACTTTTAGTGAACTGAAGTTTGAGGAAAAAGTGTATTAGACAAGCGTTAAAAGTTCCACAATAAAAAACAACAAAGCCAAATGGAAAATCCGGGAAAGATATTTGGTCAAAATAATATTTTGAAGAAAAACCTCCTTCCAATAATGTAGGAGAATAAAATCATTGTAATTCTTGTTACCAAAAAGCAAGGAGAAGATTTGGGAGTAAATCTTCCTAAAATAAGCAAGATAAGATTTGACTCCAATCTTATATCTCTCTCCATATTTTGTGGAGATGGAGATCTTAGTTGTTAGGATTAGAACAAAAATAAGATCAGATTGTATCTCCAAAAATAAGGATTTGGTTGGATGCATAAATTATAAATGCAACCTTCCACACTCAGATATGTAATTTTTACTACCAAGAAATGAATATGTTCTTTTCTCTCCAATATTTTGCAATTATGAGTTAAGATCTCGAAGCATGGTTTAAATCATCTTCCAAGGAATGAGATGGCCACTCATTCTAAGGAATATGGATCTGTATATTTATTTTTTTATTTTGTAATAATTTGTGTTTATTTATTTTTCTGTAATTATCCTCTAGTTGTGTTGTTCTTATCTTTCTATCATAACATCTAGTTTGTTGTAAACCTACAGGTGTTTCATTTAATTTTGATTATTTCCAATTCAACAATTTCAATTTATGCAGGTGTGTTTTATTCCTACAAGTCTGATTTCATTTATGCAAGTGTTTTTACATTTCTGCAAGTGTGCATTTAAATTTCCGCATGTGTGCTTTCAATTAATGCAAGTTTGGATTGTGTTTAAGGGAGTTTCTTTCCAAGATCTTCTCTTAATGCATACAGCCGTTGGACACAAGCCATGGATTGACATTATTAATGGTGTGGATTGGTGACCCTGATCACCAATAACCTAATTACCTCACCCAAAACAACCCAAAATCTTACCCAACCTTACCCAGACTCTGTCTCTGACCTGCAGACCACCTGCGCTACCCACAACCCAACCCAAAACCTTTACCTACATAGCATTTTAGTATTTAATTGGATCGACACTGATAGTAATCTGAGGCATCCAAATCATAATGCTAGCACTATATTCTTCTATTTACATGTTTAAGTTGTTTTATATTGATTTATAAACAGTGGATTGACAGCCTTCTAGGAAGTATCGCACTTCCCGAATCTAGCATATGATAGGCAATCCATTGTCATATACTATTTAACTATCTTTTGTGATCTTGTTTTATATTTCAGGTAGTTCCTCCTAGCTAAAATGAAGCTCTCACCATCAGCATTAGATCAAGAAGTCATAATGCACACAATGACCTTTAAACTGACCATCATAATAGGTATTCCTCCTTGGCCCATACCCTTATTTGTTTCATCAAATCCATAAAAAAATGATGAAATAGTTGTGATGAGATGACAAAAATGTTTGAGGAAAAGTTTTGTTCAATTTTCTTTACTACCGAATGAGTAACTATGGGCATGAAATGAATTTTTTTAATAATAAATAGATCAAGCAAGTCAAGCAAAACAATTTTTTATTTTTGATTATATTAAGAAAGTTTGAAAAATAAAAAGGGGGAATGGATAACAAATGTACCTAGGAAATGGAAATCTAGAGGTTGTGGCTGGGGACTCCTTGATATACCCAAAGTTACATGAGACCTGAGTCTGTGTTGGATTTTTAACATGGCCAGAACACTGCATTGGCTTCCTATTGCATGATGAAATCCCAATCAGTCCACCTGGTAGAAAGATGTCTAGATGTTTAGATTGATGTCTTAATTTATGTTGTGTGTGATAGAATGTGAGATGTAACATATTAACCCCTACTTAAAATATGTTTTCAAAAAATGATACAAAGGGTTATTTTTAAGTCAAATCCAAATGTAAAAGTTTGATGAAAATAAACATGCAAGAAAGGGAAAATGCGATGTAAAAGGAGAAAATAAGGAAAAAATGAAGAATGCCTAGAGAAGTATTTTCCTTTTTATTTGATCTTCAAGAAGACGTAAGCGAAAAGTGATCCAAGTAATCAAGTGCAACACGAACAAGAAAAATTGAAGCTTCACTTGCAGTGTTAGTAGAATATGGAAGAAACACAGAAAATAACAAGTGTAAGGAATCACCTAAAAGGGTGGTCCCACTAAGCGTCCCAGAATGTTGATCCATTTTTTTTCCTTTTCAAGTTAATGAATTAGTACTAAATAAAATCAAATAACTCCAAAATGTCAGGGTTTAAGGTACCTCGAATGCGTGATGGATGCAAAATGGACTGGTGTAAACTAGATGATGACACAAACTTGATGAACCTGCAAAATAAGAAAGACTAGAAAGTAAATGGATTAGATGGTATATGCGGGGGCTGCTCGATGGTGTCGGTTCCAAGAAGTGTTACCTTCCTTTCATAGATGTCAACCCCCATTTGATAAAAGAAAATGATATAAATGAAATATGGTTGGATAACATACAGAAACTGATAAATAACAGAATCTGTGGTGTCCACAAATTTCACCTTGAAATCTGAGACTACCCCATGTAAAAAAATTTGTACTTTTAAAATAACAGGTTATTTTGTGTTTTTATTGCCAGAAGATTCCTGTATTGTGTTTAGATATTCCTATTGAATCATAGAAGCCAATTTTGACAAATACCCAGATGCTGAAAATTATTTTATCCCTTCGTCAAGTTTTGTCGGCGGGAAAATTTATTTAATTATTTTGAGCCTCGTTTGAAGTAAATTGTGCTCCGTTTTATCCCTGTTGAAATTTTTCATGTCAATATTCACATATACTAGTAGGGTTTTCACCAGGAATGGATCCTGGGCTTTATCTATGACTTCTGGAAACATTTTACATTTTTCTTATTTTTCTCATTTTTTTTCTCTATGAAATTCCCCTAGGTCAATTCCTTCACCAGTAAAGTCTGTTTTCTTTCCTGGAGTATTTGGAGATCATCTATAGCTGCCATGCCAGAAGGAATCATCCTTAGGAAGTCAAGTTCTCTTTAAAGAGACAAAGTCATGCATAAAAACAACTTATTCTGGACAAGTCACATTTTTGGGAATGGATGGATTGAAGTAGCAATGGTATTTTTGGTCGCAGCAGGTAGGTGGGATTTTTTTACCTGTTTTGCAGGGTACTTTTTCCCATGAAGGAAAATTTACTTCAGTCATGATGGGAAAATTAGAGGCAGTAGGCAGGCGGGAATTTCTTACCAGCCTTGCAGGGTGAACATTCCCATTGTGAATTAAAGAAAAATCACTTTTAAGGCATTGATGGGAATTTCTTACTTGCCTTATAGGGTAAAAAATATCATTTTGAAAGTCAAATAGCTTAAGTGGATAATAGAATTTTTAAGCTACCATGCAAGGTGAATAATCCCATCCAAATTGAATTTTAAATATAGACACTAGCCTTTGCCAAAAAGTGTGACCCCTTTGGAGCATTAATTAATAGTCTCTCTTCCAATTTTGGCACCTAGGGATGAGGAAAAGTCAAAGAATACTGGAAGTAGAATGCTAAAAATAAATTTAATTTATTTATTTTATGCAGCCCTAAAGCGTTCTAAAAAGTGCGACCCATTTGGAGGATAAATAATACTTTTTGAAGTATTTATTAAATGGTTTTAATTCCTATTTTTGGCGCATGGAGGAATAGAAGGTGAAAGCATGATGTTAAGTGAAAGTAGAGGGCTAAAAATAAATTAAATTTATTTATTTAATGGCATCCATGAGCATGCATAAAATAGGCACCCAAATTGAAGAGAAAAGCATGCTTATTAATTAATTAATTTCAAGGAATAGGAGAGGAAATTATTAAGTATAGAATGATGAAGGTTATATAAACATGGCCTGCCATAATGATGAATTAATTAATTCTTCTAGTAAAGGAGTGCAGCCCGGACAGTTTTGGTGCCTAAAGGAGGAGGATTTTTGCTTAAAGAAGTATTTTTCACTACTGGAAAGCTTCAAGGCTTAGCACCTAGGATTAGAGGAGCTTGTTTTAGGCTTGGTTAATTATCTGCATATTGGTAAAGGTGTCCAGGTGAAGTTGAAAATATTTATCCTTGCTTTGCATGCAAGAAAAGCTTCAAATTTTAGGGCTGCAGGCTTTATATGCATATTTTTATGATAAAAATCAAGTGTTCATGTTCCGGTTGTCGTCTTTATCTGAATTAATTACAGGTATTCATAGAGGTGCTTATATAATTGAAAGGGAGCTTAAATCAATGAAGATACATTGAATATATCCTTCAAATCTGAAAAAAATCCCAGATCTGCACCAATTGTAAAGAATACTGGCCGAATAAAGAGAAAAAGAGTTACTCAAACAAAGATAGATCTGACCATGGCAAAGCGGGATGAAAGAGAAAGCTCAGCAGAATCATGCATTATTTCCATATTTGTTGACATTGGAGACATGGATCTAGGCCCAGAACCTCTTTCCTAATTGATTGATAGATCTAGAGGTGGAAAGACTTCTCTCATGCATGTTGTCAAAAGCAGTGGAATCATTCGAGCATCAAAAGCCCCATTCACAGCCCAGTTTCTAGAATTCATCATGGAGTGTGCAAGGTCATATCATCCACTATCCAAATCAATCTAGGATGCTGTAGAGAAGATAATAATATGGCTAGATGTACAGTTCATCAATTATTATCTGAAGAATCCAACACGATAGGTGTTGACTACTATTAACATGTTAGATGCCGGTAACAGATGGGAGAAGCATAAAGTTGACTTTATGGGCATAATGAACAACAGGTATATGAAGAATCCCAGATCTCCTTCCAAGTTCCCAAGGAATCTTCCATGATCCAATCTAGTGCATGAGGTGGATGACATTACCAAATTTCTATGCATGATAAATGGCAAAGCTAACGCTCACAACTTCCACTCATGGATGTATGCCTTCATCATAAACATTGAGATAAAAAAAGTAGATTCTATAATCAATTGGTCAGAAATAATCAGTGACAACATCGGTGAGAAGCTCCAAAATGTGAGGTAGACTTACAGCTTCAAGATGACTTCATATTTTGTATATGCAGTAGCCTCACAGAGTATCTTCTCCAAGTTGGATAGATGTGGTGTGCTCTCCAAGGATCCTATTTTTGAGTTCCATCTGTAGCTTACTGTGGGTGCATGTAATAAATATTATAAGGTTGTCAATGATGGATACTTCTATGGATTCATTTTCAAGATAAATGGTGATCTGAAGACCAATAGGGTAAGCAAGGAAGCTTGGGAAGCTGTATCCCAGATTGGCAGTATCTTCATCTAGTTTTCAAACTTTACATACCTCAGGGTCACCGTCTTTTCAAGAGAACCAGTCAAGTTGCCCAGATATCCAAGTGACATATTAGTCATCATGGATTTGAGCAGAAAGCTCGTGGAGATGCATGACATATATTTGAAATGATAGAAGTCTAAAGGCTTCTTCCCCATCACAGCGGGCTATTACAACTGCTAGAGAATTCTCAAAGCTAGAGGAATTAAAGCAGAGATGTTCTCTGAGTACGAGCATGAGTTCTTCCTAGTACAACTAAAATTCGATCCATATGGGGTGGAAAGGAATAAATCTCCCATGAATACATGCATGTGCCTTCATTAGAATATTTTTGGATGAAGTGCAGAAGCGAGTACGAAGTTAGGAAGAAAGACTTAAGTAGGTTATCATCATGACAATTGTTTGATTATGGATTATCACGGATACCTGTGGACCTTAGAGATGATGGGCCTATGTTACTTGACACATATCATTATATGGGAGGAGATATATATATATACTTCAAGAGAACATTGGTGGCTGTCACATGATCGAGGAAAGGTCTGCCACTATTTTGGTCAATACTTCAAACTGGTTGCTAACAAAGAGATATTTCCTTGATGAGGCTCTAATGAATCAAATCACAGGAAACCTCAACACAAGATATTCCCTAAAAAGGAAGCATGAGGGAGAAATTAGTAGAAGGCTTAAAAATATTGTGCACAAGAAGTCTCATTCGAGGGAAAAGGTTACTTCTATTGCTATGGTGTTGGTTCTAACTTCTCCAACGTCAAGTGCTTCACCAACTGTTGCACCTCATCAAGATACTGTCATTCCTACGTTGAATCTGGAAACATTTTTATTTTCTCCTCATCCACTCCAATCAGAACCTCTTCCTAAAGAAATGCTAAAGTTGTAGATGATAGAATTTGAAAGAGATTTTTCTTTAGACAATACAGAGGACGGTAGCCATGACACTGTAGTAGTTTTGGATGGAGAGGAACTAGAGCACGTGATGGTGGTACATTCAACAACTTCTCATTATCCAAGAAGCAATTTCTTAGAGTGGTTGGCTTCACAGTCGGTCCCAGAGGCTAGAGAGGAGATCAACCTGGAGGAACATGACTTGTAATTGCTCTTGAGTTTGGGAGGAAAAGACAGAAAACCTAAAGTTGTTAAGGTGACTTTGAGGTTAATTATTGAGAGTTCATGGTAGAAGTTCGTTGAGGTATTAGCTCCACTAGAAGAAAAGAATAAGGGAAAGCTCATGGAAGTGGATATAATAGTGACCAAAGTACCCATAGGTCAAGCCACTACTAAAGGATTGAAGCAAGACATGAAGACATTGATAAATGATTTATTCCTTAGGCTTGAAAAATAAAAGGTGGAAAATTTTGAACTTCAAAAGAAGGTGTCTCAGTTGTGTGAGATTATTTCCAAAGTTTCCAAATCTTCCACTTAGCCAATTTCAGCACATAAGCAGGAGAGTGATCATCTGATGTAGGAAGTTGAAGATGTAGGTAACTAGGTTAAAGCTATCAAAGAATGGAAGAGTCTAATCATTTGCCAAGATTCTGTACAACTTAGGGAGGTGTTAGCTTGTCTAAAGGTTATGAAGGATGCATCAATTCAGATGAAGCAACTAGTGACAAGCACGATGGACATGAACATAGTAGCTGAAAGTAACCTAAGTACTTTAGTCAAGATAAATAAGTTGCCGAGGGATGTTTTGACTGAAAAATGAATTGTGTCCAATGGATCAGTTGAAAAGGGAAAGAAACTTGAGTTTGCAGTTTCTTTCTGCTTGGAGATATTCAGAATAATGCTAAAAAGGATGCGAGCACTTAAGAGTATGAAATCATCACTATCAAACAATGTCATTGCTTTCACTAATGACCAATTGGTTGGGAACGTTTCTTCATACAAAAGGACCATTCCTAGAAAAGTGCATGATTCCCTGGAAGGATCTCTTCTGATGGTGCAAGAGAGAATTGATGGAGGTATTAGGCCTTTCACAATGGATTCCATCAATAAGATGGCAACACTGCAGTCAAATATTAAGAGGTTCGGGCCTAACTTGAAGGATGTGGAAGCGTGGATCAAGGTTTTGAATGAAGGCTTGTTGTAATTCAAGACAAAAAAAGAATTTGTGGATAAAATATATGGGAAGTTGTTGAATTACATGTTCGAAAAGTATATTCAGTATCAAAACAAAAAGAAGATGTAGATGTTACAGCCGATAGATCTTTCTTCTTCTATTTCTTCATTCCTAGATATAATTGTAAAACTTTAAAGTTGTTGGTTTGAAAACCATTACTTTAAGTTGTGTGGAACAATTCTATAAGTTAAGTGATAGATGTGCATAATTTTGACTATAACTTCTTATGCATGTCACTTAGAGAGGAATTAAAGGAATATGATTGTCAGATGTTATCTTTACTTCTTTTTTATGTTCTAGTTCAGTTAAGTTTCCCATTTTTAATTTCCCTTCTACATTTTATAAGTAGAGGAAGAAAATTCGGGTAAGGATCAGAATTTGTAAGCAACATTCTTATGTTCCAGACTTTGTGCTGAAACCCCTTATAGCTATTTGAAGCAAAGGAATAGAAAGGAGAAGATTTCTGGAGAACTTTGTGTCGATAGTGCATTTTGTTTCTAACTTTTTGTCTTATATCTACTTATAAACTTTTTGTTATTCTAGATCTAGATATGAAAGCTTCCTTTGATTATAATTCTGTGTTAATATCTACTGGTTCTATCTATGTGCATGCAATCAACTCTGTAATCTATTTATTGGTTTACACATCTTCCCTCTTTATTTCCTATGTTTTTATTATTTCCTTCTTCATCAGATATTTCCTTTCTTTAACATCTGCTTACTTGCTACAAAACTATACAGCTATGGTTCATGGGCTACATGGAATACCCAAAAATAGATACAATTTTATTTTTTTGAAAAATCTTACATGGAAGCCTCATCGGTAAATGAGGGAGATTTATATCATGACTGCCTAGCTTTTCAGCAATGCAAAAAATCTAGCCAACAGTTTTTAGCAAATCCCCTAGGGAACAACTATCTTTGTAGATCAAGGCTTATCTCTTGCAGATCAGAGTGTTTCCAATTCAACTTCCAACCCGGCTGAACATCCATTCACCCAATCTATGAAGGAACAAGGAAGGATTGATCATTTATTTATACTACAAGAGTAATTCAATTTCAATCATCCTCCTCAAGTTAGAATCCGTAAATCTAGTCTCTCACCAAGAAGAAGAGTACACACTCATTTAGATCCAGATCGTCTTCAGCATAATCCAGCAGCTGGAATTATTCACCGAGTCTACACAAGGATAATATGTGCCCCATTCATCATGGAGAATCATAATTAGAACCAAATAGTACCCGTCCTATGGGGAGTGGCTTTTGGGCCACTGAACTTGACTCTGCCTATGCACAATCTTCCTAAAGGATCCAGAAAGAATTTCCAGAAATTCTTTGGAGATGGTAAGAAAAATCTGGATGATCATTTGGTAGCATTCATTATATCTTGTGGTGTGCTTGCAGTATAGCAAGAAGATGTCTCGGTTAGATTTTTCATTGAGACTCTACACGACTTGGTTGGTGAATGGTTCTATCGGTTAGCCCCTGGAACTGTAACAAATTGGGCATCCATGCGAGAGCAATTTCTGAAAAGATTTAATCCTACAAAAGACACTAGCACGTTGATCACTTAACTGACAAAATTAAAGAAGTAGCCAAATGAGAACATGCGAGAGTTTATTTCAAGGTTCCAAAGGATTTTATATAAAATCCCCACTTCTGCTACATTAAGTGATGAGAATCAAAAGACATTTTTTATAAATGCTCTGTTTCTCAAAGTTGTATATCAGTTGTGAAGGTCAAGACCTATGAATATGCTAGAAGCACAAAATGTTTCCATGGAGGTTGAATATGGCTTGATCATGGCTAGAAAAATCAGAAAATCACTCCACAAAGGTGATGGAGCTTCTTCAAGTACTTTAGATCCTTTGCTGCAAAGATTGGCTAACGACATGCTACAAATCAAGAATCAGATATCTCAAGCAGGAAATGTGACCCCTTCAAGAATAGCTCCTACTCATACCTTTAACTATCAAAATCAAAATTGAAATAGACTTACTGCTGCACCATAGAGGTTGCAAATTGAAGCTACTCCAAGGAACAACTTGGAAAGTAATGAATAAGATCTCAGCATTGATGAATCATTTGGTGATGAGGACTTTGTAGATCCTGCTAGCGACTCCAATATTGGTTATCTGGACTATAAATCTGACGAGGGATATGATGAATCTTTTGAAGATTCTGATGGTCACACATTTGCAGTGTTGACAAGGTCCCAAGCATGCCAAAATGCCAAAGCATCCACAAGCGTCCAAAGAAGAGAAAGAGAAGATCCTTGGCCAGATGTTACTATCCTAAAAAAAGGTAGTATGATACCTTCTTCATTATCTCCCAAAGATAAGGATGCAAATTATTTCAATTTGCAGTAGAGGGCCAATGTGCATCCGGATGAGGTAATTCAAGATTTTGATATTATTGATCACATTAAAAAGACTAAGGTCCAGATGTTAGAAGCTGAGTATTTGAGGGAATTTCCTAATTAGCTAAATAGGTTAGTCAAGTATGTGCAAATTAATGGTCCCAATACTCCAACAAATAATGTTGCATGGGGTATCTTGTCTAGTCCAAAGATTACACCTCCTTCAAATAATGTGGCTACAAGCTCTTCTCCTTCTACTTCTTCTCATGCTACATCAGAAAGGATCGATCCATTCTATGTGTCATTGCTTATTAATGGATACAAATTGAGCAATTTCATTTTGTACTTTGGAGCTTTTGAAAACGTCATGCCTGCCAAAGTTGTTGATGCCTTGGGTCTCACATTGAAAAAAACCATCAGAAGATGTTATTTAATGGAAAGGAAAGTGCCTCTGGTTGGGTAAATCAAAGATGCACAAGTAGTACTCGCTTCATTCCTAGAAAAGAGATTAAAGATGACTATCCTTATAGCAGACATCCCAGTATCTTATGGCATGTTGTTGAGTAGGAACTTTTTTAAAGAACTGGGTGGTGAAGTCAAGATGGATTGGTCTTGTGCGCACATACTAATCAAAGAAGTTAATCAGAAATTGGAACCTGAGAAGAAATCAAAGTACATAGTATCAAAATCTGAAAATCCTAGATCTCAAATCTTGTTTCAAGAATCCAATCACGGAGTCTATTATCTAGAAATGGATAAAGAAGAAATTCAACTTGTGATCCAAGAGCCACATCCACTAGATAATAAGGTTTTGTCTCTAGAATTTGATGGAAACTTCTATTCATTTGGATCTGGTACATGCATTGTTCTTAAGTCTCCTGATGGAAATGTGCATGCACATTCCTTCAAGTTAATGTTCGAAAATATTAACAACACGATGGAATATGAAACACTATTGTTAGGTATGGAGTAGTAAAAAACAATGGGAATCAAGATCTTACATGAAAAGGGAGATGTTGAGTTGATTATTAAATAGATACGAGGTCTCTATCAAGTAAAAAAGGAAAAAATCTGGCTTTATAGAGACCGGGTCTACTCTGCTATCCTAGATTTTTTGGCTTTCTCAGTATCCTATATTCCGAGAGAGAAAAATTCTAGAGTTTATTCTCTTGCAGTTTCTATAGATTTATTAAATCAAGATCAACCTCCCACATTTTTTGGATAAGGGGATTACAAAGTTGAGATGGTCTTCCACCTGAAGGTTCTTAATAATGTCCAACAATGGCAATTTTTTAATGATGACAAGAAAATTTGTTACATTTCTCTAAGAAAAGGATAACTTTGAAGAGATCTACTATGAAGGAAGAAACTCACTTCCAAGAAAAACTACTATGGGAGAAACAAATGCAAAGGTCTCAGGAAGGCAAGAGATTATCTAGATGAAGGGAAATAAAATTCCTAACGGCTTAGTATCTCTTGAGGAAATGTTCAACAAACATGACTAGATGATAAGGGTATAATTTATAAAAGTACCCTAAACATCCCTAAATGGTGTCGGTGTAGAGGATCATCTCGATAGGTTTCCAATGACTGTGAGAATGTGACAAACGGACATCGGGAGTTCTAGTTATGTCTGGTCAAAGTTCAGACAGCGAGAAAGTCAACTCTGGTCAACTGGTCAATATTAGACCAATGGCACTGCGACACACAGTGAAAAGGAAAATGGGAGTTGTTTGTTGGTTTTCAATCACCAGTCTTTGAAGAGCGTAAAAATGGTGCATGGGAACAAGAGGCTCAACTTTTATTACGAAGGGGAGCTCAGCTGCCATGTGGAATATGGTATTATCACCAACATGGTGGGTCCACAAGCCACCACGTGGCTTTCCACCACTCGTCGAATTCGCTCGATTTTCCTATCGTGAGACGACAAGTGGAATATATAATTTTGACCGAGTTAATTATTTCCATACCACATTACATGGGTCAAAATTATATTTACTTGGTAAGTCCACTTTCCAAATGCCACACACACACACACACACACACACACACACACACACACACACACACACACACATATTAATGTTCAAACATTAGTATAAGCCGCCAATATGCTATGCTTCCACGTGGAGGAGAGAAGGTGGTGAAGATGTTGTTGGGGCTTATGCCATGTGTCGTAAGATCCACATAGAGAATGGAGTAGATAAGGTTTATTAAAACTTCCCTAAGTCTAAGGCCACAAAATGTGGGATAAATACCCACTTTACAATACAAAACCGCCCCCTTCACCCTAAGCCGCCCAAATTGGGATTTTATCCCATTTAAAATGTAAATCTGCCAAAAATGATGCCACTAGGATTTGATCCCCCGAAATCATCGCTCCAAGACCAATCCTCTAACCAACTCACCTAAGAAGGTTGCTTGGTTATAAAATGGGTCGCTTCAACTTATACAAGGGAGACAGGTCTATGCAAAGGAGGATAAGGCCAGATCTTAGAAAATGCCATTTTTGAAGGCCTTCTTGCACTCAGAATGAGAACTCAGAGTGAAAAGATGAAATGAAGGAAATTCTGAGACTATTCCAATGATGTAAGATTTGATATTTTTTGTTGAGTTTTAACCTATTTTTGGAAGCTTTGAATGCAGATTTTAACAGGGATCTACAAGATAGCTAGTTGGAAAACACAAATTTCAATGCACTTCTGGTCTGAAATGTGACTTGGTGTAAACATGAAAAGTGTTCAGAATTCAAAGATGATCTCAGATATATGATATTTTTTCATAGAATGTTTTTAAATATCCATTTGTAGGTGTTTTTCTAACACAGTTGCAGGGAGATCACATTGTGTAAACACTGTAGGAGCCATTGATCATTCTTGGGATAGTTTCTGCTATTTTTCAGAGTTTTTGGGACATTGATCAGCTCATTTGCAGGTTGTGATTCATTATTGGTTATTTGTAAGAGTTATTGTACTTACATTTCAATATTATTAATGGATCAGTTCAATCTGAACCCGGGAACGTAGGAATTTCTGAACCCCATAAACAATCTTGTTTGTTATCTGAATGCTTTTCAGTTTTTTGATTATTTATTTTCTACAAAAGTTTTCCACACTTCTATGGATGCATAATAATCAGAATTTAATCAATTTTTGGAGCTTAGAATACTTAAAATTGATTAAGAAAATCACGATCTTTGGAAACTTTTAAAAGTGAAAAAAATACAACACACGTTTTCAGATCATCATATGCTTAAAAAGAATGAAGAAAGTGGGGAAGGTTCTTCCTCTGATACATAGTTACTAAATTTTGGAGCAAGAAATGATCCTAAATTAGTAAATCTGGGTAAGTGTTGTTCAGAGGTAGAAAGAGAAGATTTTACAAAAATTCTTAAGAAATATATGGATGTTTTTGCTTGGTCCTACCAGGATCTAAAGACATATTAGCTTACAGAAGTTCAACATTGTATCCCATTAAAACCAGAACAAAAGCCTTTCAAGTAGAAGTTGCGGCGGCACAAACCTACTATTTCAGGGACTATCTTTGTAGAAATCTAGAAGCTACTAGATGCAAAGATAATTTATCCCATACATCACTCTGAATGGTTTGCCAACATAGTTCCTGTCAGGAATAAGAGTGGCGAGATTAGATTGTGCGTTGACTTTCAAAATCTTAATCAAGCCTCATTAAAAGATAACTACTCCATCCCCATCATGGATCACACTTTGCAAGTTATTACTGGATCTGAAATTCTTTCCATGCTTGATGGTTTCTCAGGCTACAATCAGGTCAAGGTGGCTGAGGAAGATCAATATAAAATGATGTTCATTATAGCTTGGGGAACTTTTGATTACCAGAAAATGCCTTTTGGTTTGATCAATGTTGGATCTATGTTTCAAAGAGCTATGGATTTAGCATTTTATCATCTCAAGGATGTAAGCATAGTGGTGTACCTCAATGATATGATAGTCTTTTCCAAGAATAGAAGTGTGCACATTTCAAATCTGGTAGAGGTTTTCATCTAATGCCACAAACATGGTATTTCTCTTAACCCTAATAAATTTATCTTTGTTGTAACAAAAGGAAAGCTACTAGGGCATATTGTCTCAAAGGAAGGAAATAAGATAGATCCAAAACATGTCAAATATATTGATATTTTTCCATTTCCAACATCCAAAAAATGGGTTCACTCTTTCTTTGGTAAAGTTAATTTTCTTAGGAGATTCATCCCTGAATTTGTTGAGCTAACTCGTCATATCTAAAATATGATGAAGAAGACACATGATTTCAAATGGAGCAGCAAAGGAAAGGAAGCATTTGAGAAAATTAAAGAGGCTTTATCAAAAGCCCCAATCTTTATTTCACTTGACTTTAGCTAAGAATTTTTTCTTTATTGTTATTCCTCCGAACACACGATGTCAGCAATCTTGATGCAAAAGAATCAGGAGGATGCAGAAGCTCCAATTGCTTTCATAAGCATGCCTTTAAAACCTTATGAGTTGAAATATACTCAAATGGAAAAACATGCATACTTAATGGTAAAGGCATGTAAGACATTCAAGTACTATATTCTTGCCTCACATATTGTGGTCCCGGTTCCAGATAATGCAGTGAAATCTATTCTCACCCAACAAGTGTTAGGGTTGTTAAGAGGCACATGGGGCAATGAAAGTGCAAGAATACGACCTAGATATCAAACCCAAAAAGCTGGTTTGAGGAAGAGGTTTGTGTGAATTGATGATGGAGATGAAAGCAACAATGTCAGAGGTAAATCAAGATTTACCTATGGTCCTTTTTATAGATATGGTGAAAGAGTGGTACAGTAACATTTCCTATTTTTTGACTTATGGAGAATGTGCAGATAAAATTTCTCGAAAAGATAAATGTACTATTAAAATAAATTCTAAATACTTTGTTCTTTGGGACAATGGTTTTTAAAAAATAGGAATTGATGGTGTGTTTCTTCGATGCGTAGATAAAGCTCAGCAGGATCAGCTCTTAAAACAATTTCATAACATGGCTTGTGGTGGTCATTTCTCATCCCGAGTCACTACTCACAAGATCCTCCAAAGAAGGTATTACTAGCCCACACTTTTTCAAGATATTGCATAGTGGGTGTCTAAGTTCCAAGCATGCCAAGCATGCCAACACTTTGTTGGGCGTGTAAAATTGTTTGCATTACCTTTAAAACCAATTGTAATTGAAGAACCCTTCCAGTAATGGGGCATGGATTTTATTGGTATGTTCAACTTGGCCTACAGTGCCGATCATCATTATATTTTGATAGCTATTGATTATTTTAGTAAGTGGGTAGAAGCCATTCCTGTTAAGAACGCCACTTCTGAGGAGGTGTGTAATTTTATTAAGGAAAATATTGTTATTAGGTTTGGTGTGCCCAATAAAATAGTAGCAGACAATGCTCTAAATATGTCTTCTGAGGAGATGGTTTATTTTTGCTACACTCATGGGATTCAGCTGGTACATTCCTCCAATTACTATCCACAAGGGAATGGCCAAACTAAATCAAGTAATAAAAATTTGGTGATTATCGTGTGAAAGCTAGTAACTGAAAATCAAAGAACTTGGCACAAGAAGTTGTTTAATGCACTATGGGCAGATAGGATTAACCAAAGAAGGCTATAGGCATGTCCCCTTTTGAGATATTATATGGAAGAGACACAGAGCTACCTCTTACCTTGGAATTTCCTACCTTACAACTTTCTAGAGCCCTCGAAGATTCCACATTCATTGATGCTATGGAAAAAAGGATAATGTATCTAACTAAATTGTGAGAGGTATAGGATCAAGTTGCAGATAGATTTTCAGAGCATCAAAAGAGGGTCAAGGTGATCTTTGACAAAAAGGCTAGGGAAAGAAATTTTGAGATCAATGACTGGGTCCTTTTATGGGACAAAAGAAGAGAAACAAAAGGCATGCATAGGAAATTTGATTCACTATGGAAAGGGCATTTTTTGATTAAAAAGATCATCGGAGCTGATAGCTTCATTCTTGCTCATCAAGATGGAGTTGAATTGTTATTGCCTTTCAATGGGCAACACTTGAAGTTGTTTAGGACATAAAAGAGTAGGGTGAAACCTATTGTTGTGTGTGACTGTCTAGTCATCGTCCACATCACCTAGGTGAGTTATCTCACCTTGCGAGAGTCATAGGTATTAGGAAGTCGAATGACAAGTGTTAGATTCTGTCATAGAATTTGACATTGTCATTTGCGTCAATGCGTCATAGGAGTTACATTCCTTATTTGGAATTGTAACTCCTCTTCTAGTGGCGTCATATGCGTCAGTTAACGTCATATGCGTCAGTGGCGTCGTTGAGTTCTTTCCATGTTTAGGCATGGGGGTTACACAACACCCCTATTTGTACTTCCTATTTTTTGATCTATGAGTATGAGCAGACCCATTCTTCTTACTTGCAATCTTCTTTCCATTGTTTCAAATCTTACATATTGCGTTGGCTTAACATTACCATCAGAGTGCAACTTCGTTGTGGTGCATCACTTTTCGACATCAGTTCTCGTGAATCCCTCTTTCATGGTATCAGAGCTAGTTTCGGTAAACATGCACTCTTCATTTCTCAGTTGTTTATTACTTCTGGTTTCTTCTCATTTCCTCGTGTGCAAGTTTTTTTTTATTATCATTTTGGAATTATTGCTCACCTCGTATTGAGGTTTCAGCAGTTGCAAGTTAAGGTATTTGGTTGGTTTACTTATCAGCTGAGTTCATAGTTGGATATTTCTAGATCTTTGTGGCTATTATTTATGGGTTTTTTGTGTGTTTCTTGCTAGTTATGTTCAGATTCAGCGCCTACAGGGTAAAAGAAGAGCTCATTTTTTAGCGTGGACCTCTGACTACTGGTTAGGATCGTTGTTTTTTCTTCACCGATGTATACTCAGACTATTCTGAGTTTTTTCCTCATCATTGTGGTTCCTTGCTATCTCAAAGTTACCTCTGCCTGGTCTCAAAACGTTTTTACGAGCCTGCTGAAAACCTCTCATGTTTTTTCCTGGTCACTCACGTTTTTTTGCAAAAATACTCATGTTTTTTCCTGGTCTCTCACGTTTTTGTCTAGACTCTCACGTTTTTGCACTATTTCCCACATTCAAACCTGTCCTGGGCATTTTTTGGGCCTTTCTGAGTGTTTTCTCCCTTCCAAGCATTTTTTTACCCGTCCTCGGGCATTTTTCTCTCCCCTGGCTGCGTTTTCTCCTCTATTCCAGGCGTTCAAACCTGTTCCAGGCATTTTTCTCTCCCCTGGCTGTGTTTTCTCCTCTAGCAGGTGTTTTCTCCCCTGGTCATGCCTGTAACGTCTCACAACTGCAAACTTGGCATTTTTCTCTACATTCAGGCATTTTTTTGGCCTGTTCTGGGCATTTTCCCAGCATGTGTGGACAGCTACAGTTCTTTTGCTAGGTAATATCTCTCTAAAAATACGTCTTTTTATTCACTTTTCTTAAAAAAACATGTTTGCATTCTTTTTACCTTATCACTCTTCTAAAAAACGTGTTGTTTCATTACTTTTAAAAGGTATAAGGTAAAAAAAATTACATTTTATTGGCATTGTAATTTTTTTGGCTTGTTTTATTAACCTTCCGTCGAGTGCAGAAGACGAAGGGTGAGGTCCGGGATTGGCAGGTGGCTAATCCCCCCTCGCAATATAAACAAAACCTATCTCAAATTCCATGCCATTTCCAACGGGCATACATACGACACCTTTTGCATGTGTTTAGGGAACTTTTTTAATCCGTTTGCAGGCTTATTGGCTTTTTTCTCATCAGTCGCGGGAATTGGTTTTTGCTATAACTTTTGACTCGTTGCTCGGTTTTGAGCACTTCTTTAGTAAAATTTGCATGTTTTTTTGCACTATAGATGATGGGGTCATTAGTTTTATAAACACACTAATTTTATAAAGTGCCGCATTTTGGGGGGTGTCTTTGTATTGCTTAATTCAGCTCTTTTTTTCTTGAGCTTTGTTCTATTCCTTTTTTTGTGGACTTGTGAGCGTGTCTGCCACAGTCTTACAACAAAGGGATTATTTCATGCGACATGAGACGTTGTTTCTCACAAATATCTTTCTTCCCCCTCTTGCTTCTCTCTTTCTGTGCTTGCTTGCAGTGTCGATCTGTTGCACCCTACGAACCTTGATTGTTGTCTCCACTATTGTGCGTTATTACGCTAATTTCAAGGTGAATGAAAAATTGGTTCTTAGAACACATTCACATCTAGTTGTAATCAACACACTGAATTATAAAGTGCTAAACTAGGGGGGGTGTAATTTTGTTCTGGGGTGGTTGTTTCTTTTCTCTCTCCTTCCTTTTGCATTCCTTGGTTATATCTCTTAATTAAGGATATCTCTAAAGTACCAGTGCTCACAACTTTTAATTTATTCAACTGGAAATCTAAAATTATATTGGTTTTGCAAAGTAAAGGGTTATACCGAGTTACCATGGGGTTAGAGACCGAACCTACTGATGAACCCAAAAAATCTAAATGGTTCAACCGTTGTGATGAAGCCTTAGGTATTATTTGTATGTCCGTCTCTCCTGACTTGCTCTTCCACATAAAAACTTCCTCAACACCCGATCAAGCATGGAAAACGCTCTATGATATGTTTGGGAAGTAAGATGACATGAGAGTGCATGAGTTGGAGAATGAACTACTAGGGTTAAATTCTAGTGACTTTGAAAACCTACAGGCCTTCTTCTTAAAATTTGTCTGCACTAGAATGCTTCTAAAGGAATGCACTAAAGGATATTATTTGATCACTATAAGCTTCCTGAAGCTTGGCTTGGTTCTTCAATGCAAACTCAACCTCTTCCTATAGAAAAATAATAATATGCATATCACTATAAAAAAATTGCCAAATTCTTGCATTATCTGCTACTTCCGGTCTCACAACCATTTTGACAGATTGTTGTTCATCCTTTATGATATCAATATGAACATCGTACTATGAACCCATAGTTACAAGCCTATCGACATCTTGATTTTGATTCTTAAAAAATGCATGTCACAAGGCTTCAAATTCCTTTATCAAATCCTAAAATTTGTTTTTATATGACCTTAAGAGGTTATATTTTGACACACTTTGTGATCTCACCTTATGCACAATAAGCTCAGTATCTCCAAAAAAACTAATGCCTTGATTCCCTTCTTCCGATCTAGCTAGATTCCTTGTACTATTGCTTCATACTCAGTTGCATTATTAATGTAGCTGAACTGCAGTCAAAAAGATGAGAAATATTTATCACCTTATGGATAAATTATCATGACATAAGTTCTTTCTCCATTCATACTCCTTGAACTATCAATTTTTTTTTCCATAATCCCTCAAGGTGTTCCTGGGTTTTAAGAAGTTGGGGTATAAATGTTCCTTCTTCATGAATACAATACTTGTCTAACCTAGTTTCCTTTAAAACCAACAAACTAGGTTCCTCTTCTGCTAATGCCTCAACATAAGGATCAAACTGATGCTTCATACTTACATCATTAAGTACAATATCAGGTACTTCTTCCATAAGAGTAGTAGACTCATGATCTACAACTTCTTCTTCTTGGTCGCATATGGTATAGTTCACATTGATAGTACTAGTAGTATACAGTTCAACATGATTTTGACATGTTGTCATTTTTATTCCCTTAGAACAAAACTCTAATCCCATGCACACTGACCTATCACCCAACGGGCACTAGGCCGCTCACCTGAAGGCACACGCAGGCATCGAGCCCCTCCTTTATTTGAGTCTTGTGAGGATACATTGCTTGATGATAGAAACGTAGATGCAAAAAGGTAAAGAACCATGCATTCATTCTGAGAGCTTTAAGATGAGTTATCATATAATTATACCTAGTTTGATAACATGAGAAACATCAAACAAATAATAGATATTATTCATATCATAAAGGAAATGTACTAGGGTTTACACCCATGAACAATACATATTTTGAGCATAACCATATATTTCATATTGATCATAGTTCAACAACCATATTAAATTCACCAAGGCCATACCAAGCCAATGTATCAATGTAGATAAGACTCATGCATCAGAAGTCCTAACTAGGCCTCCCATGGTAGAAAAATATTTTCATAGACCCATCCCTTTAGATAAGCTATTACTCCTACAGTCCTCTAAATGAGAACTCCAACTCTTTGGAACCTTCTTACTATTCCTGCAGAGCTTCACCTTTCATTCTCTCTATTTGCGCTCTCTTCCTTGATAGTGTCTCTTCAGTCACTGGTCTCTTTCTTCTACCTGAGCATCTCTATATATAGCTTTATTTCCCACCGCCATGCCTTTCTGAAGTAGCAGAGCGGTCACCAAGTTTCAAGGTGGTGCTCTAATAGAAGAATGATTATTCCCATCTAAGCTCTCCACTCTCTGTAATGATGTCTTTCTAGATCTTTCCATCGCATGAAATATTCGTTTCTTGACCACCAAGTTTCCAAGCTAGCACCTTATCCACTCTGCATGCTTAGTCAGGTCGTGCTTCTCTTGTGTGCTCCCTAAAATTCTGAATATGGCTAAGTCTTGAAACCATTTTCTTTTCCTTGAGTGCACGCGCCATGGGTTCTACTAAACCCTTCTAAAACCCTTTTCCTATGCACATTTACCATACGTGCCCTACTTTACATTGGTCCCGTTTTCCTTCTTGTACTTAGCCAATATTTTAAGGCCCAACATGAAAAATTGGTTTTGCCCTTATAGTTACCTTAGTCCCATATCTAGTCCTGAGGAGTATGTGCGACCAATCAGTAGATAAATACCAACCCATTTTGGCAGTGAAGTATTTGGATAGACATATGAAAAAGAAAGGTGGAAGATCAATGACTGAAATGTCCTGCGTAAATGACAAGCTTAGACACACATGAATAGTAAGATTGAGATCCTTAATAACCCTAATAGTATGAGCTGTTGTGCCATCCAACTGAACAAATCACATGGATACTGGTGTATACTGAAATACCCAACATGTATGCAATCTGTTTAGGCATTATAGAGCTACTTACACTAGAATCAATCATACAGTTGTATACCAAGTTCTTACCAATGATTAAATAAATGTAGAATGGTGGTAGCTTATTGGTTTTAGCAACATTTTTTCCTTCTAGTTGACACAAGTTAGTAGCAATCGATGTCCCTTTCTTGGTAGATTCTTTGGGTGTAACAAAAAAATTTAGAGCCTCCTCCAGCAGAGTTTTCTATTAAGGAATCAAAATTACTTCCCTTATAGTGACATTTAAGTTAGCATTCTTCATATTTTCAACAATATTGAAGGGGATACCTCCTACTCTACCAATGTTTCATTGAATGCTAGTATCTTCTTTCAGAAAATGGGAATTTGGTACTATAACACCTGAAGAACTTTCCTTCATCATAGTTTGAGTGGTCTGAGCCTCTAGAAATAATTTTATGTATCTTTACTTGCAACCATTGAGATCAAGATTGAGAGGTTGTAGTCACAAAATCATGCACTTTAGACATTATTTATCCTAGTTTCACACTACTATTTAGAAGGTTCTTAAGTGAAGAAAGTAATAATTAACCCCCTTATTTTGGACATCTTTTTTTATTTTATTTCGTCATTACCGATCTCTTGAACCCATATTCCTAGTCAGTTTCTATCATCCTGTGCATTATTTGAGCCTTGATTGGGGCGCCCATGGGTGCCCTAGTTCAACCAGGGGCGCCCTGGTACTTTTTACACTTTCCTGCCACTTTTTGGGATCTTTCATCATTATTACATCTTTATCTTTCTTTTGGTGATCCTTTTCAAGGTTAATTACAAATTTAGACCAAGAGAACCATATAAATATAAATTTATGAGACCATAATGAGGGACCTAGCATCACTTACTACTATCCTTCATCTAGAGTTGCATCCATCTATTTCATTGGAGATCACTTGCATCTACATAGCTCCATCATCAAGGCACAAGGATAGGACATATGCATCATAATTCATAGAGGGAGGGATTCTATTCTATTCAATGGACACATTATATAACATTTTCTACACATAGTTATTTCTCGCTATTCCACAGAGTGCGACTGACACAAGAGAAACCTAGGGAATGTTCACACACACTTTCTCATAGAACTACATCATGCCTGAGATGTAGTGAAACACTCAATTAGTAAGTCCACCATTGTGGTAGACGAGGTTCATTCTAACCCCTTCATATGCATTACTCTTTTTTAGGGTTTGATTCTTGTTTTGGGGTCTTGCAGGTCTTTCCTTCATCTTGGAATATTGGTGACATCTAGCACAGGACAACAAAGTTGATGTGACAAAGAGAGAGGGCTTCAGACCATTTTCCAAAATAATGAAGATCAATTTTAGATATTTTTCACAGACTAGGGTGCACATAATATAGACCTGAGCACCTGTGGGTGCCCCAGTCCTCCTCTAGGCACTCTAGTTTAGCTAGATCCTCTAAATCCATCCTTTTTGGGACTTATACATAGTCATTCCTACTTCTTTATTTTTAAGTATTAACTGCAACACTGTCCCAAAACTTCATCGAATCAATTGAGTTCTTTCCTCTTCTATTTTTCATATTATGGTTACCATTTCCTTTTGCATAGTTTTTTAGCTTACTTGCATACTTTTTTACTGCATTTATTTACTTTATTACAGTTGTTCATAGCTTTGATTAACAATCCCCATACTACATAGTTAGTCCTTCTTTGATTAACAATTCCATACTACATAGTTAGTCCGTTTTTAGTTAATCATTTTAGTGAGCCCGACATGAACATATTCCATTTGATCCTATATGTGATGCTACTATATGTTCCCATGATGGTCCTACTTGTCTTTGTTTCACCTTTGAGGATCTCTATCCTTCTACTCTTGAACCTCATCTCTACTATGGCTTTATCAATATTACTGCCACTTATAGTTTGTGTGTATTTGATCTTATTATTTATTTATCATGTACCTATCATTCTTCTCCACTCACATTAAGGGAATCTTGGCTTATTTATATTAGAGGTACATTAAATCTTAGTCATATAGAAATTTCATTTCCTATGCCTTTTGGTCTTGTTTTTATCTGCAATAGTTCTTTTCTTGTCTATTCACACAATCTCACTCATTGGTATGCACACGGTTACCCACTTCCTCCATTCACTAATGAGTAATACACTATGTTCAAGCATAACTTATACCTTAATGGCTCATTGCATGATCAACCATACACTATTTTTTATCAGGTTACCAATGCTTATCTGTATGAATTTGACCCAGAGGATGACAATATTCTCAATGATTTTACATGATCTCTCTTTGTGCACACTTAAGGGGTATAATGTTTCACAACCCCTCACCTTGTCTTACCATAGTAACACTCATAATATTTTGACATTTTTTATACATTCATATCCTCACATTCATCATAATCATCATACATTCTAGCACTTTTACCCGATGACGCACTCTTGTGCTTCAATTCACACTTGACTGTTGAGGGATTTCTACCACACTAAACCCTGCACACTGCACTATAGAAATTCTACATTACATTTAATCACACATCATGCATCATACACCATACATTCAACACTTAATCTACAAACTTTTTCACATTTACACATTCATACATCCCACATCATACTAGTCTTCATCTTACATATACCATACTTATATCATCCACATGTTTACTATCATACACTATTCATCATATACATTACATACACTATTAGGATATCTATAAATATTATCTGACATCCTATACCATACATCATACACTGCGTGTCTTCATGTCATACATTTTCTACATATTATACTCGTCTTCATTACATATGAGTTTAACATCATTCCTTCCTACATATTATGATATTCATATACCTACATCACACATTATATACATTTTAAATTTCTTGCATCTCATCCTACATATTGTGTTTTTACATATTCTCTTCATCACATGGTCATATTTTATCTTTACATATACTACATTGTCCTTTATATGTTGCGCTCACTACCCTCTGACACACTTTAGTTCCTCGGTGCATACTCAACTGCCGAGGGTTTACAAATCAAATGGACCTTACCCTTTCCAAACATTTTCCATTTGATATTTCATTATGTGACATTTCTATCTTAATGACATATGGTTTAGGCTAAATTTTCACTTATTCTATAATTTTGAAGTTGTCTACACCTTAGGTTACATCACCACTCTCTCATTTCATATTTCAGTGATATACGCTTAAGGCTAACTAATCACTCATCCATTAATATTATAGTGATACATGATTAGTATAAATCATCACTCATACATTCATCTAGACATGATATACACCTCGGTTATAGGGTTCACACCCACATCATTAGGTTACATCTCATCACTACACTCACACATTCATCACAGTGCATTAGAAACAACACACACTACTCGACCACTTCCTAGTGACGCAGTCTCATTTATGGTTAATTCTTGACTGCTAAGGGGAAAAAAAATGAACCTCATCACATACATTTCCCTCCACTTGGGAGGCACATGGCTTCTATCATTACATCTTGCATTCCATTCTATCCATCAACAACATATTGCATTGTCTTGGGGAGATTTACTCTTGTTTACTAGTTTTTTACATGATCACTTTACTACACATGTTAGATTGACTTCTTATATGTCATCATCTATACCATCCACACATGCACGTTCACTCCTTTGTCTAGTTTTGATCACAAATACATATATTTTACATGCAGCATGGATGCCACCTTCTACCCTTCCTATACTGGTCATTGTGGGCATCAACATTCGTCTCATCCGGGTGCTATTTTTTCATTTTGTACTTAACACTTTACATTACTTAGTTATTCATGCTTTGAAATATTGGTTATTTCTCTAACATGTTAATGGGTGTTACATGTGCAATACTTATTTTGCAATATTTCATGTTACCATGACTACTTCTTTTTCTTATTTGTACTTCTCTAGAATTGTTTGTTTCTTGATTGTATGCCTTTCCCTATGTCTAGCGTGTGCTTGTTTATTTTTTTCGGCCATGATGGCATTACATGTATTGTGACATCATGAGTGATGTCCCATGTTTGCAACCTGATTTGTGTAGCTTACTTGTCTTCTTGCTTGTTTACACTACTTTGCTTGGTATTTTTTACATTATATGCATAGATTACACATTATCTTGTTACATTCATGTTTTTTCATACTAATACTTGTTTTGGCTAGCCATCCTTATTTGTGTGCACATTGGTTTCTACCAAGTGAACTTCCTTCTCCTTGTAGGGTACAAAGTTCATGTAGTTGGTCCTCTTTTGGGGCCACATTATCCTATAAGTAATGTTGCATGCAACCCTAAAGAGGAGGGCATCATTTGGGTTTTTTTACATACTAATACAAGGATTCTACATCAGTTCGGTTCAGTTATATACAACTACTATGTTCAGACCAGTCTACGAACCCCATACACAACGGATTTTACAAGACATGGTTTCCTTAGCATTCTGCGAAATAGTTACAGGCTTAGAGGTTACAGTGGGTGTTCCTCTCTACACTACTTCAACCAGTGGCATCAGATCACCCAAAAATCTAGGAAGTACAAAGATCTATTCACATACATTCAAGAAGTAGTTAGATCTTGGAGGACATAGAGAATTTCCTCCCTACACTTCTTCAACTAGAGTAGCGTGAGATCACCTAAAAAAATTACAGTATAGGATATCCTTATACACTCTTTCTCTTGACATGGATCAAGTGCACGTGTTCCAATTACATTTGCGTATACATGTGTCTTTTACATTGTGGTTTGATACATACATACATATTTGACTACTTGATCATTTTCTCCTTACAGGTTCAACCATATGAGAGACAACCAGTCAAATGGGGAAAAAAATAATAATAACGTCAATAACAACACTTTGTGACAACACACACTTTACTAGCCATGCAGATAAGTTACACACCACAACAGCTATACACGTGTTCCACCCTAGATTCACTCTCATCACTTTTTTTCTTTTGCATATTTTTCATCTTTATTTTCCATGCTCCGCCATATTTTTTCATTCCAAGTTTTTTCTAGTCCTTCAATGCACTTTCTACTATACTTTTCATGGATACCAAGTACACATATCTATCTACTTTATGTTACCGAGATTTTCTCTCACTAACATAAAGTGGGGGTAAAATGTTGTCAAAAAATAATGTACTTTAGACATTAATTATCTTGGTCTCATAATACTATTTAGAAGGTTCTTGATTAAAGAAAGTACTAATTAACCCCCATCTTTTAGCCATCTTATTTTATTTTATTTCATCATCACCGACCTCTTGCACCCATATGCCCAATCAGTTTCTATCATCCCGCATTATTTTATCCTTGACTGGGGCACCTAGATTAGTACTAGGGAGCCCGTGGAAGCCTTGGTCCCACCAGGGGTGTCCCCATCCTTTTTACACTATCCCACCACGTTTTTAGCTCCTTCTAGCCATTTTACATCTTTATCTTTCTTTTGGTCGGCCTTTTAAGGGTTGATTACAAGATTAGACCAAGAGAAACCTATAAATATAAACTTATGAGACCATAATGAGGGACCCAACATCGCTTACTATTTTCCTCCATCTAGAGTTGAATCCATCTATTGTATTGGAGATCACTTGCATCCACATAGCTCCATCATCAAGGCACAAGGCTAGGACATCTACATCACAATTTTTAGGGGGAGGGATTCTATTCTATTCCATAAACACATTCTATTACATTTTATACACTTATATTGCTCGTTATTTCACATAGTGCAACTGACACAAGAGTAACCTTGGGCATGTTCACACACACTTGCACATAGAACTAAATTGGGTATGAGATGTAGTGTAATGTTTAGTTAGTAATTCCACCATTATGACAACTGAGGTGAGTCTGACCCCTTCATATGCATTATCTTTTTTTCAGGGTTTGATGATTGTTTTGGGGTCTTGCCGATATTTCTTTCATCTTGGAATATTGGAGACATCTAGCACGAGACAATGAATTTGATGTGAAAAACAACGAGGGTTTCAGAACATCTTCCAAACCAGTGAAGATTAATTTCAAAATTTTTGCATAAACAAGGCACCTAGATTATATACCAGAGCACCTGTGGGTGCCCCAATCCTCCTCTAGGTGCTCCATTCCATCTAGATCCTCTAGATCCACCCTTTTTGGGAAATTTTTATAGTTTTTCCTACTTCTGTATTTTCCAGTCTTCACTACGACATCGTCCCAACACTTTGTCAAATTAGATGAGTTCTTTCCTCTTCTATTATTCACATTAGGGTTAGCATTTCCTTTTATATACTTGTTTATCTTACTTTCATACTACTTTAGTGCATTTATTTACTTGATTACAACTATTCATAGCTTAGATTAACTATCCCCATACTATATAATTAGTCCATTTTTAGTTAATCAGAGGTAGATAATTAATCAAAATTTGAAGGTTGAGCCTTTATTGCTCTCTTTTTTGACTGAGTATTAGCAGCCACCAACATAGTTTCAATATTAAACCCACAAAAACATTCCTCTTACTAATTCAATAAGGTATTTCTCTCGATTCCTATGATTGGTCAGCAATGTCTTGGGAAGATGCATCCTCTATTTGCTCTGTAGGTGCAGATATTCTCTAGACCATAAGAGCTTGACTAAGCACTCCATTGGGGCATAGATTTATATTGTGTGGTTGAGAGAAAGGGTCACACCATTCATAATCTTAGAACAAGTTACTTTTCATAGGGACAAGGGCTCTAGAGGAATTAGTAGCAAGGGGATCCTTAACATTCAAGGGTTTAACATTGGAAACCTAGTTTTGAGCTTGGTTCTTATTTGGAAAGGGCTTCTTATTGGATTGATATTATTTGTTTTGGGGTTGATAAGGATGAGCATATTGGGATTGTTTCCTCTTAAGAGCTACCTATTCATTTCCAAAAGTTTGAAGCAATGATTTGACCTCATGAAGATCATTTGATGGGGTAGATGTAGATGGAGCTTGTTGACTGGGAACAAAAGGAAGAGGAACAAATTTTGGTTGATTAGTGGGAAACTCGAGATTGAATGGAATTGGTTCTTTTGGGGCTATTTTCCCATCCTGGATCAAGCAATTTTTAGCTCTTATGGAAATATAGTAGGCATTGGGTAACGTTTCTCTACCCATCGACTAATTCATGATTGCAACATTGTTTTTCAAAGCCATTAAGTAGTACAAAAATGTGTTAGTTTGGGAAGGCTTTATCGATATTGGGATCATGTTCCAAGTTTTCTGGAATTAGAAATTGAAATCTCCCATGAACTCTTGAGGATCTCTCTTTATGGTGGTTAATTGTTCCATGAGTGAAAAGTAATCACTCTTATCATTGAACTTTTTGCAAAGATTCTCTTCTAACTCATCCCAGTTGCATACAATGCCATCATCTAACCCATGAAACCATTGAAGTTATTTTCCCTTAAAGGAAATAACAAAAAATCGGATTGCCACATTGTTCTCAGTGACATTATGAACTGCATAGATGCTAGCCACATGCTGAATGGGAGTGATACTTATTTCCCCTATGTAGAAATGTAAAATCTTGAGCGCAACTAGGATATAGCATCACGTTGAGCTAGTGCAAGAGGACTTCCACCATTAAAAGAATGGAAAGCTTGAGCTTGTATTTTTTCCATATTGGTAAGTGGTTTATTTTCTCTTGGTGGAGTGAACCTTCCAAAAGGAGGTGTATAATGACCTCTACAAGATGATGATGAAGCTTTACCTTTTCTTCTTATTAGAGGAGACAAAGACAATTAAATATCCTATTCACCTACTTTATTTAAAGAATCTCTTGTCTGAATTCTTTGCATAAGTTAACACAATGAATCTCAAAATATAGAGATGTGGAGTTGCCAGGTACCCTAATTTATTAAAATGTTAAGAGGAGTACCAAATCTTAGTGGTCCCACTAGGCATGCAAAAAATTGTTGTCATTTGGGTTGTGCATTAGCTGAATCTTTAAGTGATCCAGTGTAACATGGGAACATCCCTAAGGTTTGGGGACCTTGGAATATTGGTATGAAACTCCCAGAAAAGGATGGATTCCTTCTAAAATTGGTGCATTTTATTTTAGATCAAGATGTGGGGCTACAATACTTGAAATAAAGATAATCTAATTGTTCTTAGGAATAATGGAAAGAGATTAATTGAAATATATAAAAGTGGTGATGCACCAAGAGTAAATAGAATAAGAATATCTACTTCATATGCATAGAGTAATATCTCAGAATAATAGCTAGCATGCAATCTCCTAATAATCCTTTTCAATCAATGAATTAACTAAGTACAAAACTTCTTCGATTGCAAGAAACAGAAAAAGCCATTGCGGATGGTATCCAATCTAAATTGGATCTCCAGGTAAGGCCCTCCCGTAAATTATTTTAATGAAGATCATTTCTTGGAACATAAGAGGTCTTAATGGGGATGCAAAGCAAAGACAGCTAAGAGCCCTTAGAAAATCCTGTAGACCCAGCATCATTGCTTTGCAAGAAACCAAAATGAAGAAGGAGGTTATGTTTAACTGTTATAAAAAATTTGGAAGAAAAGTTCCTTTGTTTGTGAAGACTCCAGTGGTGCTTCGGGAGGCATTGCTATTTTTTGGGATCCCAATCTCCTCTCTGGTGAGAAAATTTTTTCTGCTGCTCATCACTTAGCGGTTAAGTTTTGTTCTTTGGATTCGGGTCTCACTTGGGTTACTAGCGTTATCTATGCCCCAAATTCAGTTTCCGGAAGAAGAAAGCTTTGGCAGGAACTCCAAACCTTTCACTCTACTATTCTAGATGCTTATTGGATGATTATAGGGGATTTTAATACCCCTCTAACTCCAGCAGAAAAGAAAGGTGGAAAGGAGGCCTTAACGGCAAGCATGGAGTATCTTGCTTCTTTCATTTCCAACTTAAGTTTGATGGATCTGGAGCTCAAAGGCAATCCTTTTACCTGGTCTAACAGGCGTTTGGGGACTGATCATATTCAGGTAAGGTTGGACCACTCTCTAATCTCTAATAACTGGATCCTCAATCAAGAGTTTCATCTGTCCTCTCTGCCTAGGATTGGCTCGGATCACAATCCCATTGTTCTCAACCTTCTTTCTGATATCAAAACTAGCCATGCCTCATTCAAATTCCAGAAAATGTGGTTAGATCATGAGGACTTCCAGGACAGTTTGAAAGAATGGTGGACTGGGAATGGGCAGGGAACTTGCCAATTCCAGCTTCTTGAAAAACTTAAAAATGTCAAGCAAAAAGTTAAGATCTGGAACAAATCAGTTTTTGGTAATGTTATGGCCCAGAAAAAGATCTCCAGCAGCAACTTGAAGACCTTGAGCAAAAAGTAGCATTTCAGGGTATGACTTTTGAAGATAATAATCAGGAAAAGCTCCTTCTCTCAAAATTTCACAACATATGTGCTAGAGAAGAATCCCTCTGGAGGCAAAAGTCTCGGGCTATCTGGCTCAAGGAAGGTGATAGAAACACGAAATTTTTTCACGCCACCACTCTGCAGCATAGAGCTCATAATAAGATTTCTGAAATTGCTAAAGCGGATGGATCTTCTTCAAAAGATCCGGCGTTTATCAAATCCGAGGCTGTGAGATTTTTTTCTAGTCTTCTCCATGACTCTTCTCAGCTTAATGATGAAGCAGCGGCCTTTATGTTAAGAGCAATTCCTGACAACCTTCTGTCTGTGGAAACTTTCAAAGGGCTTTCTCGTTCGGTTGCTGAAGATGAATTAAAGACTGCTATTTTCTCTTTGGACAGGGACAAAGCGCCGGGACCTGACGGTTTCTCGGCCTTCTTCTTCCAATCTTGCTGGGAGGTCTGTAGGTTAGATCTTCTGAATGCTATTAATGAGTTCTTTAGAACTGGAAATCTTCTCAAAGAATTCTACAATACTCATATAGTCTTGGCTCCTAAGAAGGCTGATGCTAAGGATTTTAAAGACTTTCGTCCGATTAGTCTTGTAAATGCCGTTTACCGCATTTTCACAAAAGTTTTGGCCCTAAGATTACATCCTTTGCTTTTTTCTCTTATATCCACCCAGCAAAGCGGTTTTATTAAAGGAAGAATCATCCAGGATGGAGTGATCATGGTTCACGAAGCCATCCATTCCATGGATAAAAGCAATACGGAAGGTATGGTGATTAAATTAGATATGAACAAAGCTTTTGATAGAGTCTCTTGGCAATTTTTGGATATGGTTCTGCTGAAGTTCGGCTTTCAACCCAAATTTAGGAAAATCATCCAAAATTGCATCTCCACAGCTAGATTTTCTGTGGTGATAAATGGCTCTCCTTCTGGTTTCTTCTCTAGCACACAAGGGCTGAGGCAAGGAGATCCTATCTCCCCTTTACTTTCATCATCATGGCTGACAGTCTCAGCAGAACTATTTCCAAAGCCATTGAAGATGGATGGATAAAGGGCTACAAGCCTACTTCTCAGGACATTATAACTTCTCATCAGCTGTTTGTGGATGACACTATTCTGCTTCTTATGGCCTCCCTCCTTGAAGCAAAAGGCATTAAAATTATTCTCAAATTCTATGAGTTAGCTTCCGGACAGAAAATTAATCTCCTCAAGAGCTCTATCTACTTTTTCAATACCCCAGAGAAGAGAAAGAACAAAATCGCTAGAATTCTTGGATGTCCTATTCATTCCCTTCCTGCTACTTATCTTGGATTGCCTTTGGGTGTATCTAAGGTTTCTGAGCAGGTCTGGAACTTGCTTCTTGACCGCTTTTCAAAAAATTAGCTAGTTGGAAAGGAGCTGTTCTCTCCTCTGCTGGAAAATGTCTTCTGATTAAAAGCACTCTCCAAAATCTGCCGATTTATCTTATGTCTCTCTATAAATTTCCTGCTGCTATGCTGAATAGTATTGATAGAATTCAAAAGCACTTTCTTTGGCACGGATCTGAAAGTGGTTTTAGATATCATTTGGTTGCTTGGGAGGAAGTTTGTATTCCTAAGCGGCTGGGGGCTTGGGTATTTTGAATCTTAAATATTTCAATGCTGCTTTGCTGGCCAAGATGGGGTGGAGATTCATTAAAATAATCAACCTTGGTCTGATCTTCTTAGAGAAAAATATCTGCAGAACAATCAGCCTCAAAGCTTCCTCTCTCAATAGCCCCTCCCTTATGGCTCCATCTTTTGGAATAATTTGCTTGATACTAGGAGCCTGTTGATTAAAGGCACTAAGTGGAATCTAGGTAACGGAGCCAATATTAGTTTCTGGCAGAACAACTGGAGTAATCTGGATTTGGAAAATGATTTTATTCAGATCAAAGACCCCCTCATCCAAAAATATGGTTGCCTAGTGAAGGATTACATAGAAGATATAGATGGTCAGAAAAGATGGAAAATATTGAAGCTGCCAGGTTTGTAATAATCAAGCTACTCTTTCCTCCTTTCAAGACGAGCTAAACCTTATTCCTCTGGATCAGAATGATATTGCTGATGAGCTGGTTTGGAAAGATTCCACTGAAGGTGACTATACTGTTAAAGCTGGTTATAATTCCTTTTTCCTGTCTATTAGCAGAAATTTTGATTGGAATAGGATTTGGATGAAAGAGCTATCGCCAAGAATAAATCACTTCATGTGGCTAGTTTTAAAAGGTAAAATCCTCACTATTGATAATCTTATCAAAAGGGGTTTCATTATGCCCAATGGATGCTGCATCTGTAAAGGAGATGATGAAAATATTAATCATCTTCTCCTCCACTGTGATTTTGCTAGAAACATCTGGAGCCGGGGTCATTTCTAATTTAAATGTCACTTGGACCTTTCCGGATAATGTTGTTTCAGCTTGGAATCAATGGCTTCCTCCTTTCAAAAACTTCATTTTATGTAGGCTTTGGATTTTAATTTTTCCTCATGTTCTTTGGAGTATTTGGAAAGCTCGGAACAACATTATTTTTAGAGATATCAGAACTTCTGGGGAGTGCTTAATTAAGGACTTAATTTCTGCTGTGAAAGACAATGCTGAATCTATCAAGCCTCCAAAAAATAAGAATTACAGCAAGGATGAAAATTTCATTCTCCAAAATTGGAATTTGAATCTGGATGATTCAGTCTATAGAAGCTCTAAAGTGGATAGATCTACTGTTAAATGGATCCCCCCCCCCTCACGGCTGGTTCAAGCTGAATTTTGATGGTGCTTCGAAAGGTAACCCAGGACCTGCGGGGGGCGGGGGCATTATCAGAAATCATCAAGGATCAGTTATTATGGCCTATGCAGGAAAAATGGGGTCTCAAACAAATCATTATGCGGAAGCTTTGGCTGCTCTCTGGGGGATTCGCCTTGCTAAGCGGATGAATATTGATAAGCTTATTGTGGAAGGGGACTCCTTAAATATTATTAACACCCTCAGAGGTAAGCAGCCTCCCAGTTGGACCATTCGCAGCTTCATTCATGAATCTATGAAGATTAGTGAATGCTTTCAGAACTGCTCTTTTCTTCATACATACAGGGAAGGAAATAGAACTGCCGACGTTTTGGCTAATGTAGGGGTTGTTAATGATCATTCAAACCTTACCACTTGGAATGATTGAGCACCCCTTCCCCCCAACGTTCATAATTGCCTTATCAATGATCAGCTTCGCGTTCCTAGTATTGATGAGACTACCGTGTGAAGCCCTTGAGCTGGCAGGTTCTAAGTGGGTCAATCAAAAGTATTTACCTCTTGCGCTGCATTGGAAAATTCACAGTACTATTATCAGCTGGCACGCTTTCTGGGTGTCTAAAAACATTGCCTGTGCACTGTTCGGTGGCAGCAAGGTCGCAGCAGCTAAGCGGAGTCTTGGGGGAAATATCAAGCTTTCGCAGTCCCTGAGCATAACAATGGGTGGTGCCCCGAAGCAAACTGAGCCCACCTGTGATCCCCGCTGGAAACAGGATGAGGTTCTCTGGAACCTGCTGAAATTGGGGGGGTTAGCAACTTTATTGAGCGCATCAGTGGTTATGATACGCGCATTTCTGCTAAATTCGCGCGCCTGTGGAAGGACGGCTCCATCACCTTCAGAGGGGTTAGCTATGCTGTGAATGAAGAGCTGATTGCGTTAGTTACTAGTCTTGATATGGATGGAGTTAAATTTTCGAGTAAGAGGATAGACAGGAAGGTGGAGGAAGCTAAGTTTGTCGAAGAGGGGGATGACTTAATCTTCACCACTGGCGGTATCCTCGTCTCATCCATCCCTCCTCCTTTCGACGAAATTTCCCACATGATGGTGCGCTACATCACGTTGGAAGGCAGGTTTATCACTGTTCCTATTCGCCATTTAATTTTTCTGAATCATTTTCGCAGAGGCTTCAAGGTTTGTTTCCCACACTTCATCCTAAAATCTTTAGAAGCTTCTATCATTGCTGTTAAGCATTATGTGGGCTCTCTTCCCCTCCACCAGGGGGTTATCCTCCTCCTTCATCAGCATTTCCTCCTACACTCCCCCCGTCATTCTATTTCTACCCCTGTCGCTGGCTCTGTTCCTTCTGGCACCCCTCCCGCTGTCCAGCCCCCTGCCCACTCCTCCATGCCGTCTCCCTCTTCTCATCACACTGCCTTCCCCTCCATGTCGTCGCCCTCCCTCCCTGACCCTTCCAGTGTTCCAGCTCCCTCCCCTACCATTGTTCCTTCCCCTGCCCCTGCTTCTTCCTCCGTTGTACCTTCCCCTGCCCCTGTTCCCTCCCCGGCTTTTGTGCCTCCCCCTGCGTCCCCGGTCCCTATTCCCTCGAGGCGCATCCTGCGCAGTATGAAAAGGGCTGAACTTCAGGTGGCTCATGACCTCCTCACCATGCACCATGAGTCTCCTGCCTTGGACTCTTCTCCTCCTGATGCCCCTGTTCACTCCCCTATGATAGCTAGCTCCACTGGTCCCTCCCTGGATGATCTCTCCAAGGATGTTGCTGCGCTTAAGACTCTCACTGTAAATTTTTCCAAGTCGACCGGCAAGCGCAAAGTGCGGGATCAGGAAGACTTACAGGCCAACCAGGTGGAAGAGATTTACAAGAAATTCTTCTCCTTGGATAGCAGAATTCAGGCCTCTCATCTCAGGCACAGCACGGCAATGAGGGTGATTCTCACCTTTCACGAAACACAAATCAAAAATATATGCAATCTGAGCAACCTCCCTCCAACTGGCTGGATACATGGCATTAAAAAAGACATTGTGTTCAAAGAGGCAGACAAGAATGATCCTGCGCAAATCTCAGCTCTTGGCCTCATCTCGGCCTTTCTCGCTTTGAAGGCGGCTGTGGAGAAAACCATAACCAATTGACTTTTTCTGTTTAGTTGCTGCTCCTTCGCTGTTTCGTTGTTGTTTCCTGGCTGTTCCTTTGCTGGTTTTTTTCCGTTTCTGTGCTCTTTTTGTTTTGGCAGTTATGGGCTGGGCCCATTTGGTGTTCATCTTTTCTATGCTGGTTTTTGGCTCCTTTTGTGCTGACTACTTTCCATCTGGATTTTTGAAGCCTTTTTGTTCGAGGGTATAGGCCCCTCTCAAAAAACTATTTACCATTAATAAAAAAAAAAACTAAGTACAAAACTTTAATAACATAATGGATTCAAAATTTTCCAAAACTGAAATGAAAATATTTCATACCACAACTCACAGATAATTGAAGGAAGATAACTGATGTAAAGGAAATACAATTCACTACATATAAGTAATTAAATAATTCACAAGTATTAAACAAATTATCAAATTACACAATACACTAAGTATTTGACGGAAAAATAGTGTTCTGAATATATCAAAGGCTTAAAGCTTGTTTTTTGACTCTTCAAAATTATAGACTTCCCTCACAATAAGATATAAAAGTTTCTTATAACAAAATGCATCCTCCTATATACAGGCTAAGAGGATTGAGAAATTATAGCTCTGCCTCTTAACTATTTCCTAATAAAAATAGAATGCATTAATTCTTAGGAAACAACCTCCCATGTAAATAACAAAAATAGTTACACATGTTTGACCAAGTAAACCCTATAAATTCCACTAGTTCTAAAGCTTGGAGGTTGTCCAACAATGGTTTCCATGCCTAGATAGGACTGATAACACTCCCTTCATTTTCTAGTTCATCTTTCTTCTCTTCTTCCTTAGCTAACTTGTGCCTAAAATTAAGAAACTGCTTGATAATCCCCTAGATCTCTTCATCCTCATGTCCACATGTGTAGTGGCTCATGATTTTTTCTGATTCAGTTTCTCGTGCTACTTTAGTTGGTAATATTTTGGTCTTATTTATCACCTTCTTAAGATAACTTAGGAATTTTTTGTAAGATACCAACCTATAAATAGAGTCAAGACTAAAATATTTCGTTACATCATCATCTCGATTTACCAAATTATTAAAATGAGTAATAATTTGATCAATTGGAATAACATCAACATTTTTTCTATGAATTTGAAATTTATATTGTCAAATTCTTCCATAATGTCATTCAAACCATCCACTTATTCAACTCGCTTCTCTTCCAATTTTGACATGAGCTCCTGTAATATCTGAACTCTAAATTCCATTACTTCCTTAAGGTTTTGAAACATCATCTATAACACCCTCCTTTATAAGAAAATTATAGCTGACACCTCAAATTTCCTTCCATGTTTTAAGAGAAAGTTCTAAGTCATCACTCTCCTCAGTAAGGAATTCATTCATTTTCAAGATGACATATTGTTAGACATACAATTCACTATAAAAATCAACAACTTTAATCAATTTTCCTCTTGAATTATGTTTTCCATCAAACCTCCTACTACTCTTCCCTTCTATCCAATATTTTTCACCATAGAGAAAGATGTATCATCAAATCTCTAAGGAATAGAAAGAGCAGTAGTCTGGATGGGATGTGTGATATTAGTTAAAAGGGTAGTTAGATATTCAAATTTTCCTTTAAGTTCATCTTTGTTTTCTTTATCTTTATCGTATTTCTCCAGAAAATTACCTAGGGCCACATGAACATATTTCTTTTTACCTTCATGGGTGGAATTTCTGAGATAAAACTTGGAAACGTGATAATCTACTACCGTAATTGTCTCCTTAGTTTTTCTTGTAGCTATAGTAGCTATATAAAATAAATTTTCCCCTTTTTGATGAACTGATAAGTTAAAAAGAACTCTTGGTCACTTAGCTTGTCTTCAGGGAGTTAGATCTAAAACTATCAAATTGATAAAATCAATAATAAGTGATTTCTTCTTTTGTTTTGGTGTTTTCCTATGTAACCTTATAAGAATAGAAGAAGAGGAATTAGACGACAATATTGGCATTGTTACAATAGTACTTGGAGTAGTTGATATGACTAGGGAACTAGTCGTAGTCATGGAAAGTGGTAGTGAATTGGTGAAAATAGAGGGATGAGTGGAAAGGATTGCCTCGGGTGTTGGTGAAATAGAATTGGAAACATGAATATATTATTTGGGAAGAGGGGTTCTGAAAGGAGATCCTAACCTCAAAATTTCTCTAGTTGAAAGAGTTGGAAGGGAAGATAAAATGTGGGCCATAGAGGGAGATATGGTGAGAGATGTAGGAGAAGTGGGAATAAAGGAAATGGAATACATGGTCAAGGGAAGAGTGAGAGGTGGAGGGGAAAGAGGAATTATGGATAAGGAAGATTGAAAAGATGAGGAGAGGGGCAACTCAAAACTTGAGTAATTTGAGGGGGAAAAATTAGGTCAATGACCTCAATAGATTACACTTTGGGAGATTTAGCTCCCTTTGTAGAAAATATAGAAGAGGATCCTGAACCTCTAAAAATGAAAGAAATATTACAGGGTGTTGAGATAGGTTATGGAGTCGGCCTCTTCCCTTTAGATGGAGTGACATGGCCCACTATTGACCATGATTGAATAAGCTCTGTGGAAATTTACTCTGACGCTTTTGGCATAATTCCCAAAGTTATAAACCATTGGGAGGTCCAATTTAGAATGGGACCAACCCTTTCCTTTTTATTTCTACATTCCTCAACTAACCAATAAATCCAAGGTAAAGGTTGATTCATGACATTTTTTTGATCATAAGAAGGATATAAAACCTGGTTGTCATCTTGTAGGCCCTCAGAGATGACCAAAATTCCATATTGGGTTACTTATGGAAGGTTCAACCTTTCAAATTCTATTTCCCTTATGGCATTCTCATCTCGACACTAGATCCAAATGTCCTCTAATTGAGGTATGTGAATACTAGTTGATCTTGTCTTCCTGAATATTTCCCAGTAGTCAAAATTAGTGCACGGGTGGAATGTTTTAAATTCATCTATGGCATCTCCCCATCAATATTTTTAGCCTTTTATGAAGAATCACATGTATATCTACCTATAGTGATGGGAAAATTTTCCCCTGCTTTATGTCAATCATGTTGGATCTTGTGATAACTCAGCAAATGACAAACCAAATCCATTAGAACCCACATGTCTGTCAAGCATCTTGGAAACTTGAAAGGAGCACCTATAAATAAATGTACTATGATGTATGTGAATGTTGGTAACTATAGGTAAATACCTACCCACTCCCTTACTTCCTTCCAAGCTTCATATGAAATTCTTCAGTTATCTAAAGATTTATCAAAGAAATACAAAAGAGCTACAAAGAAGGCATCATTTACTCTCCAGAAGTGCTTAGGACCCTCTACCATTATGAGTTGGGGATAATACTCATATATTTCAAAAAAAATCCTATATTACTTTGGAGTCAATCCGTGATAATGTCTCATTCCTACCACTACGTACACCAGGTAGGAGGTCATGAATAAGTTTCTTGAGGTTGACACATCTCCTAGTTGAAAATAGATGTTACTTATTATGTGTTCACCCCACTGAATAAGGTCCTTGTTTCATTTGATTGTGGAAATGTAAAGGTGCATCCACTCTTGGAACTCCCTAGAAGAAAGGAGACCCATAACCCTGCTCAGCAGTGTAATAATATCATTCACTTTTTTAATGAAATCAAATTGGAGAATTGTCTTGGGAAATCTAGAAAATGTGCTTTTAGTTTTGGCCAAGTAGCTCTTGTTGATGACCCTTGTGCGAGTGTCAATCTCTAAAACCCAATGCTCTAAAGAATACTCTGGGGAGATATTCATATATTCTTCAATGTCAGGGAGTTTTATGAGGTATTTAAATAAGTCATTATCCAACTTGATCACCACTGTGCCATCATCATCCTTTATGGTACATGAGTTTTTGTCAAATTGAGTTGTTGGGGAAAGCATGAATTCAAGAATTTGAAAATATTGGGGAAACACATCCATAAGGGGAATTCCACTGTCATAAATAGCTTACATCTATGGTTTCTTATTTGGAGCCTTGCCTCTTCCCCATAATTTGGGAATTTCAATATGTCCCAAGTCTGTATCCCTAATATTATCAGTATCAGATGAAATTATTGTAGGGGGTGTTACTCCTTGATATCCATAATTAATTTTTTCCTTCCCCTTGGATGAAGAACTAGACACTTTCCCTACTGAAAAAATCAGAAAATTAGAATTCAGGGTAGAATTGAATGCCTGCAGAACACCCTATAAAACTAACCTAGACTTCCAAATTCCTGAAGTCTAAAGTTCCAAAATTAAGAACTTATACCTTGAATAATATCTCTAAAATTCCAAAGTGATAGGAGTTTGAAACCCGAACCTCTGAAATCAAAAAACCTTTGAAACTTGAAACCCTCAAAGCTTTGAAATTATGAAGTTTCAAAAAATCAAACTTTCAAAGCCTGAAAAGCAGAATCCCTCAAACAAAAATCTTTGAAGTGGGAGCACCTAATCCACAAAAGTGTGAAAACTGAAACCTCGAAAAACCGAAGAGGCTATGGTTCCAAAATGATAACTCCCAAAAATAAAAATCGAAGCTTTGGGCCTACGATGAAACCTCAAAACTCCAAAATGTAGAACCTTGAACCTCTAAAGCTCCTTGTTTTAAAAAATATACTGCTCTTTCCTGTTGATAAACTATTTTAGATTTTAGACTTTAAAAGAAACAAAATCAACAAGGAAAGAGAAGCCATGGCTTGAATTTTTAAGAACCTAGGAGGAACATAGAAAAATGAAGGATGGGAGAAGAAATAAAGCATAGAACAAGAGCCCCAAAAAATAGAAACCAAAATAATGTTGAAAAAATTACCCAAAATGATGAGAAAAATGTGAAAACAATGCTTCAAAAATTTCCTCAGGGGTACGGTTGGGGTGCAGAGATTTATTAACATGTCGGTGTACTTAATCATCCAGTAAAAATTTTAAATAAAAAATCACATTTTTTTAGTAGGGTAAAAATTAATTACTACAAGCCAATACGTGTGAGTTGGTTAGGAATTTATTTCCTTTGGAATTCAAAATTCATAGGTTGGCATGTAGGCTACACACAACATGCAATCTAGGCTCCAAAGTAAAAAATTCTAAAGTTTTAAAATGGTAGAAATGGGGGTATTCATAAATCAGAATCTGAAATGTAAAAAACATGTAACTTACACTTCAGACTCCGAAGTCCAAAATAATGGTGTGGAATTAGACTTCGGAACTCATGAGAGAAACTACGTGCATTATGCACCTGCAGTTATGACTTCTGATTACGACTTCCTCTTTCGAATTCCAATGGGATCAGACTTCAAAATTTGGAACTCAACACTCATTTTTCATGTAAAATGCAAGTCAACTTTTGAAATCTGAAATCTAGTGAAAAATGATGCTAAGGCAATTTTAAAACTAAATTCCCAAAAAAAATATATGGAATGGGAAAGGCAAAAAATTACAAGAAAAATTTAAAATCCCTCCCAACAAGGGTAACTTATAAAGTTAACACATCCTTCCCTTATCAATTGGGACCAACAACAACATGTACAAATTGATTCATTTGAGAATAATGACCTAATTGGTGAGTTTATGGGTCTCCATGAAGACATTACTTTTAGCGACCACAAGAAGGGCTTCTTCATCAATCTTGATGCATACACATACTTTGGGGAGGAGGCTGAAACTAGTGGTAAGAAAATTTTAAAAGATAACAAGGGAAAAATATTGTCCAAAAAGCCTTGTAAAAATAAAAAAGTGCAAGTCCCAGAGTGGAAACCTCTTTGAGGTACTAGCGGAAAAATAAAAAGTAAAAAAATGGACATAAAAAGTGACCAATCTAAGGGTGAAAATATCGTTGAGATGCCCTTAGAAGAATATCTTAACCTTCTTCATGAAGCTATGTGTATGGAAGAATAATCCATAATGATGGTGGATGAAACTATAGATGTAAATATTGTAATAAAAGATCAACCTAGAATGGTTAAGTTGGGAGATTCACTCTCCACCTAAGAGAAAAAAACCTTTTTCATGCTCCTACGATAATTTTTAGACATATTTGTTTGGTCCTATGCAAAAATTCCAAGTGTAGACCTCTCATTAGTAGTGCATAACCTAGTTATGAATGAAGAAGCAAATCCCATCAAGAAAAAACTTTGAAAGATGCATCCTTGAGTCACCCTTTTAGTCAAATAAGAACTTGAGAAATTATTGGTAGTATGATTCATTAGGCCTATTGACTATTCAAAGTGGATTTCCAATATAGTGCCTGTGCAAAAGAAACATGTTGGCATCAGGTTTTGTATGGAATTAAGAGATATTAATAAAGCATTTCCTAAAGACAACTTTCCTCTTCCTAACATCGACATGATTGTTGATTCAACTGCAGGATATGAGATGTTATCCCTCATGGATGGCTTTCTAGGATATAATCAAATTAAAATTACAAAAGAGGATCAACATTAAACTACTTTTACAACCCCTTAAGGGACATTATTTTATCAAGTCATGCCCTTTATCCTCAAGAATGCAAGCACAACCTATCAAATGGCTATGACTATCATCTTCCATGACATGTTGAATGATATAATGGAAGACTATGTTGATGACATCTTGGGAAAGTCTAGGACAAGAGAGGACCATTCAGAAATCTTGTGATACATCTTTCAACCACCTAGAGATTATAAGGTCAGGCTTAACCCAAAGAAATGTGTCTTTTGGGGTACTATCAGTAAAATTGTTGGGTTTTATTCTTTCAATAAGAAAAATTGAGGTAGACCTATAAAAGGTCTCATCTATCACAAAAATGCCTCCCCCTAAGAACCTCAAACAACTGCATAGTTTTCAAGGGAAAATACAAGATATCTGAAGATTCATTTCCCAACTCATAAATAAGTGTCATTCCTTCACACATCTTCTTAAAAATATGTTGATTTCCATCAAGGTCCTGAATAATAGAAAGTGTTTTCTTTTCTTAAAGAATATTTGTCTAACTTGTTCTCATGCCACCTACTCCATGCAAACCTTTGTTACTATATATCTCTCTACCCAATTTTTATAGGCACGCTTCTAGCTCAGTATGATCTAAATCAAAAAGAGAAAGCTAAGTACTACCTCATCCATACTTTGATTGCTTATGATATCAACTACCCGTAAATTGAGAAATCTTTCTTGGACATTGTTTTCACATTTCAAAAACTTTGTCATTATCTATTGCACAATAAGAACAAGCTTATCTTGAGATTTGACCCACTAAAGTACCTATTATCTAAATGTACACTTACTAGGAAGATGGCTAATTGGATCATCTTGCTTAGTGAGTTTTATATTTAGTACATCAACCAAAAATTATTCCAAGGGAAAGTGCTTGCAGATAAACTAGTTGAAGCCCCTTTGTCAGGAACCGAACCATTAAGTCTAGAACTTCCATATATTTTGTCACATGGAATATATATTTCTATGGATAATTTAATTTTCATGGTTTAGGAGAATGAGTTGTGCTTATCACTCCTACTGAAGATTTTATCCCTAAAAAATTCAAACTTAGTATCCCATGCACAAATAATTTAGCAAAATATGAGGCCCTCATTACATGACTGAAAATTTATATCAGATGGGATATCAAAAAGGTTAATGTTATAGGTTATTCTCAACTAATAATTAAATAAGTAAATGAAAAATAAAAATTTAAGGATGAGAATCTCATTCCGTACAAGAAGTTACTTGATACTCTGAAAGAATTTTTATACAAATAACATTCCAATAGATACCTAGAGGACATAATCACTTAGAGGATGCCATGGCTACCATTGGTTCTATGCTACACATCCCACCTAGAAACAAATACATGCATTTCTTTATGGAACATTTGAGGATACCTGCATATGACGTGTCAGAATCATTCTTGGTATGTGAAGTTATTGGTCCCCTATGCCCCTGGTATAATGACATTTATAACTATCTCCATGACGAAACCTTTCCACCTAACATTACCCAATCCAATAAATGTAACCTTATCCAGTTCATAGACCTCTACACCATACTTGGGGGAACGCTCTATTGTAGAGGCTATGATGGGAATATGTTACACTTCCTGAATTCGGAAGAATATGTCTTTTTGGTCAAATATGTTTACAAAGGAATCTGTGGGGACCATACAAGTGGCATTGTTCTTGCTAAAAAATGACGAGAGTAGGCTATTACTGGCCTAGCATGGAAATTAATTGTTGTTAGTATTTTAAGAAATGCTTGGTGTGCCAAAATTACAGAAACCTAAGACATGCCCTAACACAGTCATTGCAGCCAATCACAACACCACAGCCTTTTCCAAAGTGAGGACTTGATCTCATTGGAAAACTTACTCCCACTTCATCTAATGGTAAAACTCATATTATAACTGCCACCGAGTATTTCAAAAAATGGATAGAGGCTATCCCTCTTACTTATGTTACCAGTGTACAGATTTCAAAGTTAATCATGAACCACCTCATTTTCCATTACGACCTCTACCATTTTCGATGACAATGGTAAGTATTTTAATAATAAAACTGTGAGGGTGTCATGCTAACTCTTTAAAATCAGAATAAAATGGTTAACTCCCTATTACTTGGCACTTGTACTTACAAGTGTGAAAACCACGCAACTGTGAAGACTATGAAGACTGGTCATACTTGGCACTTGCAAATTTATCCTACCATCTTGGCCTATCAAAAATCCATATACACCCTAATGGTTCTATTCCATATTCCTTAGTTTTTGGCACCAAATTCGTATTACCCCTTGATATTGAGATCCCTTCTTTGTGCATATCTTTGAGAGAATATTTAGATAAAGAGGAGGACTATAAAGTGGTAAGACACCAAGAACTAGAACTACTGGATGATAAATACCTTCATCCACTAGATCACCTCTAAGTGTATTAGAATCAAGTACACTGAGGATATAAAAAATGAACCATACCTTGTCAATTCGAGGTAGGAAATATTTTCTTAAAAGAGAATCAATTCAATACCATGAAAGATAGAGAAAAGAAAGGCAAGTTTGAACCTAACTGGTTAGGACCATATGTTATGGTTGCTAAGTTTGGTTCAAGAGAACATAAACTTGATGATCCTAGTGTTGATGAGTTGTGGGAACCTATGAATTCCATGTATCTCAAGCATTTCTACACATAAGCATGGAGGACCTTCAATATCAAAAATAGAAAAAGTATAAAATTTTAGAGAAATAAACAAAAAATAAACATAAATTAATTCATCCAAGTGTGAAAACCACGCAACTGTGGAACTTTGGACAAGTCCTTTGGTGAAAATTGGTTTCTAGTGCTATTAAAGGGTCTGGTGTTTACAAGCATCTCATACCTAGGGGTACATTGGATTTTATCCTAAGCCAACTTTTTTCCTGTGTCTGAGATTCTTTTGATCCTATCCTTCATAGCCTTTATCCAGCTGATGCTACTCATATAATGTGAATATTTTTCCTTTATACATTCATGTCTAACATTGGTGGCATCTTCACATCCTTACTTTATTGCACATACACATGGTGATTTCCTTTGTACATTCCCATATATTGCTGGGGACATCCACGTTTCTTCTTTTTCTTGCACATAGCTTCAGAAAACTTTTAGAAAATCCCAAAAAAATCATATAAATTTTCAGTAAGTTTCAAAAGTGTTCAAATATGTTTAGAAAAAAATATTAAAACATTCAACGTCGTCTCATTAGAAATTCTAAAAACAATAGAACATTGTCTTATAAAACACAAAATCATCGCAAAACGTTTCAAAATGTCCCACAAAAACAAAGTAGTGTTTTCTTACTTAGTTGTTTGTTTATACATAGTTTTGTTGGCTTGTTTTTACATATTGTGTGTTCTCTTGCATGTTTTTTGTTAGTTTAATTTGTTCCCTGATTTATTGTATTAAATATTTCTTTAATCTATTGTAAGGTCCATTAGATTAAGTTCTATTTGCATGTTTGTTCATTTCTGTACATAGTTGTGTTGTGTTGTTATTTAGAATGTATATATTATATTTGATTAAGTATTCTTTGTGCTTGTATTCATTTCTTGTACAAATTGTCATCATTTCATCATCCATATCATCTATACCATCACATTTAAACATCATCACATATCAATAAAATGCTAAGATAAATCATCATAAAATGAACATCAAACATGTATACTAAGCTAACATTATATAATATCATAAATGGGGAAATAGGGATTATTTTTATCCCCCCCCCCTCATCATAGACTAGAATAAAAACATGGGTTAAACATCATATCTCATAAAACACAATGCGATATCATAAATATGCTATCTCATAAATCAAAATGTGATACTCAATATGAAATTCCATCATCATCAGATATCCGTATAAAATTTCAATGTCCATCTACAAAAAGATTCTCGATATACATTGGATACAAAATATGCCTTCATCTCAAGGCATAAATAAAAAATAGTACACATACATTGTGTCAAAAAAGTTCCTTCATCACAAGGCATATACCAAAAATACAAATATAATAGGATATTCAAACCTGACTCTCGCCAACACTAGGACTACCTGGCCTATAACTAGGTGGAGGCATTTGCTGCGGTAGAGGTATCTTTGGTGGTGGAGTCATCTGTATAAATCTGGTAGACTGAGATGGTCTATGAGATTAGGATATGGAGTGACTTCCTATAATCTGACTATATGAGATGGCCCTCTGTGACCACATGATAAAGAGCCCTATAATACTCGACCTCCCCTATGGCCAATATAAAATCATATACCAAGTTCGGGGCTCCCCTTGTTAATGCTTCTTGATGTAGAACATCACCCTCTACTGTAAGTATACAAACATTGGCATGTAATTGATTCCTCTCATTGCCCCATTGTGCTCTCTCACTCATGAGCTGATATCACATAGTGGAATCCTGATCCCTCTCAGATATAGCCTTCTGTAACTGCTACCTCATTGTAGCTTGGTATGTCTCACCCTTCTCCAACTGACTATATAGGTTCTATGGTGTAATAAATGCAACATCACCTCAACTCATGGCCAGGGCCCTCTACACCTGTAAAGTGGCCACTAATGGCCCACCTGCTCTTGAAATAACCCTAAATCTAGGAACATGTATCTGTGATGGTCTCTATGGTGGCCTTTGTGCTAACCTATGTGGTGATCCCCAACACCCACCTTCTGCAATATGAGACGGTGGTGATCCCAATCCATCTCTGTCACCCCCACCTATTGTAATGTATAAAATCACCACTTGAGTCTATGAGGGTGGAACTTGTATCAAGGGCACATGTTGAGCCTACACTTATATAACTGGCACCTACTATGTTTGTCCCTGTACTCACTATACTAGAATATGTTGTATAACATGCAAATGTTGTTCTTGTACGTGTGCCTACTACTGTGGTATTACTTGATGTTGTAAACATTGGTGCTATAGAGGCTATTATGGGGGTGGAACCTGTGGCTATATTTGTTCCTCTACTGTTCCTTATCCTTTTCCTTTTCCATCACCTACCTATAACTATGCCTCAGTCTCAGGATGTCCTAATCTGGGCCTGTCTCTCAAATCCCAACCATAAAGACCTACTACTGCAATAGCTATACAAGCCTCTATGACAACCTTTGGGATGGTGATCCATCTATTTAGTTGCTATCCAATTTTTCACCTAGGGCCAAATCAGATGACAGGTACCTAAACAAAACCCACAGGAAAAACTAAGCCATAAATTATCAGGGTCTCGAGGATAACTTTCAGTGGATTCAAGAAGTTGAAATCATCTAAGGAATTTTTCCTTTTCTTGGTCTTGATCCTTAAAGATCAATTTGGGATAATAATAAAATGTGAGCCCTGACGGGCCCACATCGCTAAAGAAGTGAAAAAATTGAAAAATTCAATTCCTGGGCATTCTAATAGGTCTTCATAGTCTCATAACCCAATAAATTTGATAAAACCCCAGAGGAATAACAAAAATGGTTCTAGAATGCCAAAATGGCCCCAAAATAACTGAGCTAAAATTTAGCTGGTCAAGTGGCTTGGTGAGTTGGCTGAGTTGGGGGGCATTTGAGTCAGTTGAAGGAGCTCGATTTGGTGGATCGAGCTCAATATCGAGCTTAAGCATGGAACAAGGAGTAGGGTTTACTACTAAAATAACTTAGGTCACATGCTCGGATAATACAAGTGAGCCAATAGAGCAGGCGTAAGCATTAAAGAAAAGAAATGAACAACAATTATGATTGGATCACTAGCATATAGGCTCGATCGAGATCATAACAACATGAAGAATAAATCACAAGCCAAAAGGAAATGAACTTGATGCAGTGAGATCAGTTCAACCAGGTGTCATGAAGGGGAATGGCCCCAAAGTAAGCTTAGCAAGATGGTGGCTTGGTGAAGGATGCAAAGGAAAGTTCAGGGATGCAAATGGTGGAATTTTAGACTTAGCGAGTTAGCTAATCCCAAAGAAATCGGTGATGGAAGTCTAAAGAAAAAAGTCCTGAAATCCCGAAATGCAAACTTGCGTGGCAATTTTTTTGGGGTATGAGGAAAGTTTAGGGGTTAAACCCCTTTTGGGGTCAACGAAGGTGTGGCTTTGGGCTCGGTGGAGTGAGCAGCCATAAGTGGCTCGGTGAATGGTTCTGAAAAGGAAAGACCCCGAAGTTAAAATTCAGACTTTCAGGGTCATGTCATTCAGAGGTTGGAGTGTTAGAAGCCCAAAATGGGCGGGGTGAGAAGCCCGAAGAGCTCAGGCTTGAATACTCAAAACATGTCATTCCTACCAAAAAAATTCAAATACCATTGAGCCATCCCATAGGGGACCGAGCCACTTTGAGTGGCGAGCCAAAACATAGGTGGTGGGGTTTATTAGACAAATAAATGTGTGGATTTGACATTAAGGGTAGAGCTCAATGGTTTTTTGAAGGAGCTCGATGAGCAAGAAAAGACTCAAATCATGGACCAAAATTAAATCCTTATAACTTCAACAATTTTTAACAAAATTTCATAAAATTTTACTCATTCCAAAGGATTTTCAGTGAAGATTTTAAAGGTGATGGTCAAACCAATTATCAGGGGGGCAGGTGAAGGTGAAAAATCATCAAGCAACCTGTGTAGAAATGGTGATATATTCCATTGTACTCACCCATTTTTCACAAATTTTAGTCATTAGAAAGATGATTTTGGGTTCTATAGTATGGAATTATAGAATTTCAAATTTTGAAGATTTTGGATATCTAAAAATGGAAATAAATTATGTGGTAGTCGAAAATTAACGAGGTAGGTGAGAGAAGATGTCATGATGAAGCTTCAAGAGCTAGAGGCTAGACCCAGGTGCAATCACAATCAGTTCCTTCTCACATAAGGAAATACCATTAATGAAGCAAAGGTTTGAAGATCTTCAAGCACCCATTATAGATTAAAGAATGAATTTTATGGATTTTGGAGATATCTCAGGATTTATTATCTCTCTCTCCTCTCCTCAAATTTCTTCCAATAAATATTCTAAGGGTTTACAATTATAAAGGGTTGTTGGTCCTTTTCTCCTCCCATGCAACCCCTCTTCTTTTTGGGCTCTAAGATTTATTCAAAACATTGTAATGGCTTCATGCCTTCCCTTCCATGTAATATATTGTGTGAATTTTAAGGAGAAAGAAAATAGTGTTTTGTGTTAATTGTTCTAACCTCTACATGATTTTAGTGTTTTTTCTTTTCTCTCATTTCAAATAGGTGGTTGTGTATATCTTTGTTCATTAAAAAATTTGTTGTGTTGTGTTCATTTCAGAAATGATGCATTAAATGCAATCTAGTCTGTGGTGTAGGACCATCCTTTCTAGGTTTATTTCTATCATTGTTTTGCAGGAAATGGAAGTGCTTATCACTCCATTCTTGGTGTATCACCACTCGTAGTGTAGGTTTATTTCATGCAATATCTCTATCCCTATCTCCATGGATGCATTAGATTATGGTTAATGAGTAGTTTTTCCGACATTAGGAGTACTTTGTGGTAGGTACATTTGGGAGTAGGAACCAGCCTTCTCTGGAAAGCTATCCTATTTCATAATGTCTCACACCCAGGATAGCTCAATATTATGCAATTATGCTAAATGCACCATCTCAAACCAAGCCATTAGGGGGGTGCTGTGATTTTACATCAATAATTTTGGCACACCTAATGGGACCATAAGATGTTAGAGTTATATTTTTCCAAGTTGTTCTCTTGCAAAACCTTGTTACATTGAAGCCAAGTTCAAATAAGAATACATTTTCAGAGGTTTCTTTACATTTCAAAGTTCAAAAGTTACATATTTGAGAGGTTTAAGCTGCAAGTTTAAATTCCAAAATCACTTTTGGAGGGCTTAACATGTGCAAAACAATCCCAAACTTCACCAACAGATAGATAAGGGAGATGGGTATCCAAAACTAGCCTTAACTCTCATTTTTGAAATTTTAGAATTTTTGGCTTTTTGGAATTTCAGATTTCTGAATTTCAGAATTTAGGAGGTTTTGAAGTTTCATAATTTCAGAGGTTTCAGAATTTCAGAGGTCTTCATTTTAGAGTTTTTGAGGTTGTGTGAGTTTCAGATTTCAGAGTTTTCTTACTTCGGACTTCAGAGCCCATGGAATTTTAGATTTCAGAGATCATTTGTAGCAATCCATTTCAACCTCCCAACTGTGTTTTTGGCTTCAAGGTGTGTGTATAGGTATTCACTTCACTTCATCAAGATGGTATTCTCTTGGTGAAGATTCCAGCCTTCAGAGGTAACTTTCAAGCATATCTAGTGATTCCATTAATTCAGTAGCCTCCCCATATCTGGTTACAATTTTTTTTTAATGTTTCACTTCAATCATGGCTCTCTAAAGATATTTTCCATTCCCTCATTTTAGTTCTAGTCCTCTTCACTTGCAGCAGTTGGATTTCATTCCTAAAGTGTCCCTAAAAAATCTGCATCTCTTCTACAGAAATGGAGATTAATCCTTGATTGATCATATTAAAGATGTTGTAAAACACTATTCTATTCAAATCATTACAAAAGAAAATATTTTCCTTAGGCTTATAGTTGCATCTCTCGAGGGAAAATAAAAATACTGGTATGGAATTTTTTCACCACAATCCATCTCCACTTGGAATCAACTCGGAGAACAATTGCACAATCATTTCAAAGAGGATGCAAATGTCATTTGCCTCATGGAGCACCTCAGTAAAATACGAGCTCCAATGGAATGCATTCCTGATTTAACCCTTAGATTCACAAGGACCCTAAAAAAAATCCCTCAAGAATATAGACTCTCTCAAGGTTTGGCATTCTTATATTATTTGAGGTCCTTCAATACTGATTTACTTGTATTAATCCAATCACTATGAGGCAACATTATTCCTCAGGAATTTTCAATTGCATTAAAAGCTAAGAATATTTTGATTCATGCTGGAAAGAGAAATTCCATCCATGTCACTACAATCCTACCCTTACCACCTCAAATTCTTCTTTCCTAGTGTGAAAACAAAGAAAAAATCATCATTCCTTTCCAGAATGAAGATATTTAAAAATTTATCATTCCTTTTCAAAATCAGGAAACCCCTTTATTTCCTCATTCTTCATTTGATGTCTCACAGGTTTTCCATGCCTAGAGCATACCCCAAGCTTTGTAAGAATCCCTCATATCTCCACTTAGGGCACTTCTGATTCCTTTAAACCATGCACTAACATTCCCAAGAATTGTGGTATTCATTATGTCATCCCTACCTTCTATCCAACTATTACTAAGCCATAATATGCCACAAGGTTGGTAGAAAGAGAGACATGCTATGCCATTAGAGAAAGAGACATTCCCATACAACACCTCAAGCACCAAAGTTTTAACCAAAATCATATAATTTTTTCAAAGGCGGCACACCACAAAGTGGGGGGCATGTTTTAGAGGATTATTTGGCTTCTTCAAATGTCCAAATCAAGTCACTTGAACATTAAACATCACTACCCAAGAATAAGGAAAAGTAGCAATCCCTTTCCAACATTCCTCTTCCAACCAATCAAACTAGAAATGAAGATCATGCAATGGTTTAATATTGGTCAAACTCGGATTGGGAAGATGAAAAGGTTCAAATTGTTCAAAGGAAGAAGTTACATGTTGAAATAGGGTAGGCAGGTAAAGAAGGTAATAAAATTGGCAAAGTTAGGGGGGAATAAGTGTTTCTAAAAAATATTGGTTCCCAAGGCCTTGAGGGATAATTCAGTAAAGATAAGGAAGGTGATTTTTTTGAGTATAGTGATCCCCATTGTTCCGCATGCCTAGAATTTGCAGCACTAATGTCAATAAAAAATGATGAAATAGGGAGTGGGGAAACCCATGGGGAATCAAGCCCAATGTCGGTATTCAACAAAGGGTGAAAAATTTTAGTTATAGGGGCTAGTCAAGACACAACTCAACTTGTAAGAAGCTTCCTCTAGAAAGAAAGTTTGCAAGACACCCATGTTTATGGGGAAGAGTCTCAAAAGAATGGAAATATCACAATAATTAGGCCTTGCCTAATTCGGTAGCTAGCTTCATTGGAGACAATTGAGAAGCCATAACTGGTTGTGCCCACTTCATAGCATGAGGTAGAGATTCAAAGCACTAAGGGTTAGTATCAAAGCCTCCAGGAGTTCAATGCAAGACAACTCTAGGAGGTGTGTTTCTTATTTGTTGCTGGTACCTTGTGTTCAAAATGGAAAGTCAACTTCGGGACAACTTTCCATTACTATAAAGAGCCGTGATCAGTTCCAAATCATATGCATGGCCACGAGTTTCAAGGAAGGTAAACTACTTCTCACAACCCACTACAGGATTTGTTTGAAGTCCCCTTACTTCCAGTTAGTATAATGTAGGTGTAGAGTTTTTTTCAACATCACAAGTTCTTAGGCACACTCGGCATGTCTACTTAAGAATTTATGATCTTTTATTTTTGTGCATAGTTCATTCATGTTGTCTTTTATCCAACATAGTACATGGTGTTTCAGTAGGCCTTCCACGTGTAGAGAAATTTCATACTTGTGGGAAATGTTAGAAGATGCAATAAACTCCGGAATAATAAAATATGCAATTGAATTCATCTGGGATATTTTATTAATTTCTTGGTAAGCTTCTTATACAAATACTTGATCCTATAAACTAGGATTCAAGTCTTATGTTCCTCATATCTCTCAACCTTTATTTTCTCTTACTCATCCCCAATATATCTCACCTAGAATAGCTCTAGTAAGTTATACTACAACTCACGTACAACTATAAAATACAACTCAATATGAGTTTGTATTTTATTATTCACACACTTAATAATTTTATCAATAATCTTTCCTAACAAACACTCCCCTATTGTTAACATTATTAATTCCTAATATACACTCCCCTAATGTGAACAAGGTAAAAAAATGTTTTCGCATCTTAGCAGAATGCCAACCCCCTGCGGCATGCCTGTAGCTCATAAACTTGATATAAATTAAGGGAGAAATGACTCAACCTTCTATGGTTTGACAATAGGTTTACCACCAACCTAGACATGAACAATTCTCCACTCTATTGTTCACCTCATTTGGTTTTCTAGATCTCCACGAACCATTTCAAGATCCATATCTGCATGTGTTTTTTTTACTTCCCCACTGTATTTTTCATTAGAAGGTTACATATAGGAATTTTTCACAAAGTACAATAACAATAATGTATCATTTATTTTTATTATCTACCACACAACTGAAAATACTTGGCCACCAAATCATTATCGTAGCCTCGTTGATGGTTCCTGATGAGAGGTCGTTGATTAACCTCCATTGACTATTGCTAACTCAGTCGGATTGAATCATGGAGCTCAATTACAACTTGGACATCGGGTTACATCAAAAATACGTCTATAGAGAAATATTTTTTTTTACAAGTTTGACAATGACTCTAGTTGACGCCACAAAACGACTAGATTATAACAAGATAGTATAAAAATTCTAACACTACTTTTGACTTTCACAATGATAAAACAATACAATATCATAATTTGACTTTCTCAAAACTTTGATACATAACTAATTAAAATGTTGATAAGACAATAAAATCGATACAACACATAAATAATATTAACAAATAGAAAAAATCTAAAAAATAAAATAAACAAAACAAATAAGAAAAACTATCAAATAATCACTTAAAAACATTAAAAACTTTTTTTAAAAAAACTCTATGATTTGATATAGTTTAAAATAAATAAATAAACTCATTTTGAAAAACTAAAACTAAATATTAAAACCTAAACATTAAAAACTAAAATAACACGTATTATCCACTTTTTAAATCTTTATTTAAAAAATAAAACAAAACTTAAAAAAAAACTTTAAAACAATTAATGAATAAAAAACAAACCTAAACCATATATAATCTAAAACCTAAATAAATACTTTCTTTTATTTGGTTTAACGTGAAAGGTATTTTTGAAACAAAATACTCTTAAAACAAGACAACAAAGAGATTATTCATCCGAATGTAAGAGGAAGCCCGACAGTGAATGGATATTGTAAAGATGCACATAAAAGTCAAGTTGATAGCTCGTGGAGGATAACACTTGCATGAATACGAATCTTCTATTCACTTTTATCTTTTTCCCAAAAAAACTATTTCTGCTTTTTATCATAAATATCCTCTAAGTGTTTCATATTTTAATGCCTTGGACATGTGTGTATGTTGGAAATAAGGTGTCTCAACCTTGTTTGGTTTATTCAGTCAAGATTTTCTTACAACCGTTTCGCATTGTCAGTGCTCTAAAAATAGAAATAGAAGTTGTCAAAAGATTCCCATATGATAGTATATCATGGAAGGACTATTTTTAGAGATATTATAACATCTATAAGGGTCAAAAATAGGGGAGAATATTGTGGATGTAAGAGTTTAATTTTAGACCAAAATATTTCTCTTTAATGCTATCCACCTCATGAGAGGTTTGGCACATGGTTTTGTAAACCATAAATGGTTTCTTGTATAACCGAAGGTCTATAAATTGAAGGCTTGGAGAAGAAATTGATTGTGGTGAGCTTTGCAAGTACTGTAAAGTTGGAATCCTCCTAGAATTATTTCTAGTGATACTCCTGTACGAAACTTTCTCTGCAAGTGTATGTAATCTTGTTATTAGATTTAAAATACATTGAGTGGGATTTTTGGAGTGTGGGATTTTTTATCCGAAAGGATTTTCCCCTCGTATATCTGGTGTTTGTGTTTCTTGTTATGAATATGTTACTTGATATTTCTATAATTGTTTTTACTATGTTGAAAGTTTTGCATAATATATCTCCTCAAGATTAGCGTAGGAAGTTGTTCCATTACTCTTAATTTCCTATCAAGTGGTATCAGAGCCTGATCACCTTTGGTTTCATTTGTGGGTTGTTGGGATTTTTGTGCTAATCTGAGTTTGAGTGGGAGCTTGTGCAGAGAATAATTTGTTATCTGGTTGCAGATATTTTTCAAATGGTGAGCACATCTAGGAGGATTGACGTAGAGAAGTTTTCTGGCACAAAATTTGAAATGTGGAAGCTGAAGATGGAATATCTATTGGTTGATTGAGATCTATGGGATGCGGTGGATGAGAACGTCCATAGGCCTACGGATCCAGTTTTGGCTACAAAATATGATGTAATAGATAGAAAATCTAAAGGTCTTATTAGACTATGTCTTGCAAATTCGATCCTGATAAATGTCCATGAAGAATCCACTTTATAGAATCTTTGGAAATTTCTTGGTGAGATATACCAAGCTAAGTCTCTAGTAAATAATATTTTCTTGAGGAAGAAGTTGTATTCCTTGAGAATGGAAGAAGGTGGACAAATATCTAAGCATCTAGAAATATTCAATACGTTGGTAACTCAGTTGAGCTCGGTTAGAGTTAAGATGGATGAAGAAGAAAGGTGTCAAACTATGTTGGTTTCATTGCCAGACTCATGGGACAGCCTAGTCATGGCCATTGGGAGCACTTTAGTTAATCTGAAGATGGAGGATGTTTGTTGGTTCTCTACTCTCCGAAGAGATGAGAAAGAACATCTCTCTGAATGCGAAAGAGGCTTTGAGTGTTCGAGGAAGAACAAAAGAACAAGGAAAAGATGAGAAGAAGCGTGGCCATTCCAAGAATAAGGGGAGATCAAAATCCCCTGGTAAGTCCAAAGCGATATGGTGGAACTGTGGAAAATCTAGACACTTCCAAAGGGAATGCAAAGAAGAAAAGAAAAAGAAAAATAAGAAGCATGATTCTGATTCTGAGTCCAAAAAGGAAGATGGAGATGCCTTTATTGCAGCTTTGGCCACTCGTGCAGGTGATAATGCATGGCTGATAGACTTAGGTGCATCTTTCCACATGACCTCTAACAAAAACTGGTTTAGTAAGTATGAAAATTATGATGGTGGTAAGGTGTATTTGGCTGATAATTCTTTCCTTGAAATTGTTGGTCATGGTAGTATTCAAGTGAAATTTTCTGATGGGTAGAATTAGAAGATTTGATGGTGTCTTGCATATCCCAGGACTAGCAAGAAATTTATTATCTGTTATCAAGCTAATAGATGCGGGTGTGCATGTACAATATTCTGAAGCAGGTGTGAAAATGATGAGAGGTGCTATGGTGATAGCAAGAAGAATTAGATTGGGTACATTTTACCAACTTGATGCATGCATGGTTGAGTGCAATAGCACTTCAAATAAAACTAAGCCAGTAACTATTTCACTGAAAAAGGAGAGGGTTTCCTCCTCTATGGATGGTCATGGCTTCTAAGTACCTAAGGGTGCTCTGTCTACTAAATCAAAATTACCTATAGAGAAGACCATGTTATGGCACCAAAGGCTTGGCCACATTAGAGAGAAGGGTTTAAAATCCCTAAAAAATAAGAACCTTGTTAAGGGTTTGAATGATTGCAATCTGGAGTTTGATTTCTGTGAGCATTGTATTTATGGCAAATAGAACTGCATTCAGTTTTACTCGTCTACTCATAAGTCTTCATGTATCTTGGATCTAATCCATTCAGATGTATTTGGTCCTGTTAAGGTTGCTTCTATTGCTAAATCAGTTTATTATGTTACTTTCATTGATGATTTTAATAGGAGAACATGGGTATATTTTTTAAAGAGTAAATATGAAGTTTTTAGTCATTTTAAGGAATTTAAGGCTATGGTTGAAAATCAAATTGGGAAGAAAATTAAGTGTTTGAGATCTGATAATGGCGGTGAGTACTGTTCTGCAAACTTTGACAGATTTTGTATAAATTGTGGGATTAAAAGATAAAAGACAACTTCATATTCTCTGGAGTAGAATGGAGTTACAGAAAGAATGAATAAAACATTGATGGAGAAGGCTAGGAGAATGTTGATTCGAGCTGGTCTAGAAAAGAGGTTTTGGGTTGAAGTTGTTACCACTACTTGCTATTTGATAAATTGATCTCATACATCAGTGCTTGTTGATAAAAAACCAATGGAGGCGTGATCAGGGAAAAAGCCTTCAATAAGACGTCTAAGAGTTTTTGGCTATGAGGCATATGTACATGTGCCTAAGGAGAAGAGAACAAAGTTGGATTCTAAGGCTATCAAATGTATCTTCATCAGATATGGCTATGGTGTGAAAGGATACAAGCTTTGGGATCTTGTTGCACAAAAGGTAATATACTCTAAAAGTTTTATTTTAAGAGAGATTAAATCTTTCCCTGTTAATTTTCAGCTAGAACAACATAAATAAAATGAACAAAAAAAGGATGTGGTTGAACTTCCTTCTACACCTGAGAAAGTTGAATCAAGACCCCAAAATAGACAAGAAGTTGAGGAGAGCTCACCAAGCTCTGGATCTTCAGAAGAGGAAAAAGAAGAGGAAGAAGTGGAAGAATCTCCACCTCAGCTTGTTCGAAAGTCTACAAGGAAAAGGTAACCACCCGAAAGGTATGGGTATTCTCCTGATGATTGGAAGTGTATATTTGCTTTAAGTACTAGCATTGATGAACCGAGATCTATACAAGAGGCTTTGGGTATGAATGATGCAAAGTCCTGGAAAATAGCCATGGATAAAGAGATGACAGCTCTTAAAAATAATGATACATGAGACCTTGTACCATTGCCTGAAGGTCGGAAACCTATTGGGTGTTTAAGAAAAAGATTGGTTTAGATGGAATTGTTGAAAAGTATAAGGCACAGTTGGTTGCGAAGGGTTACCCTCAAGTTGAGGGTGTTGATTATGGTGAGATATTCTCTCCTGTTGCTAAAATGACATCCATTCAGTTTTTATTATCTATTGCAGCAGATGATGACCTAGAGGTTGAACAAATGGATGTGAAAACTACTTTCCTTCATGGTGATTTGGAGGAAGAAATCTATATGACAGAGCCAAAGCACTACATGGTGAAAGGTAAAAGCAATATGGTTTGTAAGTTAAATAAATACCTATATGGCCTTAAACAAAGTCCTAGGATGTGGTACCACAAGTTTGATTCATATATGTTGAGTTTGGGGTTTGTGCGGTCTAAATCTGATCACTGTGTATATTTTAAATCTGATGGTGATTATTTCCTGGTAATTACTTTATATGTTGATGACATGTTGTTTATTGGGAAATGAAAAAGTTTGATTTTAGAATTGAAATCTCAGCTCTCTACGAAATTTGAAATGAAAGATCTTGGTGCAGCAAAACACATACTTGGGATGGAGATTAGAAGAGATTGTGAGAACAGAAAGCTATGGCTTGGCCAGAGTAAGTATGTTTGTTCTATTTTGCAAAGGTTCAACATGCAGAATTGTAAACCACTTTGTGTTCAAGTTACTTTGGGAACGAAGCTCTCCATTTCTCAATGTCCATCATCCCCATTGGAGATGGAAGAAATGAGCAGAGTGCCTTACCAGAGTGGAGTTGGAAGCTTAATGTATGTTATGGTTTGTACAAGACCAGACATTGCCCAAGTAGTGGGAGTTATTTCTCATTTTATGTCGAATCTTGGAAGAGTGCATTGGGATGTAGTTAAGATGGTCTTCAGATATTTGCGGGGTACATAAAAGTACTCTATATTTTTTTCATGGAAGAGGAGATACACATTCCCTATGTATTCATGGTTTTATGGATTCAGATTGGGCCGGTGATGTAGATAGCAGAAGATCCACCAGTGCATATGTGTTTACTCTTAATGGTGGTGCAATTAGTTGGATGAGAAAGTGACAGGATATGGTTGCTTTGTCCACTACTGAGGCAAAGTACATGGCAGCTACTCATGCCTGTAAAGAAGCCATTTGGCTAAAGAGTTTGTGTTCAGATATTGGATTGAAATAGGGCACAGTTACAATGTAATGTGATAGTCAGAGTGCAATATACCTTGTGAAGAACCTGAATTTTCATGCCAGGACCAAACACATTGATGTTCAGTATCACATCGTGAGAGATATGGTCGAGGATGGTAGGGTGAAGCTGGAAAAGGTAGAGACCGTTGCAAATGTTGCAGATGCATTAACTAATCCCATGAGCACAGCGAAATTTAGGTGGTATTTCGAGTCTATGGGCCTCTCAGCCCCTAGCAATTGATCCATGATGGTATCTTTCCCTTGACCCTTACAAAGTATTTGACAAGTGGGAGATTGTTGGAAATAAGGTGTCTCAACCTTGTTTGGTTTATTCAGTCAAGATTTTCTTACATCCGTTTCACATTATCAGTGCTCTAAAAATAGAAATAGGAGTTGTCAAAAGATTCCCATATGATATTATATCATGGAAGGACTATTTTTAGAGATATTATGACAGATTTTATGACATCTATAAGGGTCAAAAATAGGGGAGAATATTGTGGACGTGAGAGCCTAATTTTAGACCGAATTCTTTCTCTCTAATGCTATCCATCTCATGAGAGGTTTGGCACATGGTTTTGTAAACCATAGATGGTTTCTTGTATAACTGGAGGTCTATAAGTTGAAGGCTTGGAGAAGCAATTGATGTGGTGAGCTTTGCAAGTATTGTAAAGTTGGAATCCTCCTAGAATTGTTTCTGGTGATACTTTTGTAAGAAACTTGCTCTGTAAGTGTATGTAATCTTGTTATTGGATTTGAAATACATTGGTGGGCTTTTGGAGTGTGGGGTTTTTTATCCGAAAGGATTTTCCCCACGTATATCTGGTGTTTGTGTTCTTGTTATGAATATGTTGTTGATATTTCTTTAACTGTTTTACTATGTTGAAATTTTTGCATAATATCTCTCCGCAAGATTAGCGTAGGAATTTGTTCCGTTACTCTTAATTTCATATCAATGTATACCTCAACATGGAGTATAACGATCTTGATAGGAAATATTGAGAGGTTTTTAATGCATAAGAATTCAGGGAGATCCGTTACCAAAGGATGCAACCGTGTTGAATGCAGAAAATGGATCGATACGCACGTCTATCAGAAATGAATACACCATCTGAACAATATAAAACACCTTTTCTCTACAAATTGGAATGGCTCAAACCAATTAATTCCCTCCTTTCATTAGTACACATATCCCTAGGCATGCATCAATAGAACCGATCTGAGCACGGAGAAGTGGAAATGAAACAATATATCCACTAAGTTGTTATTTCTTCTGTAGACGTCTTGCAGATCAAGTCACATAATGCATGAGCTGAGTCATCAACTTTAAGACATTTCAGAGGATTGCAGCATAAATGTCTGTCAAATGGTGTTAACTTCCAACGTTCTCCTTATCAGATCTCGTGATAGAACTTTGGAAGGTTACACAACCATCAAAGATTCGTAAGTGCAGCCATAAATTATATGTGGAGAATATATGTAGAACCTGCTCTGATACCAATGTTAGAAGCTATAATATAATATGAGAAATAAACTCTGGAACAATAAAATATGCAATTGAATTCATCTGGGATATTTTATTCATTTCCTGGTGAGCTTCTTATACAAATACTTGATCCTATAAACTAGGATTCAAGTCTTATCTTCCTCATATCTCTCAACCTTTATTTTCTCATACTCATCCCCAATATATCTCACCTAGAATAGCTCTAGTAAGTTGTACTACAACTCATGTACAAATATAAAATACAACTCAATATGATTTTGTATTTTATTATTCACACACTTAATAATCTTATCAATAATCTTTCCTAACAGGAAACAATTGCGATCTTCAAGTCAATTTAAATGTAGAGCAACTAAATCATAATTAAGGACATGTTTTACTAAGTTTTAATTCTTCAAGTCCTTCAAGACCAATCACAGGTAAAATTCTAAGCACCTTCACCACATCAAAAGGTAGCCCTTAGATACATGTCACAATTGGAATTTTTAAAAGAAAGAGAAAATTAAAGTTTTAATAGAGTTCCATGATGTTAAAACTTGAGAATTGTCTTATTTAAAACTTTGCAGTATGTAATTCATGCCAAGCAATCATCAGTTGTTGAGAACTTCATACTTGGTAGAGTCAAGTTTTGGGACTGGTTCAAAAGTACATTTCAATTTCACATATTAGGGTTGGAGAGAGGAATAAGTGAAGATCCCAAGTCAAGACGATTTTACACTCTTACAAAACTTATTTTTGAGAACTTCTTATGAGAGTTGGAGTGTGAGCTGGAAGAACATGTCTAGGGTCAGTAGTTGGTTTTTCAGGGTGATTTTAACAGGGTACAAAACAATTATAGGCTATATTTTATGACTTCATGCCCAATGGACATAACAGGATACTAGTTCATGAGCATCTAGCAGGAAGATGTCCCCGTAAGTCACCAAATTGTTATCCAATTTTTCCCCTCTGGAAAAATTAGATGATAGGAACCTAAATAGACCCCATAGGAGAAACCGAGCCATAGGTAATTTTTGATGTCTCGAGAAGCACTTTCAGTGGATTCAAAAAGTTGAAATCATCTAAGGAATTTTTCCTCTTTTTGGTCTTGGTCTTTAAATATTAATTTAGGAAAATAATGAAATATGAACCCTGGTGGGCCCACATCAATAAAGAAGGGTAAAAATTGTAAAATCTAGTTCTTGGGCATTCCAATAGGTCTTCAAGGTCTCCTAACTCAAGAAATATGATAAAAACCCAGAGGAATAGCAAAAATGGTTTAAGAATGCCAAAATGGACCCAAATGAATTGAGCTAAAGTTAGCTTGACGAGTTACTCAATAAGCTGGCTGAGTTGGGGGCATTTAACTTGGTTGAAGGAGCTCAGTTTGGTGGATCCAGCTCAATATTGAGTTTAAGCACAGAATGAGGAGTAGCTTTTAACACTAAAATAATACTACTGACATGCTTAGAAAATACTAGCTAGCCAATAGAGCAGGCCTAAGCATTCAAAAAAAGTAATGATGAACAATGATGATTGGCTCGCTAACATATAGGCTCGATTGAGATCACAAAATCATGTAGGAATAATCACAAGCCAAAAGGAAATGACCTTGATATAGTGAACTTGGGTAAGCTAGGTGTCACAAAGAGGACTGGCCCCAAAGCAAGCCCAGTGAGATGGTGGCTCAGCGAAGGATGCGAAGGAACTTTCAGGGATGTGGATTGTGGAATTCTGGACTCGAGCTAACCCTGAATCAATCACTAATGGAAGTATGAATAAACATTCCTGAAATCCCAAAATGTGGACTTACGTGGTGAGCCGTTTGAGGTCAAAGGAGAGTTTGGGGTTCAAACCCCTTTCAGGGTCAATGGAGGTGTGGTTTTAGGCTGAGTGGAGTGAGAAGTCCGAAGTGGCTCAAATAAGGGTTCCAAAAAGAAAATACCCTGAAGTCCAAAAATTTCAGACTTCGAGGGTCATGTCATTTGGAGGTCTGAGTGTGAGAAGCCCGAAATGGGCCCAGTGAGAAGCCCGAAGGGCTCATGCCCAAAACCCTAAACCATTTCATTCCCGCCAACCAAATTCAAAGTGCACCGAGCCATCCCATAGGGGACTGATCCAATTTGTGTGGTGAGTCACAACATAGGTGGCAGGGTTTATTAAAAAATGAAATGTTCTGAGTTAGCATTAAGAGTAGAGCTCAGTGGTAATGTGAAGGAGCTCGATGAGGGAGAAGAGACCCAAATCATGGCCCAAATTTACATCCTTATAACTTATAAAAATTTTAACCAAATTTTATAAAATTTAACTTGTTGGAAAGTATTTCCAATGAATATTTTAATGGTGATGGTCAAACCAATTTTCAGACAGGCAAGTGAAGGTGAAACCTAGTCAAACAACCTGTGCATAAATTGTACTCACCCATTTTTCACAAATTTATAGTCATTGGAAAGATGATTTTAGGGTCTTTAGTATGGTATTACAAAATTTTGGATTTTAGAGGTTTTGGATCTCTGAAATTGTCAAGAAATGCTGTGGTAGGTGGAAATTAAAGAGGTAGGTGAGAAAAGAGGTCATGATGAAGCTTCAGGAGCTAGAGGCTAGACCTAGGTGAAATCACAGATAGTTCCTTCTAGCACAAGGCAATGCCATTAATGAAGAAAAGGATTTTGAATATCTTCAAGCACTCATTACATATTAAAGAATGCATTTTTATGGGTTTTGGAGAAATTTCATTATTTGTATTCTCTCTCTCCTCTCCTCAAATTTATTCCTATAAATATTGTAATGGATTGCAATTGCAAATGGTTGTTGGTCATTTTCTCCTCCTATTAAACCCCTATTCATTTGGGGCTCTAAGCCTTCCTCCAAACACTATAATGGCTTCATGTCTTCCCTTACGTACAATGTAATGTGTGAATTTTAAGGAGTAATTAAATTGTGTTTTGTGTTAATTGTTCTAACCTATACATGATTTTAGTATTTTTTCTTACCTCTCATTACAAATATGTGGTTGTGGATATCTTTTTTCATTACAAATTTGGGTGTGTTGTGCTCATTTTGGGAATTGTGTATTGAATTCAACCTTGTTTATGGTGCAGGACCACCCTTTCTAGGTTCATTTCTCTCATTATTTTGCAAGAAAGGGAAGTGATTAGCACTCCAATATTGGTATATCACCACTCATAGTGTAGATTTAATTCATGCAATATTTCTCTCCCTAACTCCTTAGATGCATTAGATTGGGGTTAGTGAGTATTTTTTCTTGTATTAGGATTATTTTATGGAAGGTAAGTTTAGGAGCAGGAACCGACCTTCTCCAGAGAGCTATCCCTTTTCACAATGTCCCAAACCTAGGATAACTCACTGCTATGCAATGACACCAAATGCCCCATCTCAAACAAGGCCATTCGGGGGTGCTGGGATTTTTCATCAACAATAATATTGTGGCATACTAGGTACCATAATTTTCCATGGTCTCTAGATCAATAATCTATGCCCTCCTATCCCATAATTGTGGGATGACATCGTGATAACTATCTCGCACCCTTCACTATTGGATGTTGGGCTCAAAACCAAATGTCTCATGTGCCCTATGTACATACCACATCTTATCTCCAGGAATTCCTTCGATGAGACCCAACTACCACTACACCATGTCGACACATTACCACCCCACAATGTATCTACAAATGCAAATTAAAATATGCTCTACCTCGGAAAGGCTCAACTCCACTACATCATTGAGTCACTTATATAACTAGTATGGTCGTCAAGTGACCATCTATAACTCTAAATCATCAGTGTCACGTCTGTAGTATGTAGTTTCACCCATGTGAGACCTAACATTATTTCCAACTGGATCCTATCCCCTACAAGATGGCTCAGCAAGTGCTCTAGTTGGGACCAGTCCAAGTGGGTGCCTGATAGAAATATGGTACCATGACCAAATATGTAAAAGTGTAGCAGCACCCACGCTCCTAATACCTCTATATACAACCAAGTGTAAGTCCCAATGCAAGTGGTCCAATATGCAATGACCCCAGTATAAGACCTCTCGTTCCATCAATCTGTGTACCACTCATATTAAGCCCAGTGGAAAGTGAGAACCAATCTTGTTAGAAAGCAAAAAGCCACTAATAAGAGCCATCAGATACAATGGTATGCATGTAATCTACCGATCATCAAAATAATTATATAAATACATGGCCATACCCTGTTGGGGTATATCCTATAGCTGAAATAGATCCCATATGTGATCCATGATCCTGTCGCAGTTCCCATACTATGTCACTAAAATTTCCTAAATGGGAACTTTTAGGATCCGATACACATCCTCTAGGGTCATCATCACCTTGCCAATAGGAATTCTCAATGTTTGGCTCTCACTATGTCATCTCTTTGCAAAGGCAGTTAGAAGGCTATGGTGCAACGTGATACATGACATATCTACAATATATGATAAACCTATTGCATGTAGCACAGAAATCAACCCTCTCTACTCATGATGGGAGAATGTCTGCTCATATAATCAAAGGAATCCATGTCACTTGCACACATATAAATTGAGTAATATCACTAATAAAATTACCCAAGAAAAACTATTAACATCATTTCTTCTCATAACATCTTCCTAAGGTGTTCTAATTACTCCTACATTCTTCTAATAATTTTGAAGTTCTTATAAACATCTTCCACATTCCTCTACAAATATTCTAAGAGTTAGTTTATGCACTAGAGCAAACCTTTTCACACTAGCACACCCCATTTTGCACTAGCGCAAGACCATGTTAGCACATTCCTTTTAATGCTAACATGCTCAATTTTACAATTACGTAAGCTTATGCTACTGCATGTATCTTCACGCTCATGCGCTCATAATCATGCTAGTGCATGTCTAACCTAATTTAATACCTAGTTTTGCACTAGTAGACTAGTTTTAACATTAGCGTGTGACCCCTAATGTTATCATGCCCAAAGGCATGTGCTAGCGTTAACCCGCCAACTTCCCCTAGCTTAAAAATACAATAAATGCACTCAAAAATCAAACTTTTTATTTTTCTTACTAGTGGACCATCCACATGAAGCCTCCTAAACTCTAAGACTCAATCAATGTTATGTCTACATCTCGGAATCTGTTCCATCTCTCTCAAAACTTAGAGCAAAAATATATCAAACATCAATAAGGTCAAATTTCTCAAAATGGGATGCGATGGATTTTACCCCACCTAGTTGCTATTTATACCCTCCAACCCTAATTCTTCATTTTTCTCACCTACTAGAGGTTGGATGACTAACGTCTTATTCTATATTATTCCCTTCACGTGCTAGTGTTCCGTCACAATGATTAATTTTATTAAATGATCATTTTTTATCATTTTCGCTTCATTGGGGCATATTTTGGATTCCCAATGACCTTTCCTTCACCCTCGAGAATATTTATTCTATTGGGTAATTCTTGTTGATGTCCCATAAACATGTTCATTCTTCTACATTTCATTCTTCCTAAAATTTTAAATAATAATCAAATCTTCAAAAATCATTAAAAACAAAAAAAATGGTATAATTTAGAAAATCTAGAAAATTGGTAAAATTTACAAAATCCTAAACATTCAAAAAATTAACAAAATGGGTAAACATAACATTTACACATTTGAATCATTTATTAGACAAAAATTCCTCAAACATCAAAAAAATTCCTACAAAATATCTTTCTTTTGTTCTCGCCTATTCCTACACATGACATGCAAATCATTTTGATTTACCTCCATTAACAAATTGGGTTTTCTTGCTATGTCTATATCTCCTTACACAAGCAGTTACTTGTGGTAGTTACATAGTGCATGATTTATTTTTCATGGGACTTCTACATCCTCCGTTTATTCACCTTGCATGTATCCTTTCTTAGGGTGCCATTTTTAACCCTTGTCATTAACTTGAACATTTGGGAACTCCAACTTGATAAAAAAAATATTGGTACAATTGTCTTGAATGTTGTTTGTTTGAGTACTTTTGTTTGTGCTTGTTTCTCTTTTATTCTACTTGTTTACTTTTTTGTAAATATTTACGTTATGTATGTTACTTCGAGTCAATCTTTACATGTATATATCTAAATAAAGAGTAAATGACATGGATCATAAAGAAAAATGATGAAACAATCTCTTGGGTTAAGATGGATGAAAAATATCTCCATTCTCTTCATCTCCACTCTTCTTCTTTAATATTTTCTTCTATCACATTCTTCCTTCAAACACACATGGGGAAATAGGGATTATATTTATCCCCCCTCCCCCTCCTTGTTTTGTCTATCCATTTCCTTCATATTTTTTTTATCATTGATCGACCTCTTTCATCACCCCATCGACACTCGAGGGGGTATCCTTAATTCTACTAATTTTTCTTCCATTCCATTTAAAATTTACTTTTTTATAATTGTCTACTATATTTGAAGTGGCATCCCTTATGCCACCCCAAAGAGGGGCAAAAATAGACACCTAAAATCTGTCTACGCAGTTTTAATACTAACATTGTACTAATTACCCTTTTTCCCATCGTTTCCATTATAATTAGTGATTTACCACTAATTAAAAAATGTTTCCCTCTATTTTGATCAATTAACAACACTTTGTTAATTAACTAGTCTTTACCCCACTCTTGATTCCAATTAATAACACTTCATTAGTTATAATCCTCTTTTAATTGAGAAATAATCTATTATTAGTTAATTAATCCTTTGTACCCTTGTATTTAATCAATAAACCCCCTTATTGGTTAAATACCTCTTTTAAATTATCTCTAATTATCTTTCTAAGCTTATTCTATCTATTAATTAATCATATTTGATTAATTTAAATCATCTCCAACTCCCATTAGTTGTGAATTCTAATCAATTCATTATAACCATGTTTATCTCTTCTAATTATAATTTATCTTTTATCCCACATTCAATAGGTTTCTAGCTCCTCCTGTTGGTGCTTAATTTGATCTCACCCCATTTGTCCTTGAAATTCTTCAGTTTATAGGCTCTGTCGTACTTTTTATCTCCCTGTCTTGATGCGTGGAAGCTTTGTCCTTCATTTGGTTACCATGATCAGTCCTTTCCTTTGGTAGAGGATCATTTTAAATCCAATATTTTTTTTTCATTCCTCTATCCATGTGAAATAATTTGTAACTTGGGCGTAAACTCAGTTTTTTCCCTTCCTTCCATTTTTCCACAGTCACGTTTTCTCTTCCTTGTCAATTTTTTTCCCTATACCTGTGGAAAAGTGGTCCTTTCTGATTGGATGTGGCTCGGTGGATCAGATTTGGGCCTTATATCATTTCCAAATTCCCTTTCCTTAAAGAAAGATTCATTTCTAGGCGCAAATGGTGATTTCCCTGCATTTTATGGTTTGACAGGTGTGTTTTCCTCGTCAAATTTATAACTCAGCATCTATGGAAACGTGGCCCTTTTTGATTGGATGTAGATCAATGGGGCAATTTGAAAAATATAAGGCTCGATTTAACTCAAGTTTTGTCCACGTGGAGGGCCTAAGCTCATCTAAAAATTCACCTTCTTGTTTGACCTTGGAGTTGCGCCGAGGAGACACATGGAGGTATCCACTCCCTTGCCCATATTTAGACATTTTTTTTCATGCGACTGGTGCATATTTATTAGACCATGGAAATGTGGAGGGTCAATGCTTATTTAAAGATTCACCTCTAAGTCCTACCTTAGCAGTTGCGCTAAGGGGACACGTGGTGAGCCTGCACTTGTTTGGGGTCTCCGTTTTTTGGGACCATCTCAAAGTTGTGCCAGGGATACACGTGGAGGATTCCGTCAGCTCTGCTCTATACTTAAACTATTCAAAGAAATTTTCTAAAGCCTGGGACATGTGGAGGGACCACTCCTATTTGGGGACTAGCCCATAAATTTTATTTTGAATAACCACTAGGAGGACACTTGTACGAGGCTTCCGCTCACTCTGCTCTTGCTTGGACTTTTCAATGGCTAAGGAAAACTATCTCAGACCCTAGATACATGGTGCCTTCTACTGGTCCTTCAAATTTTTTAACAACTCTATCTGACTAAGACACATGGTGAGCCCACGCTTGTTTGGGGTCTCTACTTTTGGGGGCCATCTCAAAGTGTGCCATTGAGACATGTGGAGGTTTCCACTGGCTCCTTTTACACTGAGACTTTTCAAAGGCCAAAAGGTGTTTTTCTTGGGCCCAAGGCACGTGGAAGGCCCGTGCTTGTTTGGAAACTTTCCTCTGTACCCCACATTTATATTTGTGCCAAGGAAACATGTGGATGGCTCTAATCTAAAGTTGAGAAGGGAAAGAATCAACAGTTTTTGTGCATTACATTTGTTTTTCTGCCATTTTGCTCCAAGACTCCTGGAGATGTGAATACGCACTGTTTTTCATCATTTTTGATGAAATTCCTTTTTGTTTTTATCTACAAAGTGCCATTGAATGGATTTGGAACTTAATTTTTGAGTCCAAGGATTGTTAAGGTCGATATTTTGAAGTTAGAATTGCTCAGGAACTTGTAAAAACGTGAATTACTAGAGAAGTTGGATGCGGGACAGAGTTGTAGAAGAAAGAGAGGGAAAAGGTTGTAATGATGGAGGTTGCAGGTGCAAAGGATGAAAAAGGTGTTTCCTTGAGGGCATAAATGATTACCTATTAGATCCAGCTATGCAGAGCCTCCAGAAAATGATTAAAATGGGGATTTCTTGCATGACAGAATAAAGAGAATGATTAGAAGAACTATCAAAAAGTTGTGCCATGGCATCCTAATCCTTAGTCGAGGGTCTGGGAAACATGATCAGTTCATCATTTGTCCAAATGGAAAATTTATGTTGCAAATTTGTTAAATGTCACATTCCGAGATGAATTAGTAACGAGAAAAGGTCCCTCGAATATTCTTATTTTTAGGGGGAAAATTTGGGATGAGTGAGCGAGTGAAATGTATAAATGCAATGAAAATACTCTTGCAAAGGGTTGGGGAGAGAGCCCATCTTCCTGAGAGAAAAATTTAAGAAACCTATTCATTTCCTATGTTTTAGATTTCAATTGCGTCAAGTTGGTTGTAAGTGTACATCCATTAACAAGCTCTGAGAATGTTAAAAGAAACTTTCCCCTACTAATGAATCTAATAAATTTCAAATTAATCCGTGTCAATCTTGGACCAATTTGTGTCTAATTTATTTCAAAATATCTGCAAGTAGTACTTCTTATTCCTATTGTAATCTTGTGTTAAAGTCCCTTTGAATCACACAGGATCTCATCCCTATGATAGTTTAGTGGCATTTACAATTTCATTTCAAGAAGAGCCTTCATTTTATGATGAGATAAACAATTTAAAATCACTTCACTGTCATTTATTGATAAAGATTGTCTATAAGCCTTCGAGTGTATCTTAGGCATGAGGAACCAGGGGTCTTTGATGTTTTATTGAGTATTTAGCTCGATCCTTCATGTTAAATTCTTGGAGATTGTGTGAAACTATTCAAGTATGGGCCTCCATTGATGCACACCTTCTTGTTGAAGGAATATTTTAGCTATTCCAAAGCTTTCTGTCATTTAGATTTCAAATTGTTGTGAAGTCTCTCAAAGATATGGAATAATCAATTTTATCCTGCTTAATCTCCCACCAAAATTATTCAAAAATAATGAATCCATCCTGACCTACCCCTGTTTTCCCTGTGTTTCCACAAATGTATAAATTATACTGCCAAAATATGTAGAAGCAATCAGGATTCCATAATGTCTTTAGTAACCTTAGCCCTGTCTAAGACATATCACCATTCTTTAGAAGTGACAACTCGTGAGAGTTAAATTTTGGTGCATTGATCATATTTTCTCAGGGTCTCCTTTTAGACTTCTGTAAAGAAGGATATCTTCATTATCCTTCATCAACAGAGGTTACAAAACAGATCCTCTCACCCTAGTCGAAAGGCACGGCCTAAAGCAGTGAGGATAGATCATATCCTTAATGAAGGTGTTATCCATTTCTAGGATGCCCGAGTGAAAAAGAGTTAGAAAAATCCTCTCCCTACCTACAAAATGACTCAAAATAAGATGTTTATGTCTCTCAATGTCTTGCTAAATCTGTGATGTTGCTCAGTTTCAAAGGGAGAATCAATTTGGATACCAAGACTAGAATGGTGCCATTACCAGAGACTATTTGAACAAAGGTGTACAGATACCAACCTTGGTAATGTTTCTTACATGATCTAAGTGTAAATATGTTGTTGAAACGTCATCATGTGTCCAAATTTGTAAGAATTAAGCAAAGTTACAAGTTTTGCGTGTAATATTTCTAGTTTCTGTTGGTTTTTGCACTAAGTTTACATCAGCAATATTAAATATGGGTAAAGGAAGGTCAGATCTGTGAAGATTTGTGTGAATTTAGTGTTTACAGACATTTGACAGATTAATTTTAGTGCATTTTCACAACTAAGGTGAAAATCCTTATTGGCGACTCCGTATTGGATGAATTTTTGATAAATGTCAGCGTCTTAACCTCTGTCAATTGCAATTTATCACTAATTGTTGAAAATCTGGAAGGAAGAAGATATTTCTTTGCTAGAGACCCTACCAGAAGTCTGTTTACAGAGATGCTAAAGACTAATTCAGAAGGAAGAAGAATCTGGAAAGTTGTTGGAGATCAGAACTCAGGAAAGGAGTTATCAATTGTGGAAACTGATTAGCCTATCATTGAAGATTGCCATACTTCCTCAAGTTCTTCTGAATCAGGTAGTCTCTTTGTAAATCTGAGTTCTCCAACTGGACAGGTTTCTTCTTTTGTATTTGAAAAATTTACATCTCATTATTTCCATGTGTTCTCCAAAGCTGATAGTATCTTCCAAGAAATAGAGTTTTTAGAAAACATTCATTCTAAGAATTATATTCCTGTGCCCCACAGACCCCTCACTTCTCATCATTTTGTTTCTCTTGTAAGATCACCTCCCCCAAAAAATATGGCCCGACCCCCACCAAGACCTCCATTTGTCGTGAACACTTTTGGTCCTATAGATCTCAGAGGTATGGCTGGATATCCAAGTGTTATGCCCCAAGACGTTAGAAATAGATTGCCTAAATTTCAAGGAAATAATGCTATTAGTGGTGATGAGTACTTAAAGCTTTTTTTTCAATATGATGGAATAATTTGAGATTTAATTTGAGGATGTGTACATAAACTTCTTTATTCATACTCTAGAGGAGGATGCACTAGACTGGTATAAATATTTTCCATACAATTCCATTGATTCATGGATAGAGATGAAGAATGCTTTTAGATTGCAGTATGGAGATAAAACATACCCTAGGTTTCTTTTATCAAAATTTGAAAATATAAAAAAAATTCCTAATGAGTATGTTCATGAATTCAGTACAAGGTTCAATAAGACCCTAAATAGGCTACCTATGATCCTGAGGCCAAGTGATGTTTCTTGTTTAATAAAATACTTTGATGCTTTTGATAAGAAAGATGCCTATTATTTATGAGATAAGAACCCAACAAAATTAAGGAAAGCCTTCACCATGGATTTGCAACTTGAGAATAACATCAAGGAAATTGGTAAATCTCCTAAGAGAGAAGGCATCAAGCTGATCAATCTAGAGAAGCCTCAGTCAAGTAGAGTTGTGGATCTAAAGGAGGTGGTAAAAACTTTAGTCGGAGCTGTTACAAAAATCTCCTATAAATTGGAAAAAGCAAAGAAGGAGATTGGACAAGGTTCCTAGGGTCAGCACAGGCCACAAGGTTAAGAAATATTTCCAATCATCCCAGAGGTGATCAGAGATCTGATGACAGAGGCAAAGGACTCGTGGGATTAGGAAATAGACAACCCCAAGCCTATGAGAATAGAATTATGCATAATCCTTTGACTGCCAGAGTTGCTATTATGGAAGAAGCCAATGAAATTGAGTGGTGTGACAAATGTTTCTTTCCACATGCCCCATGTGATGAAGACAAATAAGTTGAGGAAGATGATGATGACACTGATGATGATGTGTGCATGGTGGGGTGCTCTACAAGCTCACAACAAGGAGAAACTTTGACTGAATTAATTAGTGCTAGAACTGTTGTAGATTTCTCGGATTTCATTCACCGAGTATTACCCCTTCCTCCCTCTCATAATTTTGAAATAGATATGGTACAATATTTTTAATTTCCTAGTAACGATTTTGAATACTTAAGGGCATTAATGATTAAAAAGTATGATGGAGGAATCCCTTCTGAGGAGGATAGGCAGTTGCTAATGAATGTTGTAGTTGGCCATGAAAAGTAATATAACACTTGGAGTAAAGTTTTCAAAGGCGCAGGGCCTCAGGCCAAAACAAAAACTCTAATTCTCACCAATATTTCAAAAGAAACTCCTAAGAAGGATACATCTGGAAAAAGCCTTGGTTTCTCAGTTTTTCCTTGGGGGAGTTGGTTATTATTGTTCTACTCTGCAAGCTTATTCTTTGACTCCATTTCCCAATGGTTTTTTTTGTCACTTGTTCTACTATTTGTTCTTGTGGAACTCATAGGGAGTGCCCATCCGTGAGTCGGAGCCGATGTATCTCACCCCATTTTTCCTTGAAATTCTTCATTTTGTAGGCTCTGTTGTATTTTCTATCTCCCTATCTTGATATGTGGAAGCCCTATCCTTCATTTGGTTGGCATGATCAGTCCTTTCCTTTGGTTGAGGATCATTTTAAATCCATTATTTGTTTTTTGTTCCTCTGTCCATGTGAAAGAATTTTTCCTCAGTCACATTTTGTCTTACCTGTCAATTGTTGTCCCAATACCTGTGGAAAAGTGGTCCTTTATGATTGCATGCAGCTCGGTGGATCACATTGGGGCCTTGTATCCATTTCTTTGTGAGATCCTTTCCCCAATTTTGAGACAAACATACAATTTGATTTATTATGATCTAAATAGGCTCATACTTAATAGCAATCATACTTCACAAGAGTAAGAATTTTTTAGCATTAAATCTTTCATTCATGTTTATGCATTAGATTAGATTTTCCCTTAAGATTTTATCTTGATCTTAATGGTAGGCTAGATTTGTTTTGAGACTACTTAGTGTTAGTTTCATTTAATTAGCTTAGCTATTTTAGCATACATACAGAAACCATCCATAGATTTTCATTTCCTAAGCTCCCTTCCAACCCTATTTTTGTTTCTTTTTCACATATTTAATAGTCGAGATAATAAAAACTTTGTTGCGTGACTTGTTTGATCTAATTAAAAATAATCATAATTTTGGTTTATTGTTTGTTTCATGTTAGTTATTACAAGATTCCAATAAAAAAATGGAACAAACCATGTCATAAAAAAACATTTCTATTTCCACTACCACTTCCTATTAACAAAAATTTGCACTCTCCATCCTTATCTTTGTTCCTTTAGTCATTGCTTCTGTAGCTACTCAACCCATTGTTTCCATTCCCCTCTTCAATAAATTCCATTGTTCTAACCTAACACCCATGTTGAAACTAACCCCTTTCTTGTTCATCAATCTATTCCATCTGGACTGACAACACCTCCTTCTTCCACCTCTATCAATACTTCTACACCTCCTCTCATTCCTCATGGGTGTTTATAATTCCAAGAGATTCTTGATGCTAATCAATTTTCCCTTCCTGAATATATCCTTTATAATATCACCAATATCTCCATTGATGGACCTCATTTACAACAAATTTACACCTACAATTCCAATCATGAATCTACACAAGTCACCACATCACAATTTGCCATCTTCTTTCCTAGAGATATGAATGAGCTTAGTATGGCCCAAGATGAGCTTGATCCTAATAAACCCTCTACGTATATTCCTCACACTCATCAAACCACTCAATTGGTTTTCCCCATCCCACCTAATTTTCCTCATGTCAAAAATACTATCACTTCTTCTATAACCATCACCTAATCATCCACTACTATCACTTACACCCCTATCTAGTCATCTTAAGAATTTCACTTATTTCCTCCTATGTCTAAACAGAGTAACACAACATTACCCCTTATCTCCAATTCCCATGCCCATGCCAATGTGATTACTTCTCAACCCCATCCATTTGAATCAACACAAACCCATCAACATCTTTCTCAAGGTTCTTACCTCTACATACTTCCCACCCCTCATCACTTATATCCCAACTCATCCTATAGAAAACAAATCAAGTGTCCCCATCTCTTAACAATCAACTTAATCTAAGAAATCTTATCACATCCCCATTTCTCAACAACAACATCCATCTCAACCCATCCAATTTCAACCTCTTAATTTCATCCCCCCTTATCAATCGCTTTCACCAACACCCACACATCCTCAAACATATAAAACTTATCAACAACATAACCCATTCACCTCATATGCAACACAATATCATCCTTCAACTTCACAAATGTATACATCTAATGATCCCATGCAATCATAATTGAGTAGAATGGATAATCTTGAACCCGTTACCTTGGGATTCAAAGCCACATTCTCATATGAAAAAAAATGTAACCAACCCATCAATCCATCTGTCCCTGTAAAGCCTTATCCTCATCATTGGAATTGTTAAAATTATATAAGTTCAATAGCAAGGAGGATATAAAATAAAACCTTCACACTTTTAGACATGCATGCTACCTTATCACCCATGATCAATACACCATGCTTCACACATTCCCCATGTCATTTCTCGAACCTCCACTAAAATGGTACAAGGACATCTGATAACATTTATTATTTTCCTTCACCTAACTCATGTAATTATTCCTAGAAAATTTATCAATCAAAATTACACGTAAGATCACTATCAGATACCTCTACGCCATTCAACAATATGATGACAAATCTATCATAGATTTCTTCAAACGATGGTGTGGAATAATTAACAAACTATCATTCGCCCTTCCACAGACTAAATTAATTGAAATTTTCTCATGGTATTGTGTGAAGCACATCTCCTCCACTCTTAAAATTCAACCATTTCAAACCTTTGAATAGGCATTTACCATGGATCAAAAATTCAAAATCTACACCCTTGAGCAAGGCCATCTTAAACTTCAATGAAAAAAAACCAATACTGATTTCATTAAATCATCCACGCATTGTGAAAAATACAATAACACTATTAATGACATTCTGGTTAAATATTCTTCTGCATCCACTTCTCACATAAACCCTCTATAGCGTGCTTCTAGACCACCTCTTAAATATAACCTTCCTAGGGAATCTTATAGTTCAATATTTGACAAATTAATGGGGGTCAATATCATTCATCTTCCTCACATCCAACCATTTGATGAATTACTACCTAAAATAACATGATATCATGAGGAACATTACTACAAATATCACCAAGTTTTCATCCATGAAATTGAAAGGTGTCTCTCATTTAAAGACATTTTCCAAAAACTCATAGAATTTGGTGACCTCCAAGTGGAAAATCTTAATGTACCACCTAATCAACCTCTTAACATATTTGAACAACCCTTTCCTAATGATCCACCCAATAATAAAACTCCACCCCCACATTAAAATCATCTAATGTGCATACAATTAATACTATAGACCAAAAACCAATCCCATTGCCTACACTCATCACCAAATCACTCATCACATCTACCTCTATTTCAAAACCTTCCACTACAATCACAACTTCATCAACTTCTACGCTTAGCATATAAACATCAACTATAACAACAAATAATACATAAACATCGACCTTGACCATACCCACCTCTCCATCCATAACATCCACATGATCATCCATTCCATCTAGTACTTCATATATAAATACCTCAAGAACTTCATCTCACATCTCTATACCAACTTCCACATCAATTACATCTACTACTATAACTATACCCACATCAACATCCAAATCTATGACCACATCCACAGTAACACCTCTTGAATCATCCACCATGCAAGTACCCATACCCAATACATCAACAAATGACACTCTCATTTCATCTATAACTCAAATCACCCCTACATCCGCAAACCCCAAACTTACAAAATCTATCATCCCTCTAGATCTTGTCAAGTGCATCATAAATAAGACACTTCCACCTTCAATATCCACCCCTACAATGTAATCCACATTACATAGTTCTAGTAGCATATATTCTCCGGTTGAAATTTTCATCATCCCTTCCAAGGGTACATCCTCACAGCCAAAGTCTAAGAACCTTGGCATCCCTAACCAAAAATATCACACTCATCCATGCAAAAAGCTAGATCTTCCTTCTCCTAAGAATAACCCTCAAAATAACTCTAGTTCTAGATCATCACTGTTGGGAGCATTATTATCCATCTTAGGGACATGCTCTTCATCCAATTACCTCATTATTAACAAATTTAAGTAGCCCAACCCTTACTCTTAACCAACTTTGTCTTTAAAACCATCCACCACCATAATTTTCAAATAAGAATCCACACAATCTAAGTCCTCACCAATCAAAATGGAAACCAAAACACAACCATCTTTCTCTTATTTTAAGCCCAAGATAGAATCAAAGATTCCCATCAAAACACCTCAAAGCAAACTATCCCTCTTACCTTCATCTGGTATCCTTAAAACTACTTCACCTACAAATTCTTCTTCAAACACCTCACTAGCCCTTACACATAAATATTTCAACATCTACTTCAAGCATCTGCTATCACCCTTCCATATATCAAAAAATTTCATCCACATGGCCCAAGACCTTCACAGTTTGAATCTAATCTCATTTGTGCATACCCTCATGCACCAAGGCATGACACAGAACATTGTAAAGCCCTCAAAAAAATCATTCATAACATTATCAATGAGGATGACCTTCTTATTGAAGGGGACCCCACTCCTCCATCTTCATCCACAGAGACATCTAAATCTCCTCATTCATCTAAGACTTACTGATCCATAGGGATCCAAAATGACTCTACTTCACTAGATCAGTCAACACAAAGAAGGAAAAATAATACATGGGGGTTCTGTATTTATAATAACAAGACCCCTGCTATGTGTAGAGTGGTGGTTATAGAACCACCGCCCAACCAGGGAAGCAAACCTAAGACCACTGGTCTGTATTGAGTGGTGGTCCTAGATATTTTGGATAGAAAATAAAAACATGAAACAAACAACCTAATAATTTGAAAGGTTGTCCACGTCTCTTCTCCTCCATGACCTTTCCCATTCTCTAGTGCACAAGAGGACGTGAAAAGGGCTATAAATACATGTTTTTAGAAGAGAATAAGATCATTAAATCATTAAATAAATTGAGCAAGAAGTTCTTAGTGTTCGAATTGTGTTTTGTAGAAGAAAGGAGTGTTGATACAGAGAAAACAAGTAATTGGGAGGAAGTGTGAGTTATTATCTACTTCTCTTTCATACTTATTGTAAATTTAGTACTTATTGTTTGAATTGGCCAATAAAAAGTGGGAAGAAAGAGAAATTTCCCTTCCCAACTAGTTTTTCCTCCTTTGGAGGTTTCGAGGATAAAACTTGTTGGTGTTTGTGATTTTTTATTTTTACCTTTCCTACAATTGTTGATTCTAAGCATAAGAAAAATTAATTCACTAGCTATCGTTGTCATTTTATAATTGAAAGTAGAACAACAACGTTTTAATTTGTGATTATATGGATAATTCAAAAGTTGAAGAGTTTACAGATCATTGTGGTATCAAAGCTAACAAGTATCCAGGACTATGGTATTCATTCTTGGATTTGTATAATAGTGATGAGATCTAAAGGCGAAGAGGCTTTACCTTGAGATCCAGAAATTTCTTCAAGAAAGTGGAAGTAGAGAATTTAGGGATAAATGGAGAAGAGAACTTGGTCTGTAGAATCGAGATGTTGGAAACCATGATGGATAGGATGTTTAGAAGGAAAGAAGAACTTGCAGATTTGTAGAAGACAACTTCTATCAAGCAAGAATCCATGGACTCATTGGTTCGAGGCTTAGCTGAAAAGTTTGGCATAGGAAGGAGCCACCACGAGGAATATTATGGGGAATAACATGAAGAAGAGACTTCAAATGCAAGAGAAAAGGTAAAATCTGATCATACTCCTTTTAAATTTGAGACGAAAGTTAAGATTAAAAACTTTGAAGGACAAGTAGATGCATAATTTCTTGATAAATGGTTAAAACTGTTAGAAGTCTACTTTATTGTCCATAATGTCTCTAAGGCACAAAGTATCACCTTTTCATGTCTCAAAATGGAGGGACACGCTCTAGTTTGGTGGGAAATCCATCTAACCACTTATGAAAAGAAGAAGCGTCCTATTGTGAAATCTTGGAAAGAATTTAAAGAATTACTTAGAGCTAACTTCTATCCTATTAGCCATAAGACTGACCAAATGATTAAATGGAAATATTTTAGACAAGGTAGTGGTCAAATTTTGTAGGACTATACTACGGAGTTTCAAAGGCAAGCCATATTGATAAACATGGTATTGGAGGATGAGGATATTATGACTAAGTACTTGGGAAGACTTCACACTCACCTTCGAAGAAAAATCATCTCCACAAATCCCAAAGATCTCAACAAGACATGTGTGTAGGAATACTACATAGATGATGAAAAGAAGCAAGGAGAAGCAGAGCCAAGGGAAAAGAAATCAAAAAATCAACAGAAGAAAGAGTATGGGAAAACAGGTAACAAGGGTAAGTGGAAAGGGAAAGGTAAACAAGCTGCCACTACTATAAATACTTATAAAGATCCCAAGAATTTGTGTAAGAACTGTGATATCAATGGTCATATTGACACTACATGTTAGAAGTTACATCTAGAGTTACATCCAAAGAACCAAACCAAGGACTCAAAGAATTCCATGATAGCTATAAAAATAGAAGGGGAGGTGGAAATCGAAGATGAATTTGATGTAGATGAAAGGCTTGGATACAAGGCCACCAATATAGACAGCTAGGAAGAGGAGATGAGTAGACTATTCCATATCAAAATCCAGATCAAGAGAACTAAGGTAAATTCTTTGATTGATACTGGTTCTCAGTCTAATTTGATTTTTGAAGCAGTTGTAAAAGATCTTGGTCTTGAGACTTACGAGAATCCACACCCTTATCCTTTAGGTTGGGTGATGAAGGGTGTTGAAATTCAGGTAACAAGAAGATGTAAGGTCAAGTTTGGGATAAATTCCCAGTATATTGATGTTTTGGAAGTTAACGTTATTCCACTTGATGTTTTTGATGTTGTATTCGGGAGTCCTTACTTGTATATCAGGGATGCTATATTTATGAGAAGGGAAAACTGGTACAGATGAGTCAAGGATGAGATCATCTACAACATCTAGGCACATCAGTGTAAGACACGAGTTATTATGGTAAGTGCTAACCAGGAAAACTAACTTTTTCAAGCAAATCATAATCAGTTTTGTTTACTTTTGTTAAAGGATAAACAAGATGGTGTGGAAGTTTCAAAGATTTCTAACTAGGGAAAATAGGATTTAGATAGTATTTTTTCATCTTTTTAGGAAGTATTTCAGGCTCCCAATGGGTTACCACCAAAATGGGAAGTAGATCTTGAGATTTACCTATTGTCAGATTCCCCTCTACCGAACATCAGGTTGTATAGGAAATCCTTTCTTGAGAGTACTGAAGTAAAGAAACAACTCCAAGAACTAATAAACTAAGGGGTGATACATCCGAGAACCTTACCATGTGGTTCACCTATTGTGATTGTGCCAAAGAAGGATGGTTCTTGGAGAATGTACATCGACTACCACACTTTTAATTAGATCGCCATAAAGAATAGATATCCACTTCTCCGCATAGATGATCTATTGGACTAGATTCAACATTCCAAATTCTTCACAAATTTGGATCTCAAGTTAGGTTATCACCAATTCAGAATGAAGGAGGAGGATATATGGAAGACTTCCTTCAAGAAGAAACAAGGTTTGTATGAATGGTTAGTACTTCCTTTTGGGTTATGCAATGTACCCTCTACATTTACGAGATTGATGAATGATGTAGTACAAGATTTCATAGATTCATGTATCATTATGTATCTAGATGATATCTTGATTTTTAGTGCCACATGGGAAGAACATCTAACTCATTTACAACAAGTCTTGTAAGTTCTCAAGGAGAAACAACTGCTTTGTAATATGAAGAAATGTGAATTTTCCAAAAATTCACTCGTCTATCTTGGGCATGTGGTTAGAGGAGGAGAGATACAAGTGGATCCAAAGAAGGTGGAATCCTTCACTAATTGGCCAACCCAACAAGAGCCATAGATACTAGGAGTTTTGTGGGAACAATACAGTACATGTGGAATTTCATTATGGGATTCTCCACGATTGCATCACCTCTACACACAGTGGCCGCAAAGAGTAAGGGTTTTGAATGGGGTAAGGAACAAGACAAATCATTTGATTTATTGAAATACAAGATTATTCATGCTCCAATACTTACTCTTCCATATTTACAACAACCTTTTGAAGTAGAAACAAATGCTAGTGATTACATTATGGGTGCAGTGTAGCTTCAAGGAGATAAACCCGTATGATATCATTATGAAAATTTCACTTCAGTAGTTAAAGGATATTCAATAAATGATAAGGAAATGTATGCACTAGCTTAGGAAATTAAAAAATGGAAGCATTATTTTTTGGGTAAAGAAACTATTGTGCATAGTGACCACAAACCTCTCCAGTATTTGTAAGCACAGTCTAAATTGCAATAGGCAAGGAACTTCAAATGGATGGGGTTCTTTCAACAGTTCCATCTAGTGATCAAATAAAATAAGGGTAGTACAAATTTGGTGGCAAACATGTTGTCTACGCTGCCCACATAGTAAAAGTTCTCCTGTTTGGCCATTATCTCTGAGATTGAGCCCTTCATGAAGGTAGCTTGCAGAGAGGCATATACCTAGGACAGAGTATTTGGGGTGACATTTTAGTAGTTGCAGTCCCAAGGGACTGAAAGGATAGGGATTGAATATTTTTATCTCAAGGACGGGATGCTCTATTGATGGCGGAAGATTTTCCTTCCTAAATAAGAAAGACTTCTATTAATGAGGGAAGCAAATACCTCAAAAGTAGTGGGATGTTTTGGTGTTGGTAAGACCCTATCCCACTTGCAAAGGTACATGTAATGGCCCAATATGCAAGAAGAAGTATCAAAATTTATACGTGGATGTAAACTTTGTTGTACCAGCAAGCCTAATACTAGGAAGGAGGGTTTGTATATGCCTTTTTCAGTACCTACTCATTTGTGGGAGGACATTTCTATGGATTTTGTAGGAGAATTACCTATGTCTAAACATGGCCATGACTATCTCTATGTTGTTGTTGATAGATTAATTAAGATGTGTATTCTTATGGCTTGTAAAAATACAATAAAAGCACATGAGGTAGCCGATATTTTCTTTGATAATGTATGGGTGAATTTTGGTTTTCCAAATTCTATTGTTTACAACAGGGATTCTAGGTTCTTGGGGAAGATTTGGACTACTTTTTGGGACAAGATGGATACCAGGTTACAAAGGAGCACACATTTCCATCCATAGACATATGGACAGACAGAGGTGGTGAATAGGACTTTGGTACATTTGATCAGAGGGTATAACAAAAAATACCCAAGGACTTGGAATGATTCCTTAGCCTACATTCAACATTCCTATAACCGACTAGTACAGACATCCACTACGAAGTCACCGTTTGAAGCATGATTGGGATATCTACCTAAAAATCCACTGGACATAGTAGTTGGGTAGTAGGATGAGGAGGAGACATGAGACACAGAGGTGACTAGAGCAAACAAATTCATTGAGAGAATCTAGAAAATCCATCTCAAATTCAAAGAGCAACTAGAGAAATCTCAAGCCAAGTACAAAGCTAGGCATGATCAACATAGGAGGGAACATAAGCTTCATGATGGAGATAGATTTTGGCTTTACTTGAGCAAGGAAAGACTACAAGGTCAAGTACGGAAGCTCAAACCACTACAATATGGACCCTTCACCATATTGGAGAAGGTTGGAGAAAATGCCTTTAGACTTGATTTACTGTCATTTATGAGGATGTACTCTATAGTAAATTGTGAGAACTTACACCTATATGAGCCATCGATGTTAGATAAAGATTAAGGACTACATTTGCTACCTTCCATTGAGGATTGCATCTTGGACTCACAAGGTGAATTAGAGGAGGATGTAGTGTTAGAACAAAAGGTCAGAGAGACTAGGAGAGGTCCAAAGGAGTCTTGGCAGATTGAACTAAAAGGGAAGACACCAAGGAAGACTCAGTGGTACTTGAAGGGAAAAGTGAGGGAATTATTTCCTCATCTACTCCCCCACTAAGATTTTGTGGGATGAAAATCTTCCTAAGTAGGGGAGTTGTGATCCAAAATTACTCTACTTCATCAAATCAGTCAAGATGAAGAAGGAAAAATAATACACAAGGGTTCTGTCTTTATCGTAACATTACCACCACTCTATGCAGAGAGGTGGTTACAAAACCACCACCTAACTAGGGTGGTGGTCCTAAAATTTTTAGTTTGCATTGGGTGGCAGTCCTAGCTCTTTCAGATAGAAAATAAAAACATTAAACAAACAACCCCACAATTTGAAAGGTTTTCTATGTCTCTTCTCCTCCATGATATTTCCCATTCTCCAGTGCACTGGAGGACATGATAAAGTCTATAAATACATGTTTGTTGAAGAGAATAATATCATCGAAGCATGAAAGCAAGTGAGCAAGAAGTTCTTAGTGATGGAATTGTGTTTTGTAGAAGAAAGGAGTGTTGAGATAGAGCAAGCAAGTAATTGGGAGGAAGTGTGAGATATTATCTACTTCTCTTTCATACTTATTGTAAATTATGTACTTATTATTTTAATTGGCCAATAAAAAATGTGAAGAAAGAGAAATTTCCCTTCTCGACTAGTTTTTCCTTCTCTTGAGGTTTCTAGGATAAAACTTGTTGGTGTTTGTGAGTTTATATTTTTTCCTTTCCTATAATTGTTGATTTTAAGCGTAAGAAAAATTCATTCACTAGTTATCACTATCATTTTCTAATCAAAATTAGAACAACAACATTTTAATTTGTGATTATATGGATAATTCAAAAGTTGAAGAGTTTATAGATCACCTATGTTGTTATCCCTCCTCCAACTTCTACTTTTCCTAAGGATGGTCTGCATCTCTTCATTAATGTTGTTCAGGTCATAACCTATTCCCATCCCCATGAATTCCAACGACCTACTCGACACAAATAAAAATTGGTTGTCACTTCTCCTTCCAAAGAACCTACTCAACAACCCCCTTCTTCAGCAAAACCTAAGGTATCCATCTTAGCTTCTGCTCGGCTTGTTGCTATTAAATAGATTATTATGAAACAAATCCATCAAGACCTGGTTAGTATTTCCCTTAATGATCTCATTCAAATTTCTTCAAACCATTATCAATATCTTATCAAATCTCTTAAGCGTATCCCCACTCCTAATAATGAGGCTTAGCCATTTGCTTCACTTGTGAGAGCACTTGATACTTCCACTTCTATATCCTTTGAAAAAACTAAAATCCCTCACATATAACCTGAAGAACATGACCTTCCTCTCTTCATCACCATGTGCATCAATGACACTTTCATCCATCATTTTATGATTGAAAATGGAGCTCGCAAAAATATCATCTCATTCTCCCTAATTCCATTATCGCCAAATCACCCACAGTCCTTTACGCATTTAATGATGTTGTTGCCCCCACATTAGGCATAGATATTATTTCCATCCGCATTAGTTAAAAAATCCTCCATGATATCTTCTATATCGTACAAGGATAGTTTCAATACAACATCCTACTTGGATGACCATGGATTCATGCAATGCATTATTTTCCTTTGACCCTTCATCAATGTATCAAGTATGAACATGAGCAAAAAATATTAACTCTCCCCACAGACACTCCTCCATTCAAATCATGTCACATGACTTACCATCTTAACAATGTGATCATCCCCATGCATGATCCTTATCAAGCATCCACTAACTCATCCATTTCTGCATCCAATATTCCTAATGACGATTCTTTAGATAAAGTTATGGATCAACTCTCGCTAGGGGAGTATCATCTTATCACACTTAACGCTCTTCCCATATCTTATAGATTCGGTAGACCTGAAAAATATCAAATGTATCAATCTAATGTGAGGGATATCATTCCGTTTGGTCCTTCTCATCTTCACATTAATCTCATCTATGGTGGCATTGATCGTCTTTCTTCACACAATGAAACTCAACCACACATAAAGCCATATACCAATGACTTTAAATTTTTTACAAGAAATCCTTTTCCTACACATATCTTCATCACTATGCCTAGAAAGGATTTGGAATGGGACATTAATAAAAAGGTATACATGACTTTGTCATTGATCAATCTCGCAAACCCCATGAAAATTTTTGGTTGGGCTATAAAAAACAATCATCAGACCCTCTTCAACCATCTTTAGCTCTCATGGACATTGATCCTCCATCTTCTCCATCCCACAAGGTTATGGATATGGATGACACCATTTCTATCACCTCTAAAAAAAAATTTAATCTCCACCACCACCTTGAGATCGATCACTTATCAATGTGATGGAAAAGCCAGGTCCCTCCCTCTCCAATTTCTAGAAATGATTGAGGAAAATTCCCTAACCATTGATGTTCTTCAATGCACCAATGATGGTTCCATCCTTTCTTACATGGGGGAAAAATATTCCTATCTTCATAAGACCTTACCACCACACACATCCAATCTTCTTAATGAATCAACCATCGACATCAACAAAGGTACTTTGTAAGAGGTTTTAATCCTCAAAGTGGGTCAATCCCTTCATCCACAGGAGCTTGAATATTTCATCGTATTTATTTCTAGACATAGTCAAGCCTTCGTATGGTTGTACACCGACATGTTAAGCTTTAATACTTCCATTGTTTTCCATAATATTGTTACCATTCCTAACACCAAGTGGGTTAATAAAAAGATTTTCCGCATGTGCCCTCGAGTTTCCCTCCTTATTAAAGAGTAGCTTAACTGCCTCCTTTATGATAATTTCATCATCCCTATCAAATATCTAGAGTGGATTTACAATATCATACCTATTTCCAAAGCTTCTATAAAGCTTCATATCTACACTTAGTTTCAATATTTAAACCTTGATTTCCCTGGAAAAAAACTGTCATCTTCTCTTGTTAACATAGTTCAATTCATAGAGCTTATAGTGGGCCATGAGATGATTTATCTTATGGATGGTTTCTCTGGCTACAATAAAATCCTCATCACACTAGAAGACCAACATAAGACTTATTTCATTACTCCTTGGGGGACCTTCTTCTATCACATCATGCCCTTTGGCTTGAAAAATGTTGGAGTAACCTATCAGCAAGCCATGACTTACATATTTCACAATCTCATTTATAATACTATTGAAGACTACATTGATGATCTCTTGGGTAAATCCAAGCATTACCACAACCACTTTGTCATCCTTGAAATCATTTTTGAGTTCCTTATCTACTTCTTCCTTCGTCTTAATCCATCTAAGTGTGTGTTTGGAGTGCTTACTGGTAAAATCCTTGGCCTTATCATTTCCATTAGGGGTATTGAATTTGACCCCACCAAGATCAAATCCATCCTTGAGGTTGTTCCTCAGTATAAATTAAGAATATTTGTAGTCTTCAAAGCTGACTCTAATCAGTCTGTCAATTCATCTTTGTTATCCCGTAAAATTGACAAGGAAAATTTTGCGGGTAACCATACCAAATTTTGTCCTGGTCCCTCGTCAGGGACCCCTCAGCATTTAAAAATTTTATAAAATACCTTTTTGGGAAATCTAGTTCTCCAAACTTAGTGATTTTGGTCTTTTTTGGTTGGGCGCACCTTTTATCTATGCAACACAAATTAAATTTGTGCCCCCTTCATTTCCTTTGGCACACCCTTTGATGTGTTGACACATCAATTTTCACGCCTTCCCGTGATGTTCCTTTCTTTCATGCGCCAAGGTGCATTCGCCTTCTTGTCAACAAAAAAAATTGTTTGCATCGTGTTTTGGGTGCGTTTGGGGTGCTCTAAATATTGTGTTGACAACCCTTAATTTGTGCCAAAGGTGCACATAATTCTATGTTGACATGCATATATCCATGCCAAAGGGCGTAAATTTCTACATGTCGACAAACATTTTGGTGTGCCCTTTTAAAAGTGGTGAGCACATTTATTACAACCTTTTTCCTATATATAAGCGCATCCGTCCTGTCACTTTCACAATCAGAAAACACGTGATAAATTGTATTCCTCTACACCTGTCAGCACGCCCACTTTCATGGACCCCACTTCGTCTCTCACATTCTATATATTCCGGGTAAGTGGTTCTCACTCTTTGCGTTTTGTTTTGATTGTTTGTGAGGTTGAATGCATTGTATCTGAGGCTTAAACCCCCCCTACCATTCTTGCAAATCTCTCTTCCCAAGTTGTTTGCACCCTCTTTCCAGATCTGCTGGCCAAGAGGGCTCTGCCTAAAAAATGGATCTAGACCTCTTTTACTGTGTTCCTCCCACTGTGAAAATATGTCAAGAAAACCTGAAAATCATCAACTAAAGAGTCAAGAAACCTAAAATTTGGTTCCTGGCTGCATTTCTCCCTTGGCGCAATCGCCACTTCTGCTACAGAAAAACACATTCATGCCTAAGGTGCATTGTTTTTACTTGCAACACGCACCCTTCTTGCACAAATACAAAAACTAAATGTCTTTGGCACCGGCGCAATCATCCTTATAATAACACATAGTACCATGCAAGCTTTCCCTGTGCCACACCAAATTCCCCCTTTGCACACAAAATTTTGGTGCTACACGCATTAATTTTGCACCCTTCAGTGCACCAAAGTTCAATGTTACACACAAAATACATGCGCTATTGGCGCACCCTGCCCCCATGCAACACCAAGATTATTTGCGCTCAGTATAAACCACATATAATAGTGCAAGTGCACTCCTATTTACAATAACAAATATGTCATATGCAAAATCCTTATACCCTACACCCTTTGGCGCTGATTCATTCCTTGTAACACTCTTCTTCAGTGCGCCATTCTATTAGCCCTGCAGTGTTCCTTTGCCTTGCACCCTGAGGCCTTAAAACTGCTAACTCCTCATTCTGAAGTGCTTTAATGGAAGATCTGATAACTAATATGGATCTTTGGCGTTGGACTTCTCTTCTTCTTCTCGTAGATCAGCAACTGAACTCAGATCCATATATGTCTACATCAAGCAAAAGGCCAACCAAGTCAAAGGGTAAGGGTAAGCTTACAGAGGAAGAGATGAAGTATAAATAGCAGAGGGTCAGGATGCCCGAGTCCCAGGTAGAATGTGACCTAGACATTAGAGGACTCCGAACTCAGTCACATTGACATGGAAGATTTCTGGGCCAGAACCAGGAGAGTCACAGGAAGTCCTTCGATGGTCAAGCTGGTGGGTAGTGGTCTACACTTTGCTGGGGGAATTCCCGTCAGCGCGATAAATAACGAATTTATGATGGTAGTGGCCCACTGTTACAACAAAGACACAAGGTGTGTCGAAAATGAAAAGGGTGAGGTCATAATACACCTCATTTCCCGGCACTTTCAAGATCATGTTAGGCATCCCTCGCCACCGATAGTTTGTGGCTATAAGCCAAGAGGACTGCACCAAGGCATGGAAGGATAATGAAGACAAGTGAATGTAGCTGATGAACGAAGTTTACTTAAAGAACAAGAAGGTGATAACCAGATGGCCACAGGTTATTCACCGCAGTGACTTCTCTGAGGAACTGAGTGATACCATCACATTCCTGAGTAGAGTTTTTGGGCTTCCGGACGCCCATTACTTTCACAAATGGATGCTCAGGTACCTTGAAACTATGAACAAGAATGTGTCATATCAACGCTTTGAGTGGGCAAAGATCATAAGCAGCACTATATCCAAGCAGCTCCAACAACTCACCACAACGGGGAGGTTCTACATGAACTCCTACATAGTCTATGCTGCAGCCTCGGAGAGGGATTATCAAGCACTGAACTGATGTGGGGTTTGGCCCCAGGTAAAAATATATGAGTACTACCTAAAGCTGAAGCTGGAGAACATCATCCCGCAATTTAACAAGATCAACGATGCTTTCTTCTATGGCATCGTCTACCTTTTGAGGCCAAATATGACTCATGGTCAGACAACCAAGAGCATAGTCATAGCGACGGAGAAGTGGGGAGCACTATTTACCTATTTCCCCACCTTCACCTATCTCATAGTGGCCAACTTCTTGGGGGAGCCCACCAAATTACCGAGATATGCTGGCCCCAAGTTGATCCTGTTGGAGCTATCCAGGCAGCTCATAACATACCATGAGAAGTGTTTGAAGAGGAATAAGGGTGGAACTCCTTTTTCCCTCACAGTGGGCAGGTATACTTGCACTTCTCACACTAAGGCCCGGGAGATGTTTACAGAGCTATAAATGCTCAATCTAAAGCACAACTTCCTAGCAAGGCCCACCTTCGATCCAATAAATTTCCTTCCCAAGGCAAAAATTGATCCAATTCACATTCCACAGATCGAGGACATCTATATCAACCTGTATCATGAAGTCAAACTTGGAAGGAAGGATCACTCCCACCTGGCCTTGGCGGAGATTATTCAATACAACATGGCCATTGTTCCAAAAGGTTATCAAACTACTGATCAGGAAGTTGATCATTTGTATCTTGACACAGATGGGGACAACTGGCCATTTGCTGCAATTGACAGAACAAAATCACCCCAGACCATCGAAGAGAGGGTCAAAGAAACATTACGGCGAATATAACACTGGTGCCGAATGAATGGCCTTATCTACCTCAGGGTAGATTTCACCACATCCACTTTGGGTAACGCACTTGTCAGGACGAAGCATCTGCCAAAGGGAAAAGGCAAGGATAAAGAGGGTGAATCAAGATCTGCTCAAGAAGGAGCTCCTGAAAGCCCTCCTTCCACTGCACAAGAACATGTTATAAGTCTGGTATCCCTAGAGAAAGAAGCAGCGGAAGGTGTTCCGATGGGCACATCCACTCAGGGTGTTGCCACAGCTACAATTACTGAGGTCCATTCTATTCCTTCTCCCTCTCCTCCTTCCCCTCCTCGTGTAACTCATATGACCATTCCTTTGGTCGTATCTTCTCCCCCATCTTTCATTGTTCCCCCTTCCTCGTCTTCCATCTTCTCTTCTCTCACGGAGCTGTCCCCCACTATTTCTTCTCTCATCTCTCAGCTCCCTTCCTTTCCCACGTCTACCTCCCCTTCAGTATCCCTTCCTCCCATGAGCACTTTCTTGGCCTCCCTCTCGATGCCTCCACCAAGTGTCTCTACCCATTTCCCTTCATCCACTGCAGCTGCTCCCTCTTCCACCTCTGGTCCCGTTCCCTTAATTCTAGCATGGATCTCAGAGCATCTGAGCCAGCAGAAGAGGAAAGTCCCCATTGCACCAATGGACTTCTCTGTCATCCCAACAAAGGGGGTAAGAAGCAAAATCCTATAACCCGCTTCTCGCAGAGTGCATCAGGAGAGAGAGTAATGGAGATTGCGTATCCCAATCCTTCAAAGGATAAAAAGGATCTATCTCTGGTAGATTATACAGTGACCCAGGTCACAATGGGAACGTCTTCTAAAAGTCTTCAAGGGGAGGCCCTATCTGCGGTGGATGCCCTTTGTAAGAAGCTCCAAGAAGCAAAGGAAGAGAAGAGGTTATTAAAAGAACAAAACAAACACCTTCTCCACACCTTGCAGAAAATGGGCAGTGCACCTCTTACAACTGCCACTAAAACACCTGAGGTCCTAAGCCAGGATAAGATAAACGAGTACGCCAAAATTGGTGAACAAGGTATGGTATTTCTACCTAGAGAGATCAGATCCTCAAAGACAGCGAGGAGGTAATTTTCAAGTTCACCAAATTATATCAGAACATCATTCGGGAAAAAAAAATCTCTAGGAGATCGCAGGACCTATCTCCGAAGAGTTGGACCATGCTATGTTGCAACATGAGACATTCCAGAAAATGCTCGACTACTCAGTTGACGATTTGGTGAAATACAGCATTTTCGATCACCCCAGGGTACCCAGCAAGATCCTTGCTACTTTAGATTACTGGGTGGATCAGATGGAGTTCATCCTAGAGAATATTGACAAGGTCAAGGAGGAAGCCCTGGATACGATGCACCGAATGGAGAAAATTGTTCTAAGAATGTCTCCAGGTTTTCTAACTCCTTTCACCTTGAGGAAGGTAGAGGAGACTATTTGGATCTTTAAGGAGATCGTCTCGCAAGGGCTAGGGCCGGAAGCCACTTTCGACACCGAATGCATCAACAACCTTCTGGCTTGCTGTGATTTTGTGGGGTTCTTGATGGAGATAGGAAACGAATATTTCAAGCTCCATGAAAAACTCAGAGATGAGTGGGAGACTTGTGAGGTCATCGGCGACCATACAAAGGGTCCTTCCCAGGATCAACTTTAGCCAATGATTAGTAAATTCATGAAATATTGGACTCAGTTCCACATCACCTCTCCCAAACAATAGCAGAAGCAAGATACCCCCTTCCATCCATGAGACGATGATGAATAGCTTTCTTCCTCTCGGCTTCCTTTTTGTAAATATCTAAGATTATGTTGGTACAAACGATGACCTCATCCATGTTGCACCATGGGATGTTGTCATCCACCAAGTTGTCCAAGGTCAACATTGAATTTTAGATATTTTGTGGATATTTTGTAATTAGTTGTTGGTTGCTTTTTGCCTTCTTTCTTCTCCTTCTTCTATATATACTTGGATACTTGTTGTATTCAAGTAGTGGATACTTTTTAGATAAAAAATAGAAGTAAGAAGAAAAGACTTTGAGCTTTTGTAATAGAAGAAAACATTAATACAAATATTAAGACTTTGTGTTGAATATGTGTGTTATGAGCATTTTAATATTTCTTATGTCAGATTTATGTGTTTATTCTGTTGAATCTATCTCTACTTTTTTGTCATTTATTCATCAGTATTTCTTTGTTCATCTATGCAAGTAGGTTCGGCTCTGTTTACTACTAGCCCAAAACATAGACCCTCTGACCTTTCTGCTTTGGAATTCATTTCTTTTCTCCCTTCAGATCTATCCTATCTCCTCACCTCTTTTCTTTCCCTCCTTTTCACAGTTGGAAATACCTCTACCGGGATGAGATCCCAAACCCCCGAAGGTAGAATATTGTGAGACTTGCACAGATTCCTGCTGGTAGAATAGTAATAAACCAGTTTCACTTTGCTGACTCAAAGAGGGGTTATGCCCTGCACACTATTGGCTCGTCTATCCATAGATCTGTCGACCCAAAATATTTTTGGACCAACAGTTTTTGGCGACTTCACTGGGGATCGAACAGATATACAAGATCTATGGTAGTGGTATGTTAGAAAATCAATAAAAAAAATCAAAAGTCACTACATGTTTGCAAATTTGAACTTTTGTTCAAAATCCAAAATTTTTGCAAAAGTGTTCCGAACAGAAAATTTTCTTCGGGGATCTATAGATCGGGAGTAGTTAGAGATCTTTAGTTCACTGAGTTTTTACAAAAACCTGTATTTCTTCCTAGATATGAGTTTTTGACTGTTTTGCAAAATTTCAAGCCCTGGCCAAAAGAAAACTCTAAGATCTTAAAATCAGCCTACTAAGTTGGCCATTATTTTATCCTCGTTAACATTTGTTATTAAACCGCAATCGGTTTTCAAAAGAGGGATAAAATTAAATATTTAGAAAAGTACATGCTGCTGATTTTTGTCAAAAAAATCTAAAAATCAGCAAGTACAACCAAAAAGAGTTTTTAGGATTTGCTCCAAAAATTATAGATCTGGAAGGTACACTGGTGGGTGAACCATTTACTCATAGCAGAAGATCTCGTGGGGAAGTCGATCTTACTTTTGATCTACTTCAAAGGCACAACTTCAGTGTTACACTGGCACGCTTCCCATCACTAAGTTCAACTAACCAGTCATCCAGAAGTGTCTCACCTCCATAAAGGAAGCATCTCTCACAAGGAATATCCTCATCTCTTTATAGCGCCTTGTTACTCAGTGGAATTGTGCTTCCACCTCGCGTCCTTTTTCCAGCCATCCAAATGGCAGTGCCATGGGGAAATGCTATGGGCCCACTTGCTTTTCCACACTCCCGTTCACGTGATCCCTCATGGAAACTGGAAGAATTTTTCTAAATTTGATGGTAGTAGGAACTAAAGCATGGATTCACACATATCCGCATTCATCATGTCATACAGTATCCTGGATGTGACCCATGAAGATGTGTCGGTTCACCTTTTTCTGGAAACCTTGCAAGCACTAGTAGCGGAATGGTTTCAGTCATTTGTCAACCGTATCTATTACTAGTTGGGCCACCTTACGAAACTGCATTTGAAGAAAGATATAAGCCTTCAGAAGACACGTTTACATTACTATCTAAGATCACTCACCTGAAGAAGGAGGTCAATGAAACCATGAGCGATTTTATCACCCGTTTCAATTCACTAATCAACCAAGTTCTGCCTACCATGCTGCCAATGCCGGAAAATTAGAAGAGTTTCTTCGTGAATGCAATGAGCTCAAAAGTAAGTTTCTTGCTCTTGCAAGAACATGTCACTAATTTGGTTCTCGCCCAAGCTGCTACCATATGGATTGAAGATAACTTGTTAATATCTGGTGAATTGAAAGCGAGAGCCATCCAAGCCAAAAGTCTTCAGATTCCTTCTCCCGCCACTTCATCCGATCCGTCATTTCAAAAGATGGCGAATTACTTGCTCACGTTAAAGAAGCAGCTAGCTCAAGATTTTTCTAGCACTTTATACCGGGATATCCCACAGAAGGAATTTTACTTCTAACAACATCTCACAAAGGCCGCTGCCTACCTGTAGCCGCTCCATGGTTGGTGCTTGAGGCTCCTCCGGTCAATGCTTTAGCCAAAATTGAAGAAGAGGAGCAAAATTATGAAGAACCCTCATCGCCAGGTGAAGATGATCAAGATGTCAGTGAACCGACTGGTGACTCTACTATTGGGTATATGGAATTTGATGAGGAGGAATCTGATGAAGAAGAGGGTACCCAAGGATATGCAAGCGGGCAGTCATATGCTGTTTTCACCCGCTCACAAGGAAAAGAAGCAGAAGTGGCTGCCAAGATGCAGAAAGAGAAGGTTGTGTCAAACACGCCTCCAACCATCGCTAAACAAGGTAGTCCCCTTCCTGATCAACCTGTTATTAAGTATTTTTCAAAGAATATATTTTTCCCCTATCTCCACTCTAAATTAGTCCTCTCATATTCCTATCAAGACCGTTAATCCTACCCTACCATCGTGAAATGAGGGACTCATTCCTCCATTAACGTAACCCTTGGCCGCATGTTTGACATAATAAATCATGCAAAAAATACCAAGATCCAAATGTTTGAAGTTGAGTATCTTCAGTCCAATCCTGAGCAGCTTGTAAGGTTGACCGAAATACATCCAAAGCCAAGATGTCATAACTACTCAGACCTCCCCAAAAGGAATTCATTCCCACTCCTTTTTCATCTCATATAAATGTTGCCTCGACATCTGCGTCAGGAAAAATAGAACATTTCTATCTCTCCCTCCTAATCAATGGCCACAAACTAAGCAACTGCATAATTGATTCCGGGGCTTCCAATAACATCATGCCAGAAAAGGTCGCCCATGCCCTGGGCCTCACCCTTACCAAGCCTTTTGGCAGATGTTATTCCTTGGAAACCAAGCAGGTTCCGTTGATCGGTCAAATTAAAGACGCGTAATTTGCATTTGCGGCGTTCCCAGAGAAAAGAGTAAAGATGACCATCCTTGTTGCTGATATTCCGGCAGCATATGGAATTCTATTAGGAAGGAGTTTTTGTAGTGAGGTTGGTGGAGAGATTCATATGGATTGGTCTAAGGCTAGAATCACCGTCAAAGGTATAATGCAAACGTTGGAGCCCGAATCTCAAAAGAAGTACTTGGTTACTAACTCCGATGACCCCAAAGCCCAAATTCATCTTCGAATCATTAGGGATGGGGAACTATTTATTGTCTACTGATTCTAAACAAAATGGATGTCCTCGTCTAAGCAGAGGATCTTAACAAGATCTGGACATTACATTTTGATGGTAGTTGTGTGACTAGTGGGTGTGGCGCTGGAGCCGTGCTAATATCTCCTGAAGAGGCAATTATTCCTCTCTCTTTCAAGTTGCAGTTTTTCAACATGAATAATACCGCCGACTATGAATCTTTGCTACTTGTCATACAAGCCGTAAAGGAAAGAGGAATCAAGAACCTAAAAGTACAAGGTGATGCAGAATTGGTCGTAAATCAAGTTAAAAGGATATACGAAGTGAAAAATGAAAGGCTCAGACATTACCCGCAACGCAGTATGGGAAAACATCGAGGATTTTGACGCTTTTTCAATAAAAGCCATCCCGAGAGCTCAGAATGACATGGCCAACTCATTAGCTGTCTCAGCATCCCTCATGCTCCCTCACCCAGGCTTGAAAATATACACCTATACCATCGAGGTAGTTTTTCACCCGAGTGTGCCGGACAACTCTCAGCACTGGCATGTATTCAATGATGACAATAAATTTATTGCCTTCCTAGAAAAGGTAGAGAATTTCAGTGAGCTTCATTTTGAAGGATCCACTTCCGCATGCCATGAATCTGTTACTGATCAAGACAAAGAAATACATGGAAGTGATGGCATATGTCAGCTCAAAAAAAAAAAAATTCCAAAAGGTTTGGTTTCTCTGGAACATTTGTTCGACAGGCACGATTGTTTTTTTAGGAAGAAAAGGTAAGATGATCCTAACTTCTCCCTAGAAACTGAACCGATCAATTTAGGTTCGGTAGAACATCCGCAGTTTGTGAACATCGGAAAATGTTGCACACCCGAAGAAAAGCGGAAGTTTGTCAAACTACTGAAGAAATACATAGATGTATTGGCATGGTCCTATGCCAATCTAAAGTCTTTCAAGCCAAAGGATGTCCAGCATGAAATCCCGTTAAAAGAGGGTGTCAAATCCTTTCACTAGAAACAGAGGCACTACAATCCTAAGATCTCAGGTACTATCCAGGCTGAAATTAAGAAAATGTTGGACGCAAGGATCATTTTTCTTATCCATCACAGTACTTGTGTAGCAAACATTGTGCTAGTACGCAATAAGAATGGTGAGATATGCATATGTGTGGATTTTCATAACTTGAATCAAGCATCCTTGAAGGATAACTACCTGCTTCCCATAATGGATCAGGTTCTGTAAGCAGTAACTAGATCAGAAATTTTGTCCATGCTTGATGGTTTTTCAGGCTACAATCAGATTGAAGTCTCACCTGAAGACCAATTCAAAACAACATTCACTACCCCCTGGGGTACATTCACTTATAGCAGGATGCCTTTTGGTCTGACCAATGCTGGCGCCAATTTTCAGCGGGCCATGGACTTTGCATTCAAAGGTATGATGGGGAAGGTCTTCGTGGTCTATTTGGATGACTTAACTGTGTTCTCTAAATAGCGAAATGATCATTGCAATCATTTGGAGCAAGTATTGATTAGATGCCGAGAACATGGGATCTCCCTAAATCTAAAAAAGTTTGTTTTCAGAGTCACAGAAGGAAAGTTGCTGGGACACATTGTAAGCAAGGAAGGGATGAAGATAGATTCCGAAAGGGTTAGGGCTATTCAGAGTTTTACTTTACCTATAAGAAAAACCGCCATTCACTCTTTCTTTGGAAAGGTGAACTTTCTCAGGAAGCTTTGTTCCCGACTTTGCTGAAAAGACTCGCCACATATCAAACATGATAAAGGGGGTCACCAACCTTCTGGTGGAGTGAAGAAGGAAAAATGTCATTTGAGGATATAAAAGCCTCTGTCGCTCATCGCACACTAGTCCTGGTATGTCCTGATTTCTTCTAAGTATTTTATCATGTATAGCTATGCATCTGAGCATATTGTAACTGCCATCTTGATGCAAAAGAATTCCGAGGATGTCAAATCCCCAATTGCATTCATGATCTCTCCCCTCAAGCCTCACGAATAAAAAATGTCTCAGTTGGAAAAGCATGCCTTCGTCATTGTCAAAGCAATCAAGAACTTCAAGTATTAAATTCTAAACTCTCACACAGTGGTGCTGGTCCCTGACATGGCAATCAAGTCAATCCTAAATCAACAGGAATTAGGGAGTTTGCGAGGAAATTGGATCGCAAAGGTTCAAGAGTATGATCTAGATATAAATCCCACCAGGCTAGTAAAAGGCAAGGGCCTATGTCAACTTATGGCTGAAAACAGAGATTCAGAAGACCCTGAGGAAAAGGATGATTGCGCCAATTCAACACAAAGCCAGCTGGAAAAATCTGATTCTCTGCCCATGGTTCTATTTGTCGCGACTAGCAATGAATGGTATTCTGATATTGCTTTCTTTCTCACTTACGGTGAGTTCCCATCTCATCTAAATTCAAAGGAGAAACATGTTATAAATCTCAGATTGCAGCCAAATATGTCATCTGGGACGACTGTTTATACAAATGTGGGATAGACGGCATCTTCTTGCGATGCATTGACAAGCCACAACAGATAAATCTACTTCAGATTTTTCATGATTCATCTTGTGGTGGCCATTTCTCCTCTTCTGTGATGGCACACAAAATCATCCGGGCCAGGTACTATTGGCCAACACTGTTTCAGTATACAAGCCACCTAGGTAGCAAAGTGTGAGCTCTACCAATAATTTTTTGGCAAGCCAAAATTGGCTTGCTTTTCCCCGCAGGTCGGTCATTATTGATGAACCATTCAGATAGTGGGGAATTGAATTTATCAGTGCACTCCACCCCCAGTCGAGTGCCAGGCACATAGTTATGTCCTAACAGCAACAGATTACTTCACTAAATGGGTGGAGGCCATACTTGTCAAGACATGCCACTTCCGAGGTTGTTTGCAGTTTCATCAAAGAGAATATCATTGTCAGGTTTGGCGTTCCAAGAAAGATTATTGCTAATAATTCTTCCAACTTCTCCTCACAAGAATTTGTTGGTTTTTGCTATGAACACGGGATAATTTTGACCCATGCCTCAGATTATTACCCCCAGGGAAATGGTCAGGTAGAATCCAGTAATAAAAACTTAGTTACCATCATCCAGAAGCTAGTTGATGAGAGTCAGCGGACGTGGCACAAGTCATTGTACGACACTTTGTGGGTAGACCGCATTATTCCCAAGAGGTCTCTCGGTATGTCACCTTTTCAGGTATTATATGGGATCGACGCCGAACTTCCCATTTCTGCAGAGCTCCCTGCTTTGCGTTTGGCGATGAGCAATTGAAGATAAAACTTTCCAAAATTCCCTTGAAAAGAGGATCATGTATCTATCATGAGCTCAAAGAAAAAAGAGTAAGAGTGGTCGAAAGGATCACCGAACATCAGAATCAAGTTAAGAGATTATTCGATAAAAGGGCTAAGAAAAGATATTTCCAACTGGGAGATCTCGTCCTTTTGTGGGACAAACAAAGAGAGCCGAAGGGCATGCACGGGAAATTTTATTCTCTATGGAGAGGGCCTTTCAAGATCAAGCAGCTCAATGGAGAGAATAGCTTATATCTCTCGTATCTAGATGGAATTGATCTCCTGCTTCCCTATAGCGGGTAGCATCTCAAAATATTCAGGAAGTAGGGCTTGCTCTCTTCTTTTTACAGTTTTATTTTGTTGTGTTTTTTCTTTCGTCATGAGTTTGCTTTCGTCCTCCCCCTTATTTTTGACCTGTTACCCAATGGATAGGCACATGTTTATCTACGGTTCTCTACCCTTGAGCAACGCTCAAAGATAGTCCCTAGAAAGAGCCAACTGTTATCCCGTAAAATTGACGAGGGCAATTTTGTGGGTAACCATACCAAATTTTGTCTTGGTCCCTCGTCAGGGGCCCCTCAGCGTTCGGAATGTTATAAAATCCCTTTCTGGGAAATCTAGTTCTCCGAACTTAGTCATTTTGGTCTTTTTTTGGGCTAGGCGCACCTTTTATCAATGCAACACAGACTAAATTTTTTCCCCCTTCATTTCCTTTGGTGCACCCTTTGAAGTGTTGACACATCAATTGTTGCGCCTTCCCGAGATGCACCTTTTTTGCATGCGTCAAGGTGCATGTGCCTTCTTGTCAACAAAAAAATTGTTGCGCCGTGTTTCAGTGCACTTTGACGCTCAAAATCTACTGTTGACAGTCCTTAGTTTGCGCCAAAGGCGCACATAATTCCGTGTTGACATGCGTATATCCGTGCCAAAGGGCACGAAGTTTTATGTGTCGACACACATTTTGGTGCACCCTTTTAAAAATTGGTTGGTACATTTATTACACCTTTTCCTATATATAGGCGCATCCGCCTTGTCACTTTCACAATCAGAAAACACGTGATAAATTTTATTCCTCTGCACCTGTCAGCGCGCCCGTCCTCGTGTCGTATTCATGGACCCGACTTCGTCTCTCACATTCTATATATTCCAGGTATATGTTTCTTACTCCTCGTGTTTTGTTTTGATTGTTTGTGAGGTAGAATGCATTATATCTGTGGCTTTAAACCCCCTCCTACCATTCTTACAAATCTCTCTTCCCAAGCTATTTACACCCTCTTTCTAGATCTGCCGGCAAAGAGGGCTCTGCCTCAAAAATGGATCTAGACCTCTTTGCTGTGTTCCTCCCACTATCAAAATATGTCAAGAAAACCTAAAAATCACGAACAGAAGAGTCAAGAAACCTAAAAGTTGGTTCCAGGCTGCGTTTCTCCCTTGGCACAATCGCCACTCCTGCTGCACAAAACACAGTCGCACTGTTTCTGCTTACAACACGCGGCCTTCTTGCATAAATACAAAAACTAAACTTCTTTGGCGCCGACGCAATCATCCTTACAACAACACATAGTGCCATGCAAGCTTACACTACGCCGCGCCAAAGTCCCCCTTTGCACACACAATTTTGTTGCTGTACACATTAATTTTTTTCACTCTTCGGCACACAAAAGTTCTATGTTACACACAAAATACATGCGCCATTGGTGCACCCTGCCCCCATGCAACACCAAGATTATTTGTGCTCAGTATAAACTGCATATAATGGCACAGGTGCACTCCTGTTTACAACAACAGATATGTCATATGCAAAATCCTTGCACCCTGTTCCCTTTGGCACTGATTTATTCCTTATAACGCCCTTCTTCAGTGCGCCATTCTATTAGCCCTGCATAGCCTGCAATATCCTTGTGCCCTGCGCCCTAGGAGGCCTTAAAATCACTAATTCCTTGTTTTGTAAGTGCTTTAATGGAAGATCCGATAGCTAATATGGCTCTTTAGCGTTGGACTTCTCTTCTTCTTCTTGCAAATCAGCAACTGAACTCAAATCCATATATTTCTACATCAAGCAAAAGGCCAACTAAGTCAAAGGGTAAGGCTAAAGCTTACGAGAGGAAGAGATGAAGTATAAATATCAGAGGGTTAGAATTCCCGAGTCCCAGGTAGAATGTGACATGGACATTAGAGACTCCAAACTTGGCCACATCAACATGAAAGATTTTTAGGCCAGAACCAGGAAATTCATAGGAAGTCCTTGGATGGACAAGCTGGTGGGAAGTGGTCTAAACTTTGCTGGGGGAATTCCTGTCAGCGTGATAAATAACAAATTTATGATGGTAGTGGCCTATTGTTACAAAAAATACACAAGGTGTTTCAAAAATGAAAAGGGCGAGGTCATAATCAACCTCACTGCCCGGCACTTCGAAATCATGCTAGGAATTCCTCACCACCGACATTTTGTGGTTGTAAGCCAAGAGGACTGCACCAAAGCATGGGAGGATAATGAAGACAATTGCATGCAGCTGATGAACAAAGTGTACTTGAAAAATAAGAAGGTGATAACCAGATGTCCATAGGTTATTCACCACAGTGACTTCTCCGAGGAACTGAGTGATACCATCATGTTCCTGAGTAGAGTTTTTGGGCTTCCTGATGCCCATTACTTTCACAAATGGATGCTCAGGTATATTGAAACCATGAACAAGAATGTACCGGATCAATGCTTTGAGTGGGCGGAGATCATAAGCAGCACCATATCTGAGCAGCTCCAACAACTCACCACAACGGGGAGGTTTTACATGAACTCCTACGTATTCTACGTTACAGCCTCGAAGAGGGATTATCCAGCACTGAGCCGATGCAGAGTTTGGCCTAAGGTAAAGATATATAAATACTACCCAGAGCTGAAGGTAGAGAAAAACATCCCGCAGTTTACCAAGATCAACAATGCTTTCTTCTATGGCATCGTCTAACTTTTGAGGCCAAATATGACTCATGGTCGGATGACCAAGAGCATAGTCACCGCAACTGAGAAGTGGGGAGCACTGTTTACCCAATTCCCCACCTTCACCTATCTCAGAGCGGCCAACTTCTTGGGGCAGCCCACCAAATTGCCGAGATATGTTGGCCCCAATTTGATCCTGTTAGAGCTGTCCAGGACAGTTCATAACCTACCATGAGAAGTGTTTGAAGAGAAAGAAGGGTGGAACCCCTTTCCCCCTCATAGTGGGCAGGTATACTTGCACTTCTTACACCAAGGCCCAAGAGAGGTTTGCAGAGCTATAACTACTCAATATATAGCACAACTTCCTGGCAAGGCCCACCTTCGATCCAAGAAATTTCCTTCCCAAGGAAAACCTCGATCCAATCCAAATTCCACAGATCGAGGACATCTATATTGACCTATATCATGAGGTCGAACTTAGAAGGAAGGATCACTCTCACTTGGCCCTGGCAGAGATTATTCAGTATGGTGTGGCCATCATTCCAAAAGGTTATCAAACTACCGATCAGGAAGTTAATTAGGTGTATCTTGACACGGATGGGGACAACTGGCCATTTACTGCAATTGACAAAAAAGAAGCACCCCAAACCATTGAAGAGAGCGTCAAAGAAACATTGCAGCGAACAGAACATTGGTGCCTAAAGAATGGCCTTATCTACCTCGAGCGTAGATTTCACTACGTCCCCATTGGGAAATGTACCTGTCAGGCTGAAGCATATGCCAAAGGGCAAAGGAAAGGATAAAGAGGGAGAATGTAGCTCTGCTCAAAAAGCTCCTAAAATCCCACCTTCCACTACACAACAACAAGTTATGAGTTTGGTATCCTGAAGAGAAATAAGCAACGAAAGGTGTTCCGACGAGCACATCCACTCAAGATGTTACCACAGATATAATTACAGAGGTCCCCTATTTTTCTTCTCCCTCTCCTCCTTCCCCTCCTCGTGTAACTCAAACGACCATTCCTTTGGTCATATCTTCTCCCCCATCTTCCACTGTTCCCCCTTCCTCATCTTCCCTCTTCTCTTCTCTCACAGAGCTATCCCCCACTACTTCTTCTCTTATCTCTCAGCTCCCTTCCTTTCCCACGTCTACCTCCCCTTCAGTATCCCTTCCTCCCGTGAGCACTTTCTCGGCCTCCCTCTCGATGCCTCCACCAAGTGTCTCTACCCATTTCCCCTCATCCACTGCAGCTGCTCCCTCTTCCACCTCTAGTCCCGTTCCCTTAAGTCCAACATGGATCTCCCAGCATCTGTGCTAGCAAAAGAGGAAAGTCCCCATTGCACCAATGGACTTCTCCGTCATCCCAACAAAGGGGGCTAAGAAGTAAAATCCTATAACCTGATTCTCTTAGAGTGCATCAAGAGAGAGAGTAATGGAGATTGTGTATCCCTGATCCTTCAAAGGATAAAAAGGATGTATCTATGGACAAATTATACAGTGACCCAAGTCATAATGGGAATGTCTTCTGAAATTCTTCAAGGGGAGGCCATATCTGCGGTGGATGCCCTTTGTAAGAAGCTCCAAGAAGCGAAGCTAGAGAAGAGGTTATTAAAAGAATAAAACAAACACCTTCTCCATGCCGTGCAAAAAATGGGCAGTGCACCTCCTACAACTACCACTAAAACTCCTAAGGTTCTAAGCTAGGATAAGATAAACGAGTATGCCAAAATTGGTGAACAAGGTATGGTAGTTTCCACCTGGAGAGATCAGATCCTCAAAGACGGCGAGGAGGTAATTGTCAAGCTCACCGAATTGTATCAGAACATCAGTCAGGCAAACAAAAATCTCCAGGTGATCGCAGGACCTATCTCTAAAGAGTTAGACCATGCTAGGTTGCAACACAAGACATTCTAGACAATGCTCGACTACTCAGTCGAAGATTTGGTAAAATTCTGGCATTTTCGATCACCCTAAGGTACCCAGCAAGACCCTTGCTACTGTTGGATTACCAGGTCGATTAGATGGAGTTCATCCTGGAGAAGATTGACAAGGTCAAGGAGGAAGCCGTAGACGTGATGCACCAAATGGAGCAAATTGTTCTAAGAATGTCTCTAGGCTTGCTTACTCCTTCTTTCACCTTAAGGAAGGAAGACGAGACTATTCAGATCTTCAAGGAGATCATCTCGCAAGGGCTAGGGCCAGAAGCCACTTTTGACACTGAATGTATCAACAACCTTCTAGTCTTGCCATGATTTTTTGGGCTTCTTGATGGAGGTAGGCAATGAATATTTTAAGCTCCCATGAAAAACTTAGAGATGAGCAGCAGACTTGTGAGGTCATCAGCGATCATACAAAGGGTCCTGCCTAAGATCAACTTCAGCCAATGATCAGTAAATTCATGGAATATCATGGACTCAGTTCCACATCACCTCTTCCCAACAACAACAGCAGAAGCAAGATACCCCCTTTCAGCTGCGAGACGATGATGAATAGCCTTCTTCCTCTTGGCTTCCTTTCTGTAAATATCTAAGAGTATGTTGGTACAAATGATGACCTCATCCATTTTTCACCATGAGATGTTGTCATCCTCCAAGTTGTCCAAAGTCAACATTGACTTTTAGATATTTTGTAGATATTTTGTAATTAGTTGTTGGTTAATTTTTGCCTTCTCTCTTCTCCTTCTTATATATATGCTTGGATACTTTTTTTATTCAAGGGAGTGGATACTTTTTAGATAAAAAATAGAAGTGAGAAGAAAAGACTTTGAGCTTTTTGTAACAGAAGAAAACATTAATACAAATATTAAGACTTTGTGTTGAATATATGTGTTATGGGCATCTTAATCTTTCTTATGTCAGATTTAGGCGTTTATTCTGTTGAATCTATCTCTACTTTTTTGTCATTTATTCATTAGTATTGCTTTGTTTCGTCTATGCAAGTAGGTTCGGATCCATTTACTACCAGCCCAAAACATAGACCCTCTGACCTTTCTACTTTGGAATTAATTTCTTTTCTCCCTTCAGATCTATCCTTTCTCCTCACCTCTTTTCTTTCCCTCCTTTTCACAGTTGGAAATACCTCTACCGAGATGAGATCCCAAACCCCCGAAGACAGAATATTATGAGACTTGCCCAGATTCCTATGTGTAGAATAGCAATAAACTAGTTTCACTTTGTTGACTCAAAGAGGGGCTATGCCCTGCGCACTGTTGGCTCGTCTATCCATAGATCTGTCCATCCGATAGATTTTTGAACCAACAATATTTTAACTTTCTGACTATTGCCAACCCTTTCATCACCTTCTTTGTAAAGACATCAACTTCAAGTGGGATGATAACTATAAAAAATCCTTCGATGACCTTAATAAATATCTCCTATCTTCACCTGTTATTACCCCTCCACATGAGGGGGATCCTTTCCATCTTTATTTCTCTACCTCTGATCATGCTATGGGTTTCATGTTGGCACATCATGATAAGCAAAGAAGGAATCAAGCCATATATTATATCAGTCACACCCTTCACAATTATGATACTCGTTACACTAAAAATTAAAAAAAATTGCACTCTTTTCTTTTCTACTTCCAAGCTTCACCATTATATTCTCAATCATAAGAATTTTTTCGTCACTATATTTCATCTTCTCAATACCATGCATTCAATTTTTTTTCATAGTGATCACATCACTTGATGGATCTTTCTCATGAAAGAGTTTGACATAGATTTCTTCTTTTAGAAATCAATCAAGGGCCAAGCTATCACAGATCAATTAGTTGTCACCCCTATTCCTAATAATTATCTTCATCACAAACAATTTCCAAATGATTTCATCAACAAATTTGAACATAAATTTTCCCTTCTCAAAATGACACTCTTATTTGACAGCTCTAAGTGTCGAAAAGAGGTAGGTGCTAGTGTCATTATCATTCTTCTATGGGATTGTTGGTCTGAAAATCTGTCACCTGGATAGATCTATGGATAGACAAGCCAACAGTGTGTAGGGCTTAGCCCCTCTTTGAGTCAGCAAAGTGAAACTGGTTTATTGCTATTCTACCAGCTGGAATCTATGCAAGTCTCACAGATTCTGCCTTCGAGGGTTTGAGATCTCATCCTAGTAGAGTGTTTCAGGCTGCGAAAAGAAAGGAATGAAAGAGGGAAAAGAGAAAGAATAGATCCAAAGGAAGAAAAGAAATGAATTCCAAAGCAGAAAGGTCAGAAGATTTATGTTTTTGGGTTGGTAGTAAACAGAGCGAAACCTACTTGCATAAATAAACAAAGCAATACTGATGAGCAAATGACAGAAAAGTAGATATGAATCCAACAGATTAAACACATACAGATCTAACGTAAGGAAGATCTAATGCATAACACAGCTATTGAGCACAAAGTCTTAATATTTGTATTACTGTTTTCTTCTGTTACAAGAAAGCTCAAAGTCTTTCTCTCCTCACTTCTATTTTCATCTAAAAAATGTTCACCCCGAATAAAACAAGTATTCCAGTATTTATAGAAGAGAGGAGAAGGAAAGAAAAAAAGGAGCCAACAAATATTTACAAAGATATTTACAAAATATCTAAAAGTCATGTTGACTTTTGACAACTTGATGGATGACATCATCCCATGATGCAACATGGATGATGTCATCATTTGTGCCAACACACTTTAGACATTTCAACAAGAAAGTCGGAGAATAGAGAGAAGAAGAAGAAGAGGAAGAAGAAGAAGAAGCAGCTACTCGTCATCGTCATCCTGCGGCCGAAAGGGGGTTGCCTGCTTCTGATGCTGCTCAGGAGATGATATGTGGAACTGAGCGCGGTATTCCAAAAACTTGTTAATCATGGGCCCAAATTGTTCCTGTGATGGATCCTTGTGCCGTTCGCTGATTGCTTCGCAAGTCTCCCGCTCGCTTATGAGCTTTTCTAGGATTTTAGAATAATCTTTCTCCGCCTTGATGAGGAACCCGATGAAGTCCATACAGGCCAACAGGTTGTTGATAGATTCAGTGTCAAATGTGACCTCTGGCCCCGTTCCTTGAGAAGCGATCTCCTTGAAGATCCAGATAGTTTCATCAGTTGATCTCATGGCAAAGGAAGGAGTGAGCAGCCCTGGAGACATGTTAAGAACAATTCACCCCATTTGATGCATCGCATCCACGGCCTCTTCCTTCACCTTGTCTATCTTTTCTAGAACAAATTCCAGCTGATCTATCCGATAGTCCAGAGTGGACATGGTTTTGTTGAGGGCCCTTGGATGGCCGAAAACTCCGAACTTGACCAGATCTTCGACTGAACAGTCGAACATTTGTTAAAAGGTCTCATGTTGGAGTCTAGCATGATCTAGCTCTTCTGATATGGGACCCGCTAATACTTGGAGTTCCTTGTTCGCCTTTTTGATGTTTAGATATGAATTGACATATTCGGCGATCACTCTTTCACTGTCCTTGAGGATCTGGCTCCTCCAAGCAGAAACGGCCATACCCTGCTCGCTGATCTTTGAATATTCATTGATTTTCTCCTGGCTGAGAAGCTCAGAAGTCTCAGCGGCAGTCGTGGGAGGTGCACTACCCATCTTCTGTAAGGCTTGAAGCAGATATTTGTTCTGCTCCTTCAATAGCCTTTTCTCCTCTTTTCTTTCCTGAAGCTTTTTACAAAGGGCGTCGACCGCGGAAAGAGCTTCCCCCTGGAGACTTTCAGAAGATGTCCCCATTGTGACTTGGGTCACAGTAAAATCTGTCGGAGACAGATCCTTTTTCTCTTTGAGGGGATCGGGGTATGCAATTTCCATGATCCTCTCACCTGCAGCACTTTGAGAGAAGAGTGTTACAGGCTTTTGCTTCTTTGCCCCTTTGGCCGGAATCAACTGAAAAGTCCATCGGAGTGATGGGAACTTTCCTCTTTTGTTGGCTCAGCTGCTGAGAGATCCAGGCTGGTCCCATAGAAGAAGGACCAGAGACAAAGGAGGAGGGGAGCAACAGTATAAGAGGGGAAAAACGTGGAGACACGCGGCGGTGGCATTGAAATCATAGCCGAAGAAGTGTCCACGGGAGGAAGGGAAACTGCAACTGCAGAAGACAAAGGAAGGGAAGGGAGCCCGGAAATGATGGGAAGAAAATGGAAGAAGATAATCAGCGAGAGAGGAGAAGATAGACGAAGAGGCAGGGGAAAGAGTAGAAGAAGGGGCGGAGGACACGACCAAAGGGGTGGTCGTTTGAGTCACTCGAGGAGGGGAAGAAAGAGAAGAAGAAGGGACAGAAGGGACCTCTGTGGTTGTAGCAATGCTAAAATCCTGAGTGGATGAGCGTATGGGACTATCCTCCGCTGCTTCTTTCTCTGGTGAATCCAGAGTTATTACCTGTTCTGGTGCTGTGGAAGGAGGACTTCTAGGGGCTTCTTCCTGAATGGTGCTAGGTTCACCTTCTGCACCTTTGCCTTTTAGCTACTTCTTGGACCTTGGAGGCGCATTGCCCAATGGGGAGGTGGTGAAATCTACCCCGAGGTAGATTAGCCCATTCATGCGGCACCAGTGCTCTGTTCTGCGCATAGTCTCCTTGACCCTCTCCTCAATTGTTTGAGGAGCTTTGCTTCTGTCAATGGCCGGGAAGGGCCAATCATCCCCTTCTATGTCATTATACACCTTGTCTACTTCATCTTCCGTAGTTTGGAAGCCTTTGGGGACAATGGCCACTTCGTATTGGATAATTTCCGCCAATGCTAAGCGAGAATGATCCTTTCTTCTGAGTTCCACCTCGTGGATGACGTCAATGTAAATATCCTCAATTTGAGGGACATGGATTGGATCAAGCTTAGCCCTTGGCAGGCAGCTCCTTGGGTCAAAGGTAGGCCTGGCTGGGAAGTCATGTTTCAAATTGAGCAATTCCAGCTCTGCAAACATTTCCTTCGCCTTATGATGGGAGGAGCATGTGTACTGGCCCACTGTGAGGGGGAAAAGAGTTCCGCCCTTCTTTCTTTTGAGGCATTTCTCATGGTATGTGACCAGCTGCCTTGATAACTCTAGTAGAATCAGCTTAGGTCCAGCATACCTCGGTAGCCTGGTTGGCTCGCCCAAGAAGTGACCGCCCTCAGTAGGTAAATGTGGGAAACTGGGTGAATAGGGCCCCCCACTTCTCCACAGTTGACACAATGTTCTTGGTTGTGTGACCATGAGTTAGATTTGGCCTCAACAGGCAAATGATGTGATAGAAGAAAGCATCATTAATTTTGGCAAATTGAGGGATGCTGTTCTCCAGCCTCAGTTCTAGATAATATTCATATATTTTGACCTGAGGCCAAATTCCACTTTGGTTTAGCCCTGGATAATCCCTTTCCAACGCTGCAGCGTAGACTACGTAGGAGTTCATATGGAACACTCCCGTTGTGGCGAATTGTTGTAGCTACTCATAGATGGTGCTACTTATTATTTCTCCCCAGCAAAAGCGCTGCTCAGGCACATTATTATTCATTGTTTCCAAGTACCTCAGCATCCATTTATGGAAGTAGTGGGCGTCAGAAAGCCCGAAGACCCTGCTCAGGAAAGTAATAGTATTGCTGAGCTCTTCTGAGAAGTCACTGCGGTGGATGATTTGGGGCCACCGGGTTACCACCTTCTTGTTTTTTAGGTAGACTTCGTTCATTAGTTGTGTGCATTGGTCTTCATTGTCTTCCTAGGCCTTGATGCACTCTTCTTGGCTGACGGCCACAAAGTGCCGGTGGTGAGGGATGCCGAGCATTATCTCAAAATGACGGGCAGTGAGGTTTATGATTACCTCACCCTTGCGGTTTTCAACACATCTTGTGTCCTTGTTGTAAGACTGTGCAATCACCATCATGAATTCATTGTTGACGGCACTGACGGGGATTCCTCCGGCGAAATGCAGGGCACTGCCTATTAATTTGTCCATCCACGGACTTCTTGTAGCCCTCTAAGTTCTAACCCAGAATTCTTCCATGTCAATGTGACCCAACTCTGAGTCCCTGACATCCATACTGCATTCAGCCTGTGATTCAGGCATCTTGACCCTTTGATATTTGTACTTCATCTCCTCCTCTGTAAGCTTAGCCTTTCCTCTTAGTTTGGTGGGTCTCTTGCTGGATGTAGACATATGTTCTTTTGAACTCAGTTGCTGATCTGCATGAAGAAGAAGCGAGACCCAATCCAAAAAGGTTGAATTAGCCATTTGATCTTCCATCGGAATGTTAGCAGAAGAAAGAGTTAGAGATTTTAAGGCTCAGGGCGCGGGGCGCATGAAAACTGCAGCTAACAGGGCTAAATAGATAGGGCGCACAAAAAAGGAGTGCTGTAGAGGTTAAATTGGCGCCAAAGGCACATGGCGCATGGATACTGCATATTGCATTTGATATAGGGCACATGAGAATTGTGTGTTACATTGGGACAGGATGCACCCAAGGGAATATGGCGTGGCACACGAAAAACTCACACAACATGGTGTTATTGCAATCGGGGATGCGCCTGCGCCTTTATAGCTTCATACTTAGCGTGGAAAAAACTTCTATTGCATGGAAGCTGGGTGCGCCATGGGCGCATGGAAAAAGGATGCAACAGGGCGGGTAGATGCACCATGGGGGCGCAACTGTTCTTAGTGTTGCAGGGGTTACAGACGCGCTAAGGAGGAAAAATAGAAAACTAAACTCTTAAAGGGGGTTTTTTACATGATTCTTAGATTTCTTCTCCTCTCTTTTTTAACATGCTCAGTGGGCAAACGAAACGGTTAAAACCAAGAGGATTACAACCACGGTTTCAAGAAAATGACCTTCTCCAGCAAATCTGGAAAGAGGAAGGATAGCATGGGGGACAGACAGCAAACGGAGGAGGCTAGGCCAACATATTTATATATAAACAACCACCCAACAAGCAAGAACCAAACCAGGAACACACCAGGAACTGAAAGCACAAAACGCACAGAGAGAAATAACACCTCTTACCTGGATATATAGCAAAAGTTTGCAACGGGTCCATAGGATGATGAAAACGACGGAGCAGAGGCTGACAAGTTCAGAACGATCACGTGCTCAACAACGTGAAAAATGACATTGGGCGCGCAAACCATATATATATAGAAAAACTGGTCATAAATGCGCCAACCACTTTTTCAAAGGCGCATGAGATTTTTTGTCGACACGGGAAGGGATGCACCCTTTGGCGCATCAAAGCATCTGCCAACATGAGATAAAGCACACCCCTGGTGCACCAAATCTATTGTCGACACAGGATTATGTGTGCCCTTTGGCGCACCAAAGAGCGGCGCAACACAAGTTGTACCAACACAAGCGCATGCGCCTTGGTGCACGCAGTTAAGGTTAAACATTCTTTGGCGTATAAAAAGTTGTGTTGACATTGAAAACCATGCGCCAAAGGATTTTAAGGGGGCGCATCAAAAATTAGTGTTACAAGGATATTTCATGCGCCCAGCCAAAAAAGGCTCAGAAAGACTAAGTTCGAAAACTAGATTTCCTGGGAAGGGATTTTACAATGTTTCAAACGCGAGGGATCCCTAATGAGGGATCGAAACAAAATTTTCCGTATGGTTATCGGTAAAATTGCCCTTGTCAATTTTGCGCGATAACAGGGATAATCCTATTCCTATCACCTATACAATCAATTTCGAATGCACCAACAATATGGTTGAATATAAAGCTCACATTTTAGGCCTCCAAACAACCATCTTACTTGGTGTCCAAATCCTTGACATGTACGAGGAATCTCAGCTCATTATTAATCACTCTAAAGGCATCTATCAATGTAAGAATGAGGTCCTTCACACATGTATAAAGATAATTTCTGACATCCTTCTTAGAGCCTTTGATTTCTACACCATCCAAATCATCCCTCGGGTCATCCAACCACTTCATAGACACTATGGATTCTCTCGCATCTCTTACTGCTTGGTCTACAGAAGAGTTTAAGCTCTTTGTAATCATTCACCACCTTAACAAACCCACTCATCTTAGTGAATTATCTCATGTCAATATTATCAAATTTAATCCTTGTGATCTTTGGTATTCTCAAATATTCAACTATGTTTCTCAATCAATCATCCCCTCTAACCTATCTAAAATTTGTAGGAGGTATTTTATTGAACTTTCTAATCAATATGTCATCCTTGGTGGATTTTTTTACAAGCATAGCTTTGATGGCATCTTGCTTTGTTTCCTTAAATCTAACGAATCCACGTGTGTTATCCAAGAAGTCCATGACATTATCTTTTGTGGTTGCTTTAGTTTTTTGTCCATCACCAAGTGGATCCTTCGCATGGGTTATTATTGGCCCTCTCTTAATCATGACTAATTTGAATAAGTTATGAAATGTGTCAAATGACAAAAAAATTCTAATCTAGTCCGCATTCCTATTCAGGACTTACATCTGGCTCAGGACCTTTGGCCTTTCTCACAATGGGGACTCGACCTCATTGGCCTCATCAATCCACGTTCTTCTCATTTCCATAATTCTATCATCACTACTACCGAATACTTCACCAAATGGGTGGAATACATTCCACTCGCATCAACCAAAGCTAATAAAATCATTAATTTCATCTATCTGTATATCATTTTCCACTTCGACGTTCCTCATAAAATCATCACGGAAAATAGAAATTCCTTCAAAAATAAATATCTTAAGAATATTTATGACTCGTTTAATATTAATCTTATCTTCTCTTCTCCATACTATCCTAAAGCTAATGGCCAAGCCAAAGCCACTAAAAAACTCTTCACAATATCCTTGCCAATGCTATTGATAAATCAGGTCATAATTGGTATGTTCTTATCCCCTTTACTCTTTGAGATTATTGGACTAGCATCCACACCTCTATGTGTGCTACTCCTTTCTCTCTCGTCTATGGCTTCAAGGTCATTCTTCGTCTTGAAGTCCAAATCCCATCCTTGCATGTTTCTCTTCGTGACTTCTTTTCTGATGAATATTATCACCAAGAAGGTCTAGCAAAACTCGAGTTTCTATATAAACGTCACCTTCTCACTCTTAAACATGATCATGTCTACTATGACTGTATTAAATGCTCTTATAAAAAACACCTCAATGAATGCGACTTTAACATCGGTGACCTTGTTCTTAAATAAAATCAGAACATCACTACTCTAGAAAGGATTCAACATGAAATTTTTTCTCCTAACTAGATTAGACCTTATATTATCACACATAAGTATGGTTTTAGAGCCTATCGTTTGGATTCCCTTGATGGTAAACTAGAAATGGAACCCCTTAACACATTGCACTTGCGGCCTTTCTATTGTTAACATACTTACCACCATAAAATTAATTATCTCATTGGTCATCCATCCACCATTAACCATTTCCATATTTCATTGTAATGATTTGGAATTATGTGGTCTACCATCACTTTCCTATTTATGACCTTTAATATGGGAACAATGGATTTTCTCATAGCATTTTCTTTATAGAAAAGTTCCCCCTTCTTGGTAATAAGTCCACAATCATTACATCCAATTCCATCTTATTTACCTAATGCAACCACTCTAAGGGTTTAGAGCTTTTGCTCGTACATTCTCTATCCCCTCCTAAGTGTTCAATCTAGCTATCCCCAACTCTTCCATCAAGAGTAAAAAATCTATATTCTCATCGAAATTGGTATCATATCCAAAATAAAATAGATTTCTCCCTCAAAGGACAATTGTTCATGAAAGATAAAATATCAAAAATTATAGACTGATCCGTCGAAGGGCAGCTATCATGCATATCTTATCTTGCCATTTATAAAAGAAAAATCCAAAATCCAAAGTCACAAATAAAAAATGTAGAACACTCCCTCGAAGGATGGATACCACCTCATATTATGGCAGCGAATGCTTCCTGCATTGATCAACCTTCTATATATTCAAAAGCAAAAGCATAAAATTTCAAAAACAAAACTTCAAATAAATCTTCCTGCATCAATCAACTTTATCATCCATCACAAACTTCCTGCATTGATCAATTTACATCATCTTACTCATAGCTAGGGCATAGACCTAAGGGCACCCACCTAAGGAGAACCTATATTCTTGTGTAGGAGTGTCATCCAAACCCCTTGTGTCATGTCGACATTAGGTTTATGAGTCCATTTTCGATGTTTTCCCTTGTGATTCTTGAGATCAGTAACTATTGATCATTATGTGTTGACACCTACTATTGGCTATAAGTGCATTACCTTGATTGGCTCATTTTTTGTTTACTTTAATCTAGTTCGAAGTATTATTTCTTTGGAATCTTTTTAATATGATTGAGTGTCATTTATATTTTTTTTAGTCACCATCTATCAATGTTGCACTATTATAATCTTCTTAATCTAACCATTTCATCCATCCATATGTTTTTAAGTACATCATCAATCATCCATATCATTTATATTTAACATATTTATAAATCCACTACATTATCTATCCATTATTTCACCATGCCTAAACAAATATCTATCCATTCCTAAACACATTTATTTAACACCTATATATCCACCATGATAAATCACATCAAATTCATTATCATATTTTAATTTCCACTATCATCTATCCATGATAATAACATATTCATCATAATGCATCACATTTTTATCTAACATCATCTATATCTAATCCATGGCAATCGAACCCATAGAACCTGCATCTAATGCATAATCATCATAATAAAATCCATAATTATGATAATCTAATCTATAATCCACATCATCTACATAATTCACATCAGAATCACATCTAATCCATAACATTATAATCAAATCCAATGCATAACATAATTCACATCATCATCACATATTATAAATAATCATCATATTTAAATCCATGACACCAAAATCAAACATCTAAATCAAATCCATAATCACCATATCACATATAAATCTAACATGGCATCATCAAAACCATGAATCCAAAACACATGACACATTATGAATCACAACAAAAATCATATATATATATATATAAGTAAAAGTACATATATACATTTTTCACAGGACACTAAGGGTCATGTCTCAATCTAGATACATCATCAAAATAAGTGAACTCCACATTTGAGAGTCTCAAGTCTTGCCCCCTTGGGGAAGATGCCTAAATCAATATTTGGGCCCCATTATCTCCATCATGGCCCCCATCTCATTGTGGTTTTGTCACACTCCTTGTACTCTCAAATGGCATTGGTCATGATGCGCTACTTGTTCCCCACTGCTCAACTATATGTAGTGTATCTCTATGTTTGTGGCAGCTTCGATGTCACAATACGCTCATAGTATTGTGCCTCGGATGCCATTTCTCTAAATAAATCCAGGGGCATAATACTTGGAGGTGCCATCTTCCCTGCTCCATGTGATTTTTTTGGAGCACCACTCTCTGAATCCTCCACTAGTATCAGTGTGATATCTCCAAATATCAATATATAAGCCTCTCACTGCCTCTTATATTGATCCCTCTATTAAATAGTTGTTTCCCTCTCCTGACATACGGTCATGGCCTCATCTTGTGTTTCCTCTCACTCCTAGTGTATTGTGTCCCTCTCCAAGAGGGCTAAGTCACTCTATGCACATAACTGAGATATCTATGTGGAAAATCATTCATCATCACCCTCCTCACCTCTTAGTGTCACATCCACTTTAGCTAGAACCTCCTCCTGCTCATTGTCGCCCTCGTCCCCCTCTATCACCAGCCAAGCTACACAAGTGGTACCTATCCAATATGAAAATCCTACTCCCAATCCTACTTCATCATCCTCATCCCATGGTGCCCCCACCTCCTCCAAAGGGTTAGAGATGTCAGGACTTAGCATATCTCTCTGACTCTCATCTCAATTATATCTAATAGGATATTTACATATTGTTTATACCACTCTCAACTATTTCCTAATTCTATCAAACTAAAAGAACTCTATCATCTCAGGACTCTGCCCCTGTACCCACCTCATTTTCTTCATCCCAATTAACTCCACATCTACTCTAGGCCATGCAAGATAGTCGTTGTATTGAAACCATCTAACTTTCTCTACATCAATATTTTTCAATCTATTTACATATCACTTTGATCCCCTCTCTCTCCTATCACCATGATCCTAGTCAACTCACCATCTAAAAAATCATACCACCAACTAAATGTGGTTGCATGTCACCCATGGTAACCATAGTTGCCTAATCACTATTATATGTTCATAATCCCAACAATGGAGAAGGAACCCTACATCCAATATTTTCCTCCTCCTCTCAATGTACATACACATCTCATGATATATTTTTTCCAATAATGTTGTGCCAAAAGAAAACATTTTCCTTTTATCAATGATTTCCACGACCACACCTTCTAGCATCCATGAAAACCTAGCACACCCTGAATCTGGTAGTGTATAGCTTGAAATCACCATCATCACCAAGCATATCAATCTACTCTTAGCCATATCTCACTCTTATCGGGTCTCTATATGGAATACCCTATATTAGAATGTAATATTTGGGGCATCAACTCCAAATAACCTTGTCAAAACCCCTAATCTACAATCCAATGTGATGGACTATATTTTCTCACCATGTATAGGAAGCCTCAAGATGTGGTATACATCCTCAAGTGTGATGGTGATCTCTCCCTTCCTAAACTAGAATGTGCCTATACGCACATCCCATCTATCCACCAGTGCAATCTTAAGTCCAACATCTCATGGAATATATTGGTAATTAAGGAATCCACTAAATCTGATTATAATCACGTGATCCCACTCAGCATCTATAACATCTACCCTAATCAAGTCATATAATGTTGACATTCTATCCCACTAATACAAGGTATATTGGGCCTGAAAAACTAATAGAAGTGTATATGTTAGATTCCTCATCATTAGAAAATCAAAAAAACAAATTTTCACTCATTCTATCCCTAGTTGACACCAACCCAAGTTGGGTCGGCACCTCCTAGCACGGTTTAACTCACTTTTAGGCTTGGTCGACAGCGATCATACCCAATCTATGGTGACCGCCCCTTGCGCCGACCCCAAAATTTTAAAAAATGTAAAAAATTAAACAAAAACATAAAAAACTACTTTAAAACAAGCTAGGGTTTAGGAACTTACCATCCTGTGAATCCTCTGGTGCTTCCTCGCTACTCCTTCGACCTCCATTTCTCTTAAAATCTCACTTTCTCTCTTTAGCTCAGAGCTCTTGATCATCACTTTGTATAGTGAACATAAGCCTAATCAACTGACTTATGGGGCTTATATAGCCCACCGAACATGGTCATTGTCGACCTCTTTGGGTCACCTTCACTTCAGCCCTAGTCACCACTGACCCTGCTCAGTCATCGTCAACCCTACCCATCCTTTTGATAATTTCTTCTCGTTTCTCTTTTTTGATCAATCCTTCCTTTCAAATTATCTTTTATTCCAATTTTTCCTTGAGTGGTCTTCAAATCACATCCTTATTGTGTCTTATATGGGCTTTATTATGCATCTCATCTTGTATTTTGTAGCTTCCATGCCTTTGTGGCCATCCTCATGACCCCTCTTGGGGCATCATTATGATATCCTTCATCATCTTGCCTTTATGGCCATCTTCACATTCCCTCTTAGGGAACCATTATTTTATCTATTTTGTGTCCTACCCCAGACGTATATTTTTTATTTCTCCTATCGATACGACATTACATTTACCCAACCCCTACCCTTTTTTTCACAACCCTTGTCTTGACCATTTTCACATTTGTTTTTCCATATTTGATGTATGCCTTTGACCCATTTGTCCCACAGCTTAAACATCCATTTGAGTGAATTACCTTTGGATTCCATCCTTTTTTGCAGTCGTGTTTTCCGACTCACAGGTCCTTAGGACATTGTCATAATGTTCATTGAGGCCGTACTTTGTTCCCTATCGAAGTGATTCTGAAATCACTGCCATATTTTTATTTAATTTTTTTTTGTTTATCATCATCTGGGATATCTTATCTCATCATATTAATTTTCTCATCCTTTCCACCCTTTCCTTCCTCATCTATCTCTTTAAAACTCATGATCAACTTCCTTTCATGCCGTCGATCCCTAGTTTGAGGTGGAGCACCTCATCAATCATATTTTCATCTCTTTTCATTTTTTTCTTGTGGCTTTCCCAATGAAAACCACTTGACAAAATGAGGCAAATGTTGACATCAATTTTTGGTATCACTACCCCTCACCCCACATTTACTCTTCATCTTCTTTCATACATACATACCTCTCTTCCTTTTTGAATTTCCTTCTTCCCTCTTAAATTATATTTTTCCCACCTATCATTATTATTCATTCATTAGTCATCCCTAATCATGTTTATTAAATTCTAAACCTCCATTTAATTTATTTTCTCTTCTTAGATTCTCTATTTTATTCTTTCTAGGCCACCATTTAATGATTTCACCTCTCCATGGCCTATATTTAATAATTTCCACATTCACCTACCCATTTTCTCATCCTAATTAGACCTAACTCATTCTAACCCTTCAAATCCCTAATCTTGCTTCTTTTGGGCTAATTTTCTCAAGTGCACCACCTTTCCACCACCCAAATGGATGGATCCCCAACATTTATGGTGACCCATCCAGGTCGCCATCGACCCTATAAAGCCACCCCTATCCCTCCTTTTCTCAAGATACAATTTTAAATTCTTCAATCCTTCTTATGATATTTCTTTCATTTGTTTCTATTTTTACAATTGTTATAGCCCTCTTAGAGTTATCTTTGAGATCTTATGTCTATCTATGGGAGATTTGAAGCCTATTTTTCTCTCTTGCATGCTTGGATCCATTGTTGTAATTTATCACCACTATCATCATCATATCTTGTGCAAGTTCAACTGTCATCAAGAGATCTCTGCCTCAGTCATTCCTAGGCCTTCATTTATTATATATAGGTATTCATTTCAGTCCATCCATTTTCATTCCAAGTTTAAACCAGTCTCAATTACTGTCAAACATGTTTGGTCACCATCAAGCTAGCCTCCATTTTTTCATCCTTTCTACCATTTAGACCCCTAGTCATCTCTTATCTATCTCCATATCCATCCATCCCTCAGATATTTCCATTCAGAATTTATGTCATTTCAGATATATTCTACCAATCCACAATGACCGTTGTCCAGATCTATCTTCATACCATTCATCATTAGTTTCCAATATTTCCTTACATCCTTTCAATCAGATCCAGATTCAACCTATTCTGTAGGTTTCTATCTTCATCTCAAGTCCACTTTTAGATCTAAATCAACTTCAAATCTAGTTACAAGAGGTCTTGTAGGCATTTATTTCTATATTTTCTTCTCATCCATCCCTGGTCGCCATTGACTGTGCTCTGTAGTCTTAGGTTGTCATCGACCGTGCTTTTTAGTCTCATGTTGCGTTGACACATTCGGGTTTTATTTACTTTGCATCCATTTAGATAATATATGCATTTCTATCTTATCTATAGCATTTTAGTTTCTATTTGGTTCAGATTATGCTACATCTAATTTATCAATATCGTATTTTACTTATCTTTCTCAAAATGATGGTTGACATCCATCTTAGGAAGTTTTCACTTCTTGGGATTGATAGTTTCAACCAACCCTCTCATATATCTACTAATCCATCCTCTATTGAGTGTCTCTTCATTTACAGGATATCTAACTCACCGTGGAGAAGGATCTCTTATTTTCACCCTTACACATCTTCATCCCATCTTGAGGTACCTTAAACCCTTACATATTTGGAGTTACTTATTTTATTTATTATTAGTTCACTAATTTGAGCAGGAATGAGGGAATTTGGTCAACATTAATTTCCTTTTTTCCCTCAAATGGCATCCCTTATTTATGGATCATGGTGCATACCCCACCAATAGATCCCTTTGGGCTCTCTTTAATATTGCAAGCCACCATTTTGGCTTAATCAATGTTTATGCATCAAATGATGTGGTAGAAAGGGGTGATCTTTGGCGGTGGATAGCCAATGAAATCCTTGATTTCAATTGGGTCATCGGTGATGACTTTAATACTAGGTTAATTTTCCCATAAATAAATGTGGGAACCTTCTTATGTGATGGACAACTAGTGAAAGGGATGCATTGTTTTACATGCGTAATAAATTAAGGTTTTATGACACAAACACCTCACATTGGCCCAAATTTGAAACATGGTTCAATTGGTCCAATCTTCAAGGTGGATTGGATCAGGTTCTTGAAAAAATCAATAGAGCCATGTTATCCACTCAATATTTTTTGATTTTAACAAAATTTATTCCTTTATTGTGAAAGTGATGCTAGATTTTCTCCTTTCTGACCACTTTCTCATCAGATTTTGTATCACTTGGCAAGCTAAGAGGCACTCTAATCATAAAGGTCAGTATTTTATAAACACAACCTTTATGGAACACAAACCCACACATAATCATATCAACTGATGTGTAGATTAGTGCCCCATCGACGCCATCTTCATAACTATCATCCACCTCTTATGTATAGTTGAACTTAATGGTGGGTAGATGCATTTACTAGGATAATTAGATTCATTAGAATCTATGGGTGATAGCTACCCAATATTTGGCACCACTCTTATTCTTCCACCTCTTCCATTCTCAACTCAGTGGTGGTGGTGCTTGACAAAAATCCCTTCTCTAAAGCTTTGCAACTCTAGGTGGTCAAGCTTAGATAGAAAATCCAAATTTTGGACAACTATAATGGTCGAGGCATGTAACTATGTGCTTGATTTTTATGGCTTAAGGTTGGGGATCAAGTTTCAAAGGAATTTTTTCAATCAATCAAATCCAAACATTACTTTCAAAAAATTTGAGTCATTCATGGTGACAGAACTCATCTCACAGACCCCTAGCTCATTTTACAGGTGCTTGTTAATCATTACAAGAAATTTTTACAAGCTCAAGCTCCTTCTGGAAAATGATAAGTGACCTTGGATCAATGTTTGGCCATGGTGCCATGTAAAATTTCTTAGGTGCAAAAAATTACATGTGATCGTCTACTTTCCCTAGCAAGATTACTGGAAACGGTCATGTAAATGGCCAATGACAGGGCACCTAGTTGTAATGTATTATCCTATAAATTTTACAAATCACTTTGGGATACGGTTGGCCTAGACCTTTATCAAGATTATATGGAAGGGTTTTAGTGTCAGTCATTTAGCCCCCATATTAAAAAAGTGAATATCATCCATAAGCGTGGCCACCCTGAGATGATAACAAATTGACATCCTATTACCTTGTTTGATGTGTCTTAAAATTCATGGTAAAATCTCTTAAAATTTGGTTGTGAAAAATTCTTCCTATCATTGTATGGTCAGAAAAAAATGCTTTCATCTAAAGGTGTTATGTCTTCAACAATATCATTACAGGCTAGGAAGGCATGGAATGGGTACGTAGATCCAGCAAGTAAGCCCTCTTCATTAAAATTGAATTTAAGAATGCTTATGATTGAATTAAATGGGTGTTCATTCTTGATATGCTTCAAGCTCATAGTTTGCGCCCCAATTTCATTCAGTATGTCAATATGATTTTTACACATGTGTCCACCCGTATCACCATCAATGGGAAAATTTTGAATCCATTTTGTATTTTTAGATCCATTTGGAAAGGATACCCATTGTCTCCTACCCTCTATGTTCTTGCAGATGAAGGATTTGACTACTTGCTAGCTAAAGCTTAATATCAATAGTTTTTTAGGGGAATTGTCTTTCCCTCTACTGATAACTCCCAACTAATTAATGGTGATTTTGTGAATGACTCCTTCCTTACACTCATTGAATATGAAAATAAAATAAACAATGTTATGCAGTGCCTCCAAATGTTCCTTTTATCCTCTAGCTCTTCCATTAAATGGCATAAAATGACATGTTACAACTAGTCATTCCTCCTTACACCTCCTTGGATGTCTATGTATGATTAGAAGATGCTCAACCATGGTGAACTGTTTAAATTTCTTCGTATCCCATTTTCCTTTCAGGATTCACCTGCAGAGCTTTGTCATTATGTCATGCAATGGGTGGCTTGAATGTTGGAACATTGGATTACTAATTTGTTATCTTTAGTGAAATGTCTTTAGATATGATCCAAATTTCTTGAATCAATGCATGTGTATTACTCCTATTAGGTGACTTCTAAGAATTTTGTGCAAAAGTTAGAAAAACTACTCAAAGAATTACTTTAGACCAATGCTTACATTGGAAAAGAATTCCATAGAGTTGGATGGGATACTTGTTGCCTCCCCATAGATTCAAGAGGTTTATGCCTCATTGAAATTCTATGTCAAGGGAAAGTTCTCTACACCAAATGGATAATTGACATCACAAAAGGGGAAGAAACATGGAAAGTGCTCATGTGCAATGGAATTGATGAAGGCTCCCCTTATGGCTGTTTGGATTAGAAAGGAAATGAATTTTCTAATATTCTCATTTCCCCCATTCCAATCAAAGTAGTTGGAACTTTTGTACTCAAAATTATTTTGAAAGCCTAGGAGAAGATCAAACCATGGCTCATTTGGAATGAAAATGGCTTATATGATGGCCTTTCATTTAATCACCACTCTCTATGGTGATCTCATTTCATTCAATGCTAGGATCATTGTCTGGTTGAGGTTCCTTGGATTCTTGCACTCTGCATTTTCAAGTGACAAATTTACACCATCCAAGACCTCTTTTACAAATGCACTCAATCTTACCCTCCCTGGCATGAGCTCAAGGATCAAATCAAATTAAATTTCCCTGATCGAGCTATTATTAATGAAATAATTTCCTTTTTTTCATATCGCATGATCTAAAAAAAAATTGCTTCTGTATCATCCATGGAAGATGGATTGGAAGTTATATGTGGACACCCCATTCATGAATTACTTAGTTGGCCATGGTTATTCCTATATCTCACCTCATTTACCCATGGTGAGAAATCTCAATACTTTGTGGGGAATATGATCCTCACCATCAATATGGAAAAGGACATTCGATACTATCTGGTCCATCTATATAGAAACCAAATTTTTTAATTTATGTAGTGTTTTCTTCACCAAGGCCTTTCGTTTGGTTCACCTTGGTGTTTCAAATTCCAAATGACCCTTTCGTGGTCATCTGGAAACCTTGTCTCATATTTTTTGGTATTTTGACAAATTCCAGAAGGCTTAGGATTGGATTCATTCTTTCTTCCTCACATTCCATTTAAAGTGTTTTACTTGGCAGCATGTTCTTTTAAGATACATTCCTCGAATTCCCTAAAAATTTTCCCATATTTGGCATTCTTTTAAAAGAAATGATAACCATATCGTACCAAGCCAAGAACATAGATGTTAAACAAACACCACAATCAATAAGATGAAAGTAATTCGCTAGAATAACTTTACATAAACCTTTACAAACAAATGAGTAGCAACATCATATATTATTATGGAACTCAATGCAATACATTGAGAATGGGCCTTGCTTAAATAGGAAAGGAATAACAATCTAAGAACTATTCAAGGTTGTAGATCAAGCCATAACTCAAGGAAATAACTAGTCATCAAAGAAATAGTCAAGACCATAGATTTATGAGATAACTATACATCAAGGATCTATTCAATACCATAGATCAAGGAAATAACTATACCTAACAACTAGATAATATCTCTTAATATCTAAATAAGATAAAAGAAATATCCACACACATAAGTGGATGAGGATAAATACAATAAAAGTAAATACCTACTCTAGCACCCCCCTTCAAGTGAATCTAGGGGCTAAAATAGAAGTGGCATGTCCACACTATAAGTCCTAGAAACTAGGCCTGATGAGCTACTCATTTACATTAACTGGGAAAAAGGGACACCAAAAGGTACCCAAAACTAGTAACAACAAAGTAAAGAGAGAAAAAACCCACTGCAAGGCATCCCAAAAAGATCGGCTCAAAAAAATTAAACAATGCTAAAGAAGTTTGGTGTGCACTATGGTCTGAATCCACTGTTCGATCAAAAAACTCAAAAACAACTGACACTAGGCTTCACCAGAATAGCTCCATATAAGGAGACTATCAATGGAGTGTTGTCAAAAGTGTAGAAAACACCAAACATAATTTCATCAACTATTGAAAATAGGTGTGTCACAATCCAAGAATAATAACCAAAGCAACAAGGCAAGGAAACAAAATCAAGAGTTTCACAATCTAATAAAATCCAAGGTAACAAGGAAAGGACACAAAACCTGAAGAAGCAAGATAAACACCACACCCTCCCATACTGCTGAATGGGTGGAGGGACACTACAAATCTATATGAGTTGTTAAAACAACTACTCAAACACTGAAAAACTAGCACTGGACTGCACCAAGATAGATCCCCCAATAGATAGTGTCAACATGCCAAAAGTGTCAAAAATACAGATACAAAATCTCTCAATAAAGAGAGATACACTACACCTGCTAAAGAAAAATGATCAAAACAAGAAGCATCATAATGCAGAAGGTGTAGAAAGTGGAGCAAGAGGTCAAATGGTGGAAGAGCCATGCCTATAGAGTCCTCTTAACTAATTCCTATGTCACTGCCACGAATGATTAGATTTCCACCCCAAATCAACATGGATGGATGAAGAAGATATCTACATATGACTTGGTGTAGAATACACAATGGATGTATGCAAAAGAACATGAGAATGTGTGTCAGGTTGATCATGTCTGATAGATGAAATCTCAAGTTTCTAAATCCTGAGTGAAGATGCAGAACTCATGTGTTGTTCATGATCCTCAAAAAGAGTCAAGCGAACAAACAAAGGAGCTCTATCAATGTGTGATCCCAATGAAATATCTGCATGAAAACCAATGTCATGGTGAGAATTCCACTTAACATGTGGAAGAGGGGAAACAATACCCTGTGAGTGTCTGCTAATACCTCTACCTGTGAAACCCATAAAATGAAGCATGCAAGAACTGAATGCAGTGATATGCTTCTCAAAAAGGTCATGCAGTTGAGCAGAAATAGGATACACAACATGTGGTACTGTAATAGGCACAGATGTGGAAGAGCATGTAGTAACAAGCCTCACAGGTTTAGAAGCATTAAGAGTAGGAACATGCTCAAAGACTAACATATCAATGTCAGTGGGTATAGGAGCAATAGCTGCAAGTGGACTAGGAGCATGGATATGGCTGTCCACAATATCATGGTGATGCTGTAGGCTAGCAAGTTGTTGCTGTAGGGAGTGGATTATTGTATCCTTATCATGAATGAGTGATTGTAAAAGAGAATTTCACTTCTTGAGAGATTTATTTTCTTCCACAAATTTTACAATATCCTCTTTAAGTCGCCATACTTCAGAGAAAAGCATATCATTCTCAGAATCCATGATAGAGAAGAATGTAACTCCCAAAAGTTTAGAACGTCGGGCTCAACCCAAATTGCATTCACATTTGATTGCAACACTCCTCCATATTTAGCACTTCATAATTATAGTTCAAGTATAAAAATAAATATTTCCAATGGAAAGAGCACAAAAAAAAAGCACTTTTGCAAAAGATAGCACTCAAAACTGAGTTACCGAGTAAAAGATACAAACTTTTCAATATTTTACTTTGCTATTTATTTTTGTTGCCACTAAAACAAAAGTAAAATGTTGTTTCCTCCACCACACAAATAAAATTAAAAGGGGCTGAAGTTAAGCACCTACCAGTAGGAATCACAAGCTTTAAGCCCTCATATGAGCATACCATATGACCAGGGGATAATTTTTTAAAATAACTTTACATAAACCTTTGCAAACAAATGAGCAGCAATATGACCAGGGGATAATATATTATTATGGAACTCAATACAATACAATGAGAATGGGCCTTACTTAAATAGGCAAGGAATAACAATCTAAGAAGCAGTCAAGTTCGTAGATCAAGCCATAAATCAAGGAAATAATTAGTCATCAAAGAACTAGTTGAGACCATAGATTTAGGAGAGAACTAGACATCAAGGAGAGTCAATAGCATAGATCCAGGAAAGAACTATACCTAACAACTAGATAATGTCTCCTAATATCTAAATAAGATAAAATAAATATCCACACACATAAGTGGGTGAGGATAAATACAATAAAGGTAAATAAAGTACCTAGGTGAACATGAGCTAAGATAAATACCTACTCTAACATATTTCAGAGGAGAAATCCTTTTCTGGATTTGGAAAGAAAATAATTCTTCTTTATTTTCTAATATTGAAGATGTCCAACAATTATGTATTCATAAAAAATATGTGGTTATCGTAGATGTATTGCTACAAATTAAAGTTTAGGCTAACAAAGTGGCAATCAAGGTGGAGCATCTTCAAACATTCCTTCATCACTAAGATGAATGCCCTTGTAATGTTTATCATGAACCTTCTTCCCCCTCTCTCTTCTCCTCTCCACATGGCAGTGCCAATGGTCGTCCTAAAGGTGGCAGTCATCGAAGCCACTCACAGTGCTACTCATTTAGCTGAGACCACCAATCCCCTCATAGCCAGCCTTTATAGAGGATCTTATCCTCTCCACCTTCATCTCACCACCGGGTTGAGATGCCCCTACCATCTGGCCAGATTGGTTGGGACTTTATGGTTGCCACTGATCCATGTACTCAGGACAGTTGGAGCCTCTCGCCTCTTCCAGAAAAGTTTCCTAGGTTGTCTCTTTCCGTCTCACCCTCTCAGGCCACTTCTAAAGATACTAAAGAAGGAATCCAACCAGGATCTTTTTTGGATGTGCTAGATAGTGTAAAATACCTACTTATCTCTATTTGGCATCATTAATACCCTCCCCTACAGGACATGAATTTTCAGTCGTGTCTTAGCTTCATTACTTTCTCTGCTCTCTGATGTTTTGTAATCGATTGTATTCTTAGGATTAGTTTTTTCCAATTTTGAAATCGTGGTTTTGGGGTGTACTTCTATACCACTCAATTTTTTGTAATTATCTTGTATCATTTTACGTTTTAATATAATATAAGATCATATTAATAAAAAAAAGTACCTTATAACATGGCATCCATCTAATGACATCACTATGTTGGACATGAAATAAAAAAGAAATAAATAATTGTCTCCAAACTCAACTATATGGCTAATATATTATTATTTATTCACGGAATTCTCCAATAAAAAATAAAACAATTCTAAATTGTGGGTAGATGGACATCAAATTTAAGTTTCCTTGTGAAATACATTGATAGATATCAATTTCAAGGTTTATATGTTAGATTCTTTACATACAACATTGATTAGTAATTCCATTAAATTTTCTTCTAATTTCTCATTAATATGTATTAAGTGGCATCAATTTTGCATCATTGTGGCATTCTATATTAAATATATTTTGTAAAAATGAGTCCAAACATTATCATGTGTCTAATATATTGTAATGATTTTTGATTTCCCTCTCTAAGAAAAAGAAAAAAAAGTGATGGTAAAAAAAGCTTCAAATTAAAGGATGAATTGTTATATGATGGTTAAATGGATATCAAATTTAATCTAAGAATTACAATACTAAATAAGAGCTAACAAAACAAGGAGAAATGACCCAAGAAACTAAAAAAGTATATATGTGAAACCCTATAGTGCAAAGAGAGTTAAAAATAACTCAGTTGATTTGAAGAGCTTGTTGGATTATGTCATAGAGATGGCTAGATAAATAGGAGGAGGAAATTACTATGTTGATGTATAGAGAAGTGCAAATCTGAGCGATTTGAGTGGACTGGGGTGCATGGATAGGTATAGGGGCCCCTATGGGCACCCTAGTATGAGATATGGGTGCCTTGGTCTATGAAAAATCTCTGTAAATCTCCTATGAGGTGTCGCTAAGTGATCACCTATGTTTGCTTCCTATTGTAATAGCTTTGTTTGATTGCACGATATGTTGATGGAAATAAAAAATGAAGATGATACCTATAAAACCCCAAGACAAGCATCAAACTCCTAAAAAAAGAAAAAATCATATGAATGGGTTCAACTGTCCTCAGTGGCCATAATGGTGGACTTGATAACTGAGCATTGCACTACATCTTAGACCCAATGTAGTTCTATGTACTTATGTGTGTAATCATTCCCTAAGTTCTCTTGTGTCAATCACACTTTTTTAAAGTAGTGAGCAATAACTATCTGTAGAAATGTAATAGAATGGTGGATGGAATAGAATAAACTTCCCTCCTATGCAGTGTGATGTAGATGAACCAACCTTTTGCCTTGTGATGGAAATAGATGGATGAAAATAGAGCCTTTGATGGATGCAACCTTAGGTGATGATAATAGTGTTTATTTTTTGGTCTCTCATTATAGTCTTATAACTTTATATTTATATGGTTCTCTTATTCTAATTTTGAAATTAACCGAGAAGATGCTCGCCACCAAAAATATAGAATGTTCAAATAGCTAGAAATTTCCCAAAAAGTGGTGAGAAAGTTGAAAAAAGATCGGGGCACCCCGAATGGGACCAGGGCACCTGTGGGCACCCTAGTACTAGCCTAGGCAGCCCAATCACCCGCTAAAATGACACAAAACAAAACAAATAGACTGGGAAAGTATGTACTGAAGGCCAGAATTGACAACAAAAAAGCAAAGTAAAATGGCCAAAATATGGGGGTTAATTAGTACTTTCTTCTCTCAAAACCCATACGAATAGTAGTATGAGATTGGGACTAAATAATTACTTAAGTGCATGATTTTGTGTTTACATTTTCCCCCACTTTATGTTGGCGAGTGAAACACTTGGAAATATAAAGTAGATAGAGATGCGTACTTGATGTCCATGTAGAGTGATGTAAAAAGTGTTTCGATGGACTAGATAAAGCATGGAATGAGAAAATAGTTAATCATGGAAACTAAAGATGAAATATTTTCAAAAAGTGCTAAGAGTGAACCTATGGTGGAAATGCTTTTGTAGTTTCTAATGTGTGTGATGTACTTGCATGTTAGTATGAGGTGTGTGCCACCAAAAAATGTTTTTATTGTTGATTCCATTGTTGTTTTTATTTTTGTTGTTATTGACTACTTACTTTTCATACGGTCAGACCTACAAGGAGAAGACGATCATGTAGTTAAATACACATGTATATGTAAAAATTGCATGCATATAGTAAAATGACTATAAATGGAAGTATGAAAATGTAAAAGGAACATGTGCACCTAATCCGTGATGAAAGAAAGGGTGTTAAAAAGGATATCCTATAACTGTGAGTTTTTTGGGTGGTCTCACACAAATATAGCTGAAGAAGTGTAGGAAAAAAGCTGCATTAGTCCCCAACCTATAACTACTTACCTGAGAATAGTGTGAAGAGATATTTGTGCTACCTAGTTTTTTGGATGATCTAATGTTGATGTCCGAAGAAGTGTAGGGAGGAAATCCGTTGTATCCTCCAATCTATAACTTCCCCTAAGAATGCTAAGGATAACCTGTCTTATAAAATTTGGTGTGTACAGGGTTTGTAGACTAGTCTGAACCCACTCACTATATAACCCAAAATGCACAGGGTAGAAACTAAACTAGATTGGCATAGAAGTATTGTGTAGTATGTAAAACCCCAAATGATGCCCCCATTTTTGGGGGTTCATACGACATCACTGATAGGAGAATGCGGCCCCAAAAGAGGACCAACCACATAAATTGTGCCCTGCAGGGGGAGGGAAATGTGTTTGGTAGACACCATGGCACAAAAAATAGGTGTTAGTATGAACAAACATGCATGTAAAAGACAAGTGTACACTACGTAGACAATGTAGATGCTAGAAAGAAAGTAAGAACACAAGAAGACAATAATAGACCACCAAAGCAGGTTGCAAACATGGGAAATCAATCACGATATTGCAAGACACGCAAGTCCATAATGGATGCATACAACAAACAAAGTGTGCACACCAAACAAAGGGCAAGGCCCGTATAAAATAATAAACAAGATAAAATAATAGCAAACAAACAAACATATAGCCATTGAAGCAAGTATTGCTACAAACAAATGATGTACATGAAGCACCCGTTAACATGTTAGAAAGATAACCCAGTATGTCAAAAGCGTGTATAACCACGTAATGAAAAGTGGTAAGTGCAAAATAAAACAATAACACCTAAAAGAGATGAATTTGGATGCCCCTAGTAACCGTTTTAGGAGTGGTAGGAGGTAAGCATCCATGACATATGTAAGATACATTGTCTCTATGATCACAACTAGAAGAAAGGTGTGAACGTTCATGTGTGTATAGTAAATATAATGACATACAACAAAATCTATCTAACATGAGTAATAAGCAAACATGAACAAGTAAAGGTAAGCTAAGAGTATAAGCAACCAAGATATGAAACATGATGTTGATGGATGGAGTGGAATGCAAGATGGATGATTGGAGCCACATGCCCCCCTGAGTGAATGGAAGTTGTATGTAGAAAGGTTCATTTGGTTTTCCCCCTCAGTAGTCAAGAATGAATCATAAATGGAGAGTGTGTCAGTCGGGAAATGGTCAAATAGTGGGTTGTATCTAGCGTGATTTGTGATTAATGTGTATGTGTGATGATCATATGCAACATGGACGATGATGTGTGTACGTGACCCTTATAACTGAAGCGTATATCACGATAAGATGATCAAGAGAGTGATGATGTAGCATAAATCGTATATCACTATAAGATGAATAGAGGGATTGGAGATGTAGCTTAAAGGCGTATATCACTATAAGATGAAGGAATAGGTGACCATTTATTCTATGGAATATGTCACTAACATAGTAATGTCACGTGTGTGTATGATAAGGTCCATTTTATTTTTAAACCCTCAGCAGTCAAGTATGGACTGAGAAACTACATTGTGTCATAAGGGAAGTGATTTTAGCATGTATAAGATGATGTCATTATATGTAATGATGATAATAAACGGCCATATGATGTGTAACAATGTGTAATAATGTGATAGAATGTAATGCAAGAGGTGTAGATAGTCTAAGTAGTGTGAGATGTGCGTTATGCAGTATGTAGAATGAGTAAGATGTAATGCTATACTTGTAGACAATTAGGGGTATGACATATATGTGATGAATACTAGTTTGATGCCCAGATTATGTCAAAATGTATAGATGATGTAATGCAATATGTGTATGTAGACTAAAAATGGAACATGCGCAGTATGCAAGATGAGAAGCATATGAATGTGGACCCCTAAGAGTGTGATACATATATAATGACGACTAGTATTTTGTACACTAAATGTAGAGTGTAAGATGTAAGATGTAAGACATATGACACTAGATGTGTGAAGAGACGCAGTTTTTAATGCCTATTTTGCAGTTTGTGGGGTTCATGTGTAGTATGCATTCAACAGTCAAGTGTGAACCAAAGAACAAGAGTGTTCCATTAGGTAATGATGATAGGAAAATGAAAATTGTAATACAAAGGACTATGTGCCTAGTTCTATGATGCGTGATGCATGTGACAATGCGAAGTATGATAGATGTGTCCAAGATAGGATATTTGGTGGGGGAGAATGTATATTTGTTTACATGCCCCCCAAGTGTGTGAAGATGGGGAGCATGAATCATGTACCACTCATCGAGGAGATCATCAGTTTTCATGGTCAAAGTCCTACTGGAGCAGCATCATAAACCTGTTGATAAATAGAATGAGGTGGGTCATACAAAGATCCATTGCAAAATAATGTGCATACACTCATTGCATACTCTTCATCATTTAATGGTATTGGTGGACAGCCATGTGCATGCCAATGAGAAATATTCGAATTGTAATTAGGAAATGAGTCATTGGTAATAGAAATATTACCAAATGGCATAGGGAATGTGAGTGAAGTATGGTTTGTGTCTAAAGTAATACCAATATATTTAAGCCAAGATTGTCCCAGTGTGAGTGGATAATCGTGAGGGGTAAATGCAACAAATATTTTCAAATGAAAAACACGCAAGCCATAGGTGGTTGTAATGTGAAAATAAACATGATAAAGATGTGGTGAATGTGGAGGTGGTAAGATATATTTAAGTGTTAAACTAAGTCTAGTTAAGCCCTCAAGAGTGAAAATAGTATATGAGGAAGCACAATCAAGTGGAATATTATGCCAAAAGGAGTTTCCTACAAGAAGCATGCATGTGAAAGGAGGTGACGAAGATGCAGGCCACACAATAGGAGATAAAATAATTTCAATAGTATTAATAGATCCTTGATAAAGTATCATAGCATTAATATAAGGAGGGGTCTTAAACTTATATTCACCCAGTCCATCAGCCACAAATGTGCTCTCGAAGTAATAATCATCTATGTCAACCAGTGTGAAATTTAGTTAACCTAATGCTTCATCGATTAGTTTGATAGCATTGCCTTTATCATCAGAATCATTGGTCTTAGAATTCTTGTGTTGTGTAACATTATCAAGTATATTGGTAGGTGGCATAGAAGGTGGAGTTACTGAAGGTGACTCGATAGGTGAGGAAGGAATGTTGATAGGAGGTGATACCGTAGGTGAAATAATAGCTTTGGTGTAAGTAGAAATAGTTGGAGTATTTGTAGTGGAAGAAGAATATTGTGAAATACTATATTGACCAATATCATATGTGTCAAGACTACTATATGGAATACATTGCGAAGGTGGAATGGGCATAGCAGTAATAGGGTCTATGTGACAATAATTTAATGGCTCTAGATCTACAGTAATAGTATGCTCATAGACATCATGTAGAAATTTAACACACTAGTGAATAGTAGATGGAACACCTTACATTGTGTGAATCCAAGCTCTACCTAAAAAGAGAATGAATTGAAATGAGGCATCTATAATATAGAAATAAGTGAGAATAGTCTTAGCCCCAACCCAGATATGTAATGAAATAGTTCTTAAACATGTACGAGTGGTAGATTTATAGCCTCAGACGATAGTAGAATTCCTAGAAATAAGAGTATCACTAATACCCAGTTGCTTTAGAAAAGAATAAGCACATAATTTGATGTCTGATCCATTATCTATAAGCACCCATTTAATACAAGTGGTGCTAATGAAGACAGTAATGAGTAAAGGTGCACATGGATTGTTTCTAGTAAAAGGTGATAGATCTTTGTCAGTGAAAGATATTTCATGTGGTAAATTAAGAAGAGACTGTATGAGATGTGTAAAGGCCACCACAAAATTATCAATTTCAATATGAATAGCACAAAGGGAAGCTTCTAGTGTGTTATGAAATTCTTGTGCATTACGTAATAAGTCGTAAAGAGAAATCTTGGTAAGTGTATTTTTAAGTTTCTCAGTGATGTCATAGCCCTTAGAAGCAGTAGGAAGATTTTCTGAAGCAATGGGTGGAGGGATAGAAGTGGGTGGAGCTATAGGAGGATTAAGGTGAGTAAGAAGAGTAGTAACTACATTAATAGATGGGTCATCCCTAGGCGTAACAAAGTGAGGAGGATGTTGAGTACGCACACGCATAAAATCAATAGCAGTAGTAATTATACTTGAAACCTTAATAGGTGCAAAAGTAGGATAATAAGATTGAGTCATGACTTGATAAGGTGAATAAATGATCAGAAGATAGGGTTGGATACGTCAGGTTCACCAAAATTATTAACTAAAATGTGGGATAATGATTAATTCTATAGTTAATCTGATATTAAGGACATCATTAAATAACAAGTGAATGTATAAAGAGAATGACCCAAGTAACTAAGAAAGTAGATATGTGAAACTATAAAGTGAAAACAAAGGTATAAATAACTCAGCTGATTCGACGAGCATGTGGACTGTGTCACAGAGATGGTTAGAGAAATAGGAGGAGGAAACAACTGTTCCAAAGTCTAGAAAAAGTGCATATCCAAGAAATATGAGTGGACTGGGACACCTGGGTATGTACAGGGGCACCTATGGGTGCCCTAGTCTGAAATATGGGCACACTTGGTTTGTGAAAAGGCTTTATAAACCTCCTTCAAGTGTTGCTAATTGATCACCTATGTTCACTTCCTACTGCACTAACTTTGCTAGATTGCACGATATGTCACTAGAAATTAAAAATGAAGATGAGACCTGTAAAACCACAAGACAAGCATCAAACTCCTAAAAATGGTAATTCAGTGATGAAGGTGTTAGAAATACCTCAGCTACCACAATGGTGGACTTACTAACTAAGTGTTGCACTACATCTCAAACTAGATGTATTTTTATGTGTGTGTGTGCAATCTTGCCCTAGGTTCTCTAGTGCCAGTCGTACTTTTTGAAAGTAGTGAGCAATAACTGTGTGTAGAAAATTTAATAGAATGGTGGATGGAATAGAATAAACTTCCATCCTATGTAGTGTGATGCAGATGAACCAACCTTGTGTCTTGTGATGGAGCTAGGTGGATGTAAATGGATCCTTTGATGGATGAAACTTAGGTGATGATAGTAATGCTTAGTGATTGGTCCCTCATTATGGTCTCATAACTCTATATTTATATGGTTCTCTTGTTCTAATTTCATAATTAACCCCGAACAGACTGACCACCAAAAATATAGACTGCTCAATTAGTTAGAAAGTGCCTAAAAATTGGTGGGAAATTCTAAAAAGGATCAGGGCGCCCCGACTAGGACTATGGCACATGTGGGTGCCCCAGTCATGGCTAAAATGACACAAAATGACAAAAATAGATTGATTAAGTGTGTGCTGAAGGTCAGCAATGATGAAAAAAAGTAGAGTAAAATGGCCAAAACATGGGTGTTAATTAGTACTTTCTTCACTCAAATACCATATGAATAGTAGTATGAGACTAGGTCTAAATAACATTTAAAGTGCATGATTTTGTGTCTACAGTTTAGAAACATTGGTGATAACCTATAATAGATTTTAGGTTAGCATGTTGTAGAGATAGAAATTAGTTTTAGTTGCTAAATATATTAAATTAAAGTTATGTAATTTAAATACATAAATATAATAAATAAACTTTAATTATATAAATGTGGGGTTACCTAAAACATTAAGAATACAACCTTATTGTTTTATCAATTCTAGCATGAAAAATGGACTTACATTTCATATTAGCACATAATGTTACAGATTATTACCAAATTGATTAATATATGGAAACATTGGTGATAATTTATATTAGTTTTTAGGTTAGCACATGCTAGATATTAGAACGTAGTTTTAGTTTACTAAATATTTTTAACTAACCTTATATAAATGTAAATACATAAATATGAACAAATCTATTGTAACTAAACAAATAAGGTGTTTATAAAACATAATATGATGATTGACGTGGGGTAGATATAAAAAACTAGTTTAGTTTACTAAATATATTTATCTAACCTTAAAATAAATGTAAATACATAAATATGAATAAATATATTGTAATTAAACAAATAAGGTGTTTACGAAACATAATATTACGATTTTAGATTGATTATAACGGAAAAAATATGTTCTTGATTAAAAGTCTTCTTTTACTTTAACACCTTGCAAGAGCTATGAAAATATCTCCATTATTATCATATCTTTGATGTCTTCAAAAAAGTGACAGTCAATACTCAAAAGTAAGTCAGTAAAGAGTTCAGTTAATGCAAGTGTTCCAACCCTTAACTTTCAAAGCATGCAAAATAATTTATAAATTTGTTAGAATTCTCTCTAAATACTCAATTCTAATTTTTAAAAGGTTATTCTCTTGGAAATTTTTTTTATCTTATTTATTCAATATCACTCTTGTTCCCCGTATCTTCTTACAAAAGTTCAATTTATGATATTGATATTGAGAGCACCAAAGAAATCATGAATTTATAGAATTATTGAATTCAAACTAGGGTCTCATTAGAGTGTAAAATAACATAGAATGGATGTGGAAGGTGAGGATAAAATCCACATATCCCAAGGAATTAAACATATAGTTTTAAAATGTTAAATAGGAAAATTACCATTTCCCTTTTAAATACGTAAATTGCATGATCATTTTGTATCATACAAAAAACATCAATTCTGGAGACCATGGTGAAAACAATGTAGAAGAGAGAATGATAGGAAATAAATATAAGAATGAGTGAAATTGAAGAGAACAGAGAGGGTTTTTTGAAGTGGTTAAAAACAAGGTTAAGTATGTTGAATGCCACATGTGACACAATATAAACAAGTTGAGATTTAAATGAAATAAGGAACACATGCTAACATGACAATAAATTGGACCAAAAATTATTAAAACTATGAGTACACAACTAAAAAAACAATTAATTACTATTGAATTCAAATTACATGTCTAACTTTGAGGGGGGTGTGTACACAAGCACACATACAATTAAGATTTTTAATAAGAAAAATTTACCTAAGAATATTTTTTTGTTGTTTCTTTTCCATAAGTTTATAGTTCTCAAACTTAGTAAGTAAACAATTAAAATTAAAAAATTAATAGGAAATAAAAATAACCTTATCTTTGTATTGGAGGGCTAATAAGATCCTAAGACTAGAATTTTTCCTCATGTGTCTAGAAACACATTCTCCTGCACATATAGAAAAATACATGCAAGTGAACTTGTTTCTATTTAAAATAAAATAAAAATCTAAATAGAAAACAATTGATACTGACACATACTTAGTAAATATACCTATGTGAGATCATGTCTTTATACATGTTTTGGATATGAATTTTATTTCATCTTTCAATGATACCAATGTTTCGAAACCTAATAGAAATATGTATCATAGTGATACCAAGGTATCTAAATTTAACATGGTTATGTCATGTGATGAGATCTAGTGAAGTACGTTGCATTTCGTTATGTTTTTTATTCCATATAAACAAGTGATAAAATTTCTTGAGAAATATATAATAGAGATAAAATAAATCATGGTATATACCTCCCTTTCGAGGTATGAGATGACCGTGTGAATGAGATATCTCAAAAAATAATTTTCATTGTGTGTATGTTAGGAAACGTGAATTATGTATGATTTAAACATAATGAGATAAAATCATACAACATGCATGTTTAATATTTAAATTATAACTATGTGGGATTGAGTATGAACAATGTAAACATCGTATTAGAGTAATATACTAAGTGGTAAAATGTTCACAAATAATAATATAATATGAACTGAACAATATATATATGTATATATATATACACACATTATAATGGATATTTAACAAAATAACAAATGTTTATGGGAAAATATATCCTAATATGAAATATATTCATTAATTGAATAATTACTATTTAGGTAGGGATACACCATTTAATACTACATACGAAAGGAACATAGCTAAAAATATCTCAATATGGAAGTTCCACTTTTAAGGGGACAATAACCAACATCATTCTATAAAATTGAATACTCACTACTTAATTCCTTCTAAACAAAATGACATTTTATCTCCTTTATGAAAATATTTAGTACTAATAATGAAATAGTAAACCCATAATTTGAAGGTGTGATGACTCATTACACAACATAACTTATTTAACAAGTAGGTTGTTTGACCTAACATATTTCACAGATATAGGTAACTAAGGTGGATGTGTATCTTTTTTTGAAATATTCATCGACTTATATGCATCATTATATTGTATTGCTAGGTGAAAAAACATATTGCTTTGAAAAAACAATTTTATCTATTTAGGCTTCTAGTTTCTAAATAATTAAGACTAATGTATATAATTTAGATGATAGGCATACAAAATAAAATAGTTATTTAAAACTAAATCATGCAGATAAGGGGAAACCAAAATCACTCAAAATATAAATGGAAATTATAAAACTTGATTAATGTAAACACTATAAAACACACCTTGTGCATAAGGTCTATTATTCAAAAAATACCAAAAACACTATAAAACACAATAATCCTAAAAAAAATCAGATAATCCAAAAAAAGAAAAGAAAAATATAAAACCAAAAAAATGGGGATAAAAGAAACCTCGTCACTCATTTACTAACCCTCACCCACTCACATTTTATTTTGTCCATCCCACCTACCCATTTAGATTCCCAATGCACGATGGACCCTTATCATCTCACCCATCTAGACACATTACACGGATATGTGTCTCATGCCCCTATGCACTCAAAAAGATAAAACACTACTCAAATACATCATTTCAAGACTCTTAGATACCCATAAATCTTTGTGCACTTGAGTCCATACTTGATGTTTTATTCTTTGGTCGCATATTTTGGTATTGCGGGTCTTGGAGAGGTGAAGGCGGATCAAAACAGATAGTTGTAACTTACTACAACATTGTTTTAACAAAACTTTCCACATAGATTTCAGTCATAATTACAATTAGCTTGCAATCTTTGTGTGATTTTTAGTGAATTAAAACTACGATTGGTCTACGATCGAGTCAGGTATAATTTTTATATACATGCATTGTTTTGTAATTTTTACTCAATAATTTTTTTTTATCTCCTTAAATAGTGAGGAATATAATCGAGGCAGGTCCCCTAACCACCAAAAAAAACTAACATTTCTCTAAGTGTTCTTGTGTGTAGGTTACATATTCAGATCAGGAATATTTTTCCCCCTTTATTCAATAAAGAACCCATGATTGTCCCTCACTTTTTTATGGAAGCGTAAGCCCATTATTTTTAGTAGCATTGATTTGGAAATTGTTATATCAATTATTACATCTTTCAGGTGATCTAAATCTAGGCATACAATTAAATTAATGATCCAATTCAATTTACCTCATAAGACTCTTATTGACACAAAATAGATAATGATTAGTAGTTTATGTATTTTGAGGGATCTTAGCTCGAGAAAATTCTATGTAGAGGAAGATAGATAAAGTATTGTGTTTCTTAAATATAAATTAAGTTGGCAGCATTTTCCAACCTACACACACAATAAATATATCTTCCTAAAATATATTATATTTATTCATACACTACTTCTTGAATACATCATAATTATCAAATATATTATATCTTATACTTTTTTTTACATATATATTATTCAACACATGTTGTTACACTTATATACACCCTTACTATTCTCTATTATGTCTAGACAAGGCCTCTTATAAACTCTTATTTTACACACATCCTCTTTTGATGATATCTCTCAAACCAGATAATTTAAATTCTTGAACAAATTTTAAAGGAAAAGGTTGCATCTTTTCACACCTTAATTATATTTCATAACTCGTATTTTACACTTATTTATATTCTTCATTTTCAATCCATGTAAGACTGTGCATACATACATACATACATACATACATGCATACATACGTACATAAATATATACATAGATACATAAATATATACACACATATATACACACACATATACATATACATATACATATACATATATACACATATATACATACACAAATGTATAGATACATACATGCACAATCTATAGTATATTAGTTACAATACCATACTATATATCACAATGGTGCCATTAATTCATCAATATGTCAACATAAGAAGGAAAATGTCCCTCTGACATGACAATACATAAACCAAGTCCTCATAATAAGCTGTAAGGATCCATTTGGTACAACACATGTCTATATTCTTACTTCCAAATGTCTATCCTTTAATCACCATAAATGTCACTACAATATGTTTATTAATATCAAGGTATTAATGAATACTTCTATAACCTTGATAGTAATATCTTCGTCATCTATTTTTTGGAATATTCCATAGTTGTAATGCTCATAATTTGTGAACAAAAATCATAGATAACTTCATGGTAATTTTTTCTGACATTTAGCATTAATTACTAAGAAAAATAATTTCTACAATTATTAAAACATCATGAACCCAGTCATACACTGATTTAACTTGTATTTAGGACCAAATATAAAGGAAAGAAAATACTCCGAACACAAGAGAAAGTGGAATACAAATAAGGCTTGCAAAGGGGGGATACCATCATATGCACTACACCTTTTACCTCTACAAAGGAATTATGGATATCCCTTGGTTCCTCCAAGATGAAACACACACAAAAAAAATACATCCTTTTCCCTCCACTTAAAACCACCCCTTTTCACTCCACTAAGATTAGACATGTATTCCCTTGGTTCCTCTAATATAGAAACACGAATCCTTAGTCCTCCCATCAAGTGACAACCCATTTCCATCCACTAAACAATTATATAGCCTCACCTCTACTCAATAATACATAAAAAAACTATTTCAATTCAACGTTTTCTCGGAAGAGCAATTCAAAATGCAATAGTTAGACCAATAACAGAGAGATAGATAAGTAAGGACCATATCCATAATTTATGGTTTATCTTACACACTTAGTACCATTTGATTTCTTATTTAATTTATTTTTTAGAACTTTTAAAGTACATAAGAGGCATATAACACTTGTTTTGAATTTACTAAGTTGTATTTCTTTTTTAACATGTTTCCCTCTAAGGAAACACCTCACCTTTATTTTATTTAAGAAATCCAAATTTTTACCTATAATCTTTAAGAGGAAGCATTTTCAATTGAAAATTGATTAATAATGAGTCTTATTTAATTTTTTATACAACAAGATACATTTTTACACAAGATTAGAAATGGGGTATTACCACTACGGTTTTAAATTACAATTGTAAAACATTTTGATTTCTAACTATATTATTAACAATTTATGTAAAGGTGGTACCCAAGGTTGAGGCTTGATGGGCTTAGAAACTTGGTGAGGGTCACATGTATATGATCCCTTCCACATGGTCATATAAGATAAGAAGGGTATTATCTCTTTTTATTCAAGATAATCTAGGATGGAGGTTTATGGAGTGGAATTCAAGAATCATCTTACACATATAAAATTTTATGCAACAAGTGGGAAAAAAAGTATTTTTTTCTCATGTGATTTGGTGTCTCACTAAATTTCTATATTTCAAAAACAAAATTTAGCATAGTGATAAATTTTAGGAAACTATTATAGTTCCAAAAGCAAGATATTCCATTTAATGCACTACATGTGTTTCTATTTTGTAATAGATTCACAACACATTAATGATCAATGAGTCTTAATATTGTGATACAAATTAATTTGGATTAATATAAACAAGAAATTAAATAATGAAAATGCATGAGAAAGGGACTCGGGCCATATATGTGTGGCCCGCTTTGTAAGAGTTTACACATTAGTTACTCAAACTAAGAAGTGAATATTAACTTCATTAATTGTTTTATTTTCTATAAGTTACATCTCCTAAGCCTTGGGTTGTAAAGAGAGGGTTTTTACATTAGTTCATAATCAGGGATGTTTAAATCTCGTTAACTTCCACGTTTTACTCTTAGTGTGGTATAATTTCAATAGAATTTGTAATCCAAACGAAATTTTTTATTTGTATTTTTCCTAAGTTGTGGTCTCAATGATTGTTTTTAAAATAGTAAAAATAGTGTTCAAGAAAACATCCAAACATGATCCAAATAAAAAATTTCTAGGGTAAACATTTCACATGACCTACTTAATTAAATCAATAAAAAGTTCCATAAATTTTACTATTGTTATTAGTAGCACTATAAATTAAAAACATGTTTCTCGTGTAACAAGACCCTCTAATTACATTTTTAATACATATTTAAATCAATATTTTCAATTTGTCTTTCAAAATGGATTTATAAAATTTTAATAAAACTAACTATAAATATAATCTTTGAGCAATGCTAAGCATATGTGTTTTTTGTGCAACACCTGCCACATGTGAAAAACACGTTTCAACATGAATGTTGGTAGGAATATCACTTCCCTATCTAGATATAATATCACATTTTTACTTTTATCATTTAGAGAATTATCTAGAGGGGGAGAGGGAGAGAGACCAAAAAATAGAGATATATATTATTATTTATGCACACTAGTCTCATTTATTTTAGATTTCCAAGTTCAAGAGAGAGGAGAGAATAAAATGAACAATAAGAAGAATTTTCCAAGAAAAAATATATCATATTTGAATAGATCATCACATTTAGTAAGATGAAATAAATTTGAAAAAATAAATCTACAAAAATCTTTTCAAACAAAGAGAAGCAATACCATATATTATATCTCATGGAACTCTATTTCATACAATGAAAAGGGGCCTTGCTTGTATAAGAAAGGAAGAAAAATATAAGAACTAGGAAATGTCGTGGATCAAGCCATAAAGAAAGGAAATAACTAGACAACAAATAACTAGTCAAGATCATAGATAAAGGAAAGAACTATACCTAACAACTAGATAATATCCTCATAATATCTAAATAAGATAAAATAAATATCCATACATAAGTGGGTGAGGATAAATAAAATACAAGGTAAATAATGTACCAAGGTGAACGTAATATAGGGTAAACAATCTACTCTAACAAAGAAAGATAGAGCATTCATTTGCATCACACCTTTCAATTTTATAAAATGTTTTAGAGGGATAAATTAGTGTTAACAATGATTTCCATCATAACATATCATCATACAAGGAAGTATTTATCCAATAGAGTCATACATTTTGTCAAAGGACATAACAATCTTCTAGCTAATGATAACTAAAATAACAATGAGAAGGCCTCTAAAAAGGATAGAAAAGTCTGTGAAATAGGAAAAAATAACAAATAACTTGTTTTTTTATATAGTGAGAACATTGAAGAGATGTAAAAAGTAAAATCCAATAACCAAAAGATATTTTTGTTTAAAAGTTTTGTTTTCATTTATGTCAATAGGTTTCACTGATAAAAAGGGGAGAAAGAAAAATGAAGTTATATTGATAGTGTCCTTCATTGTTGTCATGACAAGCTAAGTTACTTGATCTCATTAATGATGTGGCATGGTGTCTTGAGTAGGTATAGTGGTTTGCATAGGTATTTCAATAATAGTTGGATGTTGTAGTGGTGTCAGGAATCTTGTTGAAGGCTCTTGTAGGTGGGAAAGAGTAGTAAATTCATTATGTGATCAACATTGATGATGTAAGCATGATTAAGAAGCCTAGATAGGAGGCCTAGTTAGTAGGATGGTGTGTCATGGTGGTGCATAGGTATGTAGCATCTAGTTATGAATTTTTCAGATCATGGAGATCATGAGGATTAGGTGTAGAAACACTCACAAGTGTCTCAGAGTGTTTTTGTAGGGTTTGGTCATGTTTTCTAGATTTTTACCTAGACCTATTCTTGATCCTAAGTGGCCTAATGAGATGAGAATGAAAAATTTCAGCATGGAGATACAAAGGTGAGAATTGAGAAATGTGTAGTAGGTTGTTCCGGTTGTGTGAGAAAAGTTTCAAGTGTTGGTTTTTTCCTCTACCGAGTTCCTAAAATTGAGAAACCTAGATCGATGTGGTCTCTTTGATGCTCGTTGGAACATGTGAATTATACATGGGAGGATAAGCTCCTCATGGTGGTTGGGTAAGTTTCCTATCTCAATGTTACTGGAATTATTTTGTAGATTAAGGGGAAAATCTTTATGGACAATCGTTAAGAAGGTAAGGTGGTATTAAACCCTAGTTAAGTAGTGAGGGAAAATAACTTTTTTAATCATGCCTAGAATGGATTTTTGGTTAGTGTTTTGAGGTTGTAGAGGACTCCTTCATGTTTCTCAACATGATATTTAGATGTCATGAAATTATGTGGACCCAATAGTAAATGGAACGTTTTTGAATAAGTTATGTTTTCTCTCAGGTTTTACATTAGACAAGGTGAATAAATGAATGTTTGAGGAATTTGAGAATCCATAATACATGCATGGTGTTGTTTCAGAACATGGTTGACCTCATAGATGGTCTTTGATGGTCTATATAGGAAGACTAGTTTTTTGGGTATAATGGTAGTTTTTGGTGACCTGGTTACAGAGGTGTTCTTGGGCTCTTACATTCCAAGTGATGGAATATTATACATTTTTTGATGATCATAAGTTCATGATATTTCCATTCATGTATCACACTTTCATGGTTGAGGTTTTTATTTGTGTTTCAGCTTTATGTTTGAAGACTAGTTTGGTAGGTCACAGACTTAGTGGGGATAGTTGATTGTAATGGTGGATTCATAGCATTATATGATGATGAAGAGGTGTAAAATATTGTTGGATGTTGTTATAATACTTATAAATTATGTCTTAGTGGTTTCATATGTTTATTAAATTTCATGTTGGCTCAAGAAGACTGAGTTTGGTGAGAGGTCAGTTTGGGTGTATTAGGCCTACTTGTGTCCTAATAAATGATTTAATTATGTATATGTTATTTATGACCTTAGGAGATGTATGAATGAGGTATTTCTAATGTTTTCATATGTATTTAGTGATCTATGCTCTACGATGGTTGACCTAAATGTTATGTATGAACATGATTTGTGTATATAAACATGTTCTTGCGACTTATTTTGAATTGAGAGAGGATGAGAAAGTACGAGTAAGAGGGAAGAGAAAATAAGTAAAGGAGGTATTTGTGACCATTAATAGAGGAAATATAAGATGTTAATAATGGTTAATTTGTGATGAGCATATGGTGTTCAAGGTCAGACGATCTAACTAGCTTGGTGAAGAAGCATGTTATGTGAAGAATCCTAGAGGGAAGATTTGAATAATATAGAATAAAGGATGTTTGAATAGGTCTCATTATCACTCTTTGTGGAAAAAAATTCTCAAGGTCAAAAAAAATAAGGTGGCTTAGTTGGTGTTGAATCATCTAGGGGGTTTGTGCCTCTTTGTAGGGTTGGTACTCTATTAAATCTACGTGTTAGTTCTCTTTTGTCGGGTTAGTGCCTCACTAAACTTAGGGGTTGGTGCTCAACTAAATTTGATTTATTGTTTTAATAAAAAAAAAATTCAGTGGGTTTTCTTTCCAATGAGGTTTTCCCACTTAGATTTGGTTTTCATGTGTTCTTATATCTCATTTTCATGTATGGCTTTTTTAATGTTTTGATAATTCTCATTAATAATGTTTGTATAATTAAGTCGAATGGAATGATTGATGAATGTTGAGTGTTAAGTGAAATAATTTTTTAATGGAATGTTGATTCACCCCCCCCCCTCTTAGTGGTTGTGCTTCCAAAAATTGGTATCATATTTGGTCTTCTGAAGAAAGCTTAATAGCTTGAGGTGATCCTTAGAATCACAAAGATGAGAAAACTATGGATTTTTTTGGCAAAAATCTTGAACGAGTAGATAGGTTTCTCAAAGAGTGTCATATCCAAAGAAGATCAGTTGGTGGATAAATACAATCAAGTCTCAGAAGGAAATGATAGGTGTGTAATTTCATTAAATTGATATAATTTTTCATGCAATGAGTTTGGTCATAGAACTATGGACCACAGTCATCACTCCTCGTGGAGAAATGGTATAGATAGGAGAAAATTATTTTTTAAAAACTACAAGCAAAAAGATCATTTTGTAAAGGATTGCAAGGTAAGGGATAGAAGAGCTGAAAAGTCAAAAAAGGTTATTTGTTACAATTTTCATGATAAAGGATGCATTATAAGGGTATATCCTAAAAGAGATATAAGGTTCTCAACTAAAAACATGAAGATGGAGCATGAAAGAAGGTTGTTTTATGGTTGTTTTAAATGTAATGGATTTGTCCATAGGGTAGTTTAATGCAAAGCAAAAGTATAGATACCTAGGTCAGTTAGGGATGATTTTATTAAGTCCAAGAGTCATGGTAAATTGGGTTCTAATGTAGAGAAAGGGTCTAAATTGGAGGAATTTCAATAAATATTATTGTCTGCATATGTTTATCGAGAGAAGAAGAAGGTTGAGCCCATTATTATACAAGCTAGGATTCATTCACAAAAAGAAGAACCTATGATAGTCAAGAATAGCAAGGTGTCTGATCTTATTGGTAAGATCAATAAAGGGCCCAAGATAGTGAAGAATATCAAGAAGTCAATTCAAAAATATTATGAAGATGAAATGTTCCAAGAAAGACATCTCTATTTGACATATATACAAATATAAGAGGAGAAGAAGGATAAATTTTACATTAATCCTAAAGTGCCTAAAAATACTATGAGGTTACTAAAAGTTGTTAATCAATCCCATGAAAGTAATTCAATTGAGAAGGTGATGGAGATCTAAGAATCGCCTGAGTTCGTATTATTCTAAGATCCCTAAGTAGTTGAGATGTCTCTATTATGATTCATAGACTCGTTCTTCATTCATTTAAAGCACCATGGAATGTGTTGGATGTGAAATATCATGTTGAAGACTTGATATTGTTATGAAAATATCAAAAAAAAAATTTAAGACATGTTTGTGTGTTGTTTTGATTTGACACACTCATAAAGCAATGTGCAGGATTGAAGTCCTGTTATATATATTAAGGATGTTGTGTTAGGACTGTTAATATGTTATAAGAGTTATCAGGATTTTTTGTAGTTGTAAGTATCGAAGGTGGAATGAAGGATGTGAAATATGATATAAAACTATAAGAATGTATGTGAAAGATGTTGATTTATGTTGCAGGCTATAGATCATGTTGGTGTCTTAACATATGCGAAATGCGAATCAAGTAAGATTGTTTGAAGAGTTTGTACAGATATGTTGGAGCTATGAAAAGACCAATCAAATGCATGGAGGTATGTTTCCCAAGTTATATCCTTCTATAAGGTATGTATAATGGATTTATCAGTATTTTTACAGTCATAGAGATGTGTTACAAATTTATGAGCTTAAAAACAATATTTGTACACTCAACATGGTAAATTGACTATTTGAAGATGTGTGATAAGTATATTTTGTGCAAAAGGTGTGTTTAATGACCTAATTAAGGTTTGTGACTATGGAAGATAAGAAGTTGGCTTATTTTTAGGACTTTTGAGCACATATAGGTTTGTTTATCATATTGGTGACTTAAAATTGATGTCAGAAGCTAAGGAACATGTTGTAAAGTTGTGATGGTATGTTATCTTGATCTAATCATGTCTTGTCCATGGAGCTATATTGCAAGAGGGTATGATACAGTTGATAAGGATAGACAAGATGTCTAAAAATTTGATTATAAGGTATGTGTGATGTATTATGCTCCTAATTAAAGGAATTGAAGAAGGTTTTTGTATACTATGCTAGATATGAAGTGACATGAAGGCCTAATGGATTTATTTGAGTGTTTCTTTAGCAATGATCAAATGTTTTAGAGTCTTTATAAGTAATATAACAAGAATAAGTGTTCATATATGTATGAAGATCCAAGGCATGATTTATATAGGTCTCAATTTTCACATAATGAATAATTAATTCTTCTTAAGAATTATAGGTCACGACGTGGACTATACAATTTTTTTTCTTACAAATGATATGAAGACCTAAATGGACCTACATGTGGGTTCTTGGAGGTATGATCAAGAAGCTAAGAGAATGAGGAAAAATAAATATGATTATAAGTGAAGACCAGTATGAAGATTTTATCATTGAAGCATCATCATAAAGTAGTTCATGGCATAGTCCTAGTTTGATTGAAGAATTCATGATAGAGACATTCAAATCAGGATAAGTACAATGATTAGTTTGCATTGTTTTATTTTGAGGTGTTATCATGAAGAGGAAAGTTAGCATGTGTTAGGAAGATCATATGTGATAAAACAATTCTAGGTATAGAGTATGCATGGTAAAAACAATGGAATCATAAGAGTTAAAGAGCTAAGTGATTCTTGTAATCCAAGGCTTATGTTACTTTCTTGTCTTGAAGTGGGAAATTTTTTTGATATAAGATGAGGATGTCACAATGAATTTTGTGTTTTTATGACTTGTTAAATGAGGTGTGACTTGTGGAAATCATGAATAATTATTTTTTCTAGCATGGAATCCTTGTTTGGTGTCTTCAAACAATATCTCACATGAAATATTGTTTCAAATTGAGTATGGAGTCGATTGAATAGTTTTTTGTCTATGAGTTTCTCAAGAGGAAGGTATGGTATTAAGGGGAGATGAGAATTTCGTATATTATCTCCATAAGTAGGTTGATGTTCTAATTGATTCAAGAATACATGTGGATAGTGTGACAAGTGTTGATCATGTATAAGTGTATGATTCAGGGGGGAGCTTGGTGGATCTGTTCTTTTTGCATCAATTATTATAATATTTGCTTCATCGCAAAGGGAGTATGTTGACTCTGATTATGAAGGAATAAGGTATGAAATGTTGTGACCATTTCCTTGGCTTTATGGTATAATTGTTTTAAGCACATTTGATACAATCAAGAAGGGAAATGTCTTCTAGTTTAGTTTGAGAATTCATATGTGTTGTCTCTAAAGCAAGTGAATAAGGTATAATTCTATGATGTATTAAGGAAGATAATAAGTCAGGGGGAGTTGTGAAAATGTGTTCATTAGATCCATGAGTTAGATGAGTTGTGCCAATAAGGTATGTAAGGTTTCAAGACATGTTTTGGATGGTGAGAGAGATGATATGTGGTGTATGGAAGGTAAGTAAGTTGTCCACTATTTTATGAATTAATAGAATTTGGTAGTGAATAAGTTGGTCTATTAGCATCAAGAATATTATTGAGTTGATATTTTCATTGGTATCAAGTCATATGGTGATCTATTCAAGGTGAGTGTCTTCATGAGTTCTTGAGTTCATTTGTATGACATTGCTAAGGGGGTGCTATGTTGCTCTAATGTTGTAAAGAGTCAAAACAGAGAAGAAGAAGGTAAAATGGACCTTTTTTATTTTGTTGATGTTTTCGACCAAATCGTGAGCCTAATGTGATGAAAGGAGAAGAAAAAAAGATGTTACATGTATTATTCCTTTTCATTAATGTCTAAAGGGGCAGAATGAGTTGATGGCTTAAGAGACTGAGCTATATGTGTTTTCCATTAATGCATTTTCCATCAATGACAAAGGAGTATATTGTTGGAAATTTTCATTTTCATTGATGTTAATAGGTTTCATTTAAAATGAGAAAGAAACATGAATGTTGATTGGCAGTGTCCTTCATTTTTTTCATGACAAGTTGATTTAGTTGGTATCATTGATGATGTGGCATGGTGTCTTGTGTAGGTATGGTGGCTTGCAGAGGTATTTTAGTAACAATTGGATGTTGTAGTGATCTCATTAAGATTTTTTAAGGCTCTTATAGGTGGGTAAGAGTGTAAAATTCATGAGGTGATCAGCATGGATGATGCAATCATGGTCAAGAAGCCTAGTTAGGAGGATTAGTCAATAGGATGGTGTGTCATGGTGGATCCTACGTATGTAGAAGATAGTTATGTATTTTCAGAGCATTGAGAGCATGAGGATGAGGTGTAGATAAACTCACAAGTGTCTCAGAGTGTGTTTACATGGTGTAGTCATGTTTTCTAGTTTTGCACCTAGACCTATTCTTAATCTTAGGTGGCCTAATGAGATGAGAAGGATAGATTCAACATGGAGATGCAAAGATGAGAATTGGGAAAGGTGTAGTTGGTTGTTATAGTGGTTTGAGAAAAATTTAAGGTGTTGGTTTACAATATGTAGGATGAAAAGTGAATTTTTCCTCTACCAAGTTTCTAGAAATTAAATACCCATCTTGTGATTGTTTGTTTGATTCTCATTAGAACATGTGAAGTTTGAATATGAGACTAAGTTCCTTGTGGTAGTTAGATAAGGATCCTAGCTCAATGTTACTCACATTAATTTTTGGATCAAAAGGTATAGATTTATCAACAATCATTAAAATGGTAAGGTGGTATTAAACCCTGTTTAAACCCTAGTTAAGAAGTGATGGAGAAGAACTTATACAATCATTCAAAAAATGGATTTTTTGACCTTGGTTAGGGATTGAATATTGTAGAGGACTCCTTCAGATTTCTCCAAGTGGTATTTAGATGTCATGATAGTATGTGGACCCCATATTAAATGGTAAGTTTCTGAAGAAGCTATGTTTTCTCTCAATTTTTTACCAGGTGAATAAATGAATGTTTGAGGAATTCAAGAAGCCAAACTACAGTTCTGGGGTGGCTTCAGAACATGGTTTAGCCCTTATATGGTCTATGCTAGTGTATATAGGAAGAATGGTTTCGTGTCCCCCGCTCCACCGACCACATCTTCACCTACACTAATGTTAAGAAGGCCATATCAGTAATGAATTGAAGCAAAGCAACAGATGAGGAAGACTTACAGGAAGAGTTTTTCAAGCATGGGATCAACACCATCAATAGTTATTTGGTAGAAAATTTCAATCAGGTGGTGCGTACTAGATTCCTACAGCCTTGGTCCCACCATAATATCCATCCTATTCATAAATTTGTCCCTCTCTCCAAACCTAAAAAGTACATGACTATTATGGTGGGTCACACTTTCTCCAAGTTGTATATCATTGTTCTCCATTTGTAGCTATATGAGTTTCTAGAGTAGTATCAGTGCAGATACAGAGGATATGTAGGATTTAGGAAAGGGTACCAGACTGTTGATCACATTCTCACCCTTCATGTTATCACTAAGGAAGAACATCATCATTCTTCCAGAGTCTTCTATTGATTTGTGGACTTTTGGAAAGCATTTGACTTGGTTCCACGAGAATCCCTTTTTTAGATACTTAGAGACATTGGTATTTTTGAAACCCTTATTATTTCCATCACTCGGCTATATGAGGAGGTCTTGGGTCACCTTCATACTGTGTTGGGATTTCCGACTTCATCAGGAGCACCATCGGGGTCAAATAGGGCTGCCCTCTCTCTCCCACTCTGTTTGATATTTATATTGATGAGTAGGAATAATTTCTCTGGGACCTCATTCAGGACAAGGAAGGTTTTATTCTTCACCAGGTTTTGATCTACATTATTCTCTTCATAGATGATGTGGTTCTTTTAGCTTTAGCCCTCTTCCATGATCATAGATAGCTTACAGTCAACCTGGGTAAAACCAAGGTTATGGTTTTCAATGTGCTAAAGTCCTTAGATTTCCATTTCTTCTGCATAAGGTAGGAGTTGGAGATCACAAAATCCTAAACCTATCTAGGGAATATCTTCTTTGGAACTCTCTTCATTCTACGCCCAGATATCCATCCCTACATCAATAAGGGGTATGGTTCTGTCAGCACCAATCCAACACTACGATAATTCTCCACCAAGAACTCCTTATGCTATGATTATTTACTAATGCACAGCTTTTAGTTTGGTGGAAGTAATCTGGAAACACAATAACAGACATAACATAAGAATACCATAGACTATGATACAAAGGAATGATAATAAATCTGAAATATAAGTGTAAATTATAATGTCAACATGAAATTGTTACAATCTCACCCATGAGGTACTTCAAGTGTTACTGACCTTCACTTGTCCTTCCAACCATAACTATGGGAGAAAATTCACAATTATACCTCTTAATGGCTTCTTTAACACACCTTCAAAATGATGAATTCCTTTACACACTTATTCAAACAATATTTGTCACTAATTCCTTATATGCCTAAATGAGGGGGGTGGCCTCTCTATTTATAGAACTTTCAGGCTTATCCATCTTATCTCTAAGATAGGATAAGAAAATCTACTCTAACGAATCATATTCCATACCTTAAATATTATCTGTACATGTAAGCTTATCTTTTAAGATAAGATAAACCTTATCATTTCACATGGGTTCCACATTTTTAGACTTTTTTACAAATAAAATACACAAAATATTTATGACCTCACTCCTTGTCCTTATTACCAATATAATATTTCTTATTCCTAATCATGTAGACCCTACTTCTCTACTTACCCTAAACTTTGACATTTTAACATTACCGGACCACTTACAACAAAATATTTACTTTTTACCACAACATTCCTATTATACTTTTGGACTATTAACGTAATATACATTATTGGTAGCATCGTATTGGCAACGCCATTATCTTCTATCAGATGCTACTACTAATTATACTTAACAACACCCTATTCCTAATACATACATTAATGAAATAGAAATTACGGAGGAAAATATTAGTGTCGACATCTTCCCCTTTCCTAGATTCTACTCCATCCTTGGAGTAGAATATTCTGGTGCTTGGAAAATATTTAACTTGTTGTGGCTGACCCATTTCGTAATGGGAGTGCCATCCAATTCCTCCAGTCGGTATGTACCATTTTCATGCACAGCTGCTATTTTGTAGGGCTCCATCTATTTTGGAAGAAATTTTCTCTGTCTTCTTTTTTTGTATCTGGAATCATATACTAGAACCAAGTCATTCACATGAAATGGAGACCAATGGATCTTTTGATCAAAGTATTCCTTCTGCTTCATTTTATTCTTATAGCTTGTATCCTTCGCTATTTCCCTCATTTCCTCTAGTAAATGAAGATGTACCAACCTTTCTTTTACTGAATCACTTTCATCCATTCTTTCATTTTTCATAACTCTCACAGTGGGAATATCAAACTCAATAGGAAGAACTGGATTAATGTCATAAGCCAACTGAAATGGGGAGTATCTTGTTGCTGACTTTGATGCTGCCCTATATGCCCACAATGTTGCATGAATCCTTTTATCCCACTTATGTACTTGCAAGGCTACATCTTTTGCTAGAATTTGACACAACACAAAATTTATTCGTTCCCACCTATCCATTTGTGCTTGGATTGTATGTTGTCTACCTTCCTATGCTTAGTAGAAAACTTATTGACTAGGGCTTCTACTACCTCATTAATGAAGTTGGCTTCCTTGATCTGTTAAAATTTCTAATGGACAACCAAATCTGGTGACAATGCATTCATAATATGAAGCTTGCCACTTCATCCATGGACGCTATTTTCAATGGCCTAGCTTCAACCCATTTGGTTAAATAATCTGTGGCAACTACAATATACTTATTTTGGCGTGGGGTAGTTGGAAGTGGACCTACAATGTCTATTCCCCACTTTTCAAAGGGACCCAAGTGGAAGAATAGGGCATAATGGAGCTAATGAAGTCTTACGGTTACCATGTGTTTTACAAATAACACATGTCTTACAATAATTATAGACAATCTCTAAAAAGAGTGGGCCAGTGATAACCTACATCCAAGATCCTTCTTGCTGTAAGTTGTCCAAAAAAGTTTCCTCCACATGTACCATTGTCGAATACTTCTATTAGCTCCTTCCCTTGATCACGTCCAACTTCCCTCTTGTACTGTCCATCAGGTCCTATTTGAAATAATACTCCATGAAAAATAGAATATGGATGACTGGCTTGATTAATCTTCCTCTTAGTCTTTGCATTGACACCATCAGGAAACTTGAATTCATTCAGATAATTCCAAATATCTATGTATTCACTAGGGATTGTGTCAAGGGATAACAATGTTGCATCTGGGAAATCATCATCATCACAAGATGAACCTAAACAATCATAGGCTCGAGAGAGTACATCTGCATTGACATGTTTCTTTCCTAGCCTATCTATAATATCAAATTCAAATTCTTGTAAGCAAAATTATCCATTTTGTTATCCTCCCTAATGGGTTAGGATTATTTACAATATATTTTAGAGCCTAATGATATATTACAACTATAAATTTTTGCCATAGTAAGTAATTTCTAAAATTATTTATAGCAAAAATGATAGCTAGAGCCTCTTTTTCTGTTATATTATAATTTTACCTTTGCACTGCTCATTTGTTTGCTCCCAAAGTAAATTGGATGATCATTCCCATTTTCATCCTTTTGTCTCAGAGTACTTCCTAGTGCTGCATCTGAAGGCATCAGTATACACAATGAATGGCTTGACTCCAATTTGTATTCTTTAAAATGTGTGAAGACACCAAAGCTTCCTTCAATTGTTCAAAAGCTTCATGCGCATTATTTCCTAGTTCATAACTAACATCCTTCTTCAAGAACTTGGTTAATGGTTGTGCAATCTTTGAGAAATTCTTTATGAACCTTCTATAGTAACCCACATGGCCTAAAAATGACCTTAAATTACTTCTATTCATAGGAAATGGTAACTCTTTGATTTTTAAAACTTTATCAGGATTAGTACCAATACCATCTCTGGATATAACATGCCCTAAAAAAACGCCTTTAGAACATACAAAGACACACTTTGTAGGGTTTAGTGAGGCTTGTGCTTCATCTAACCTTTGAAATGCTATCTCCATATGGTGCAGGTGGTCTATCTTGCTCCCATATATGCAAAAATCATCTAGAAATACTTTGATGAAGTTCCGAATGTAGGGTTCAAAAACCCTATTCATCAAATGTTGGAACGTTGCCGGAGCATTACACAACCCAAAAGGCATAACTCTATAAGCAAATGTTCTCCAAGGAGTGGTGAACGTGGTCTTCAACTAATCTTTCTCTGCTATACAGAACTTGGTTATATCCGTCTATATCCACCAGACAAAACTATAGCACTCCTGGTCAACTATTTCGTCTAAGATCTGATATGAGAATGGAAGAGGGTAATGATCCTTCTTTGTTGCCCTTGTTGAGATTCCTATAATCAACACAAATGCGTAGATTCACATTCTTTTTTATTGAGATCACAATGGGAGAAACCCATTCTGAATTCTCCACAGCAAATATGAATCCTGCATCAAGCAACTTATCTATTTCTTCTTTTACAATCTTAGAGAAATTAGGATTAATTCTATATGACATTTGCTTTATGGGTTTAACCACCATCTACCAACTCAATAGAATTTTCTACCTAACTTACTTGATGGATTTCCTTGTAATCAAAAGTGAATAGGTGTATGTACCTTTGAAAGAGTTAGAGGTAGTATTCCTTCTCGCTCTCCATCACAACATCACCAATCTTTATTTGTTGGAGACGATCATCAATTTCTTCTTCAGATAATTTTATGGGTTCATGAGTCGGTGTGACTGGAAGGATATCCATGAATGAAACATCAACATCACTTTCTTCATTTTTTGTGTCCACTTTACTAGTACTATAGTAATCATAGGATGTCCAATCATCAGTTTCATCACTTGAATACACAGGTTCTATCTTATTATGCTGAGGGATCACGTTTATCTTCACCGTTTCTCTACCCACATTCAAGTGTCATGAAGCCTTCATTCTAGTAGTTTCTTGCATGAACTCTCCTTAGCCATGGTCTTCCTAGCAACATTGGTTACGCAACAATACCATTTTTCATCACCTGAAAGTCTACCACACATACAACAACCCATAACAGATATTGTCCACATTTGAAACAACAACTTCTAGTTTAGTTTTTCCCTTATTTAATGACCTTAACATAAGTGTTGAGGGGTGTTCAATTTTTAAACCCAACATATTCATTATATACTCGAACATTACATTAATTGCAAAACCTCCATCAACTAAGACATCATGAATTTAAATACCATTACATAATACCTCAGTTTGTGGAGCGTAGGGATCCACCTCTGCCTCTTAAATAGGGACCTCAACCTCCTTCCTTTGTTGAGCATTGAGTCCACTTCGCAGCTCCCGGCTCTTCTTAAAAGACATAGCCAAGAAGGTGACTATATGTAATATTTACAGGCCTTTTGGACAGATCTTCTAAGATGGAGTATGGTCTTTGTCCTTGTGAAATCAAAAAATCTTGCACCACCCCAACTTTCTTCTCCTATGTTTCTTACTAGTTTCTCCTTTCATCTTCTTAAGATCATTTCCATCTTGGTTATCTTTTTCTTTCTTTCTTTTTATTATAAACACATCCACTTAATTATTTATGCTCTTATCTATCTACATCAAAATAATTCACAGGTGCTTTTCCTTTATCATTATCTCTTATACCAGATGTAGAAGCTCTATCTAGACAATTATACTTATAATGACCCTTTTTATGACAACCATAACATACAACTTCAGAAATATTTCTTTTTGGACCTCTATCTCCTCTCTGAGAACTAAATTCTTTAGCTTGAAGAAGATTAATAGTTAACTGGTCCATCTTCCTAAGTAGATCTTCATACTCATTAGATATACTAGGAGAAAGATTTGTGCTCACACGAGAGTGGTTGTGGATTCTGGACCAAAGGTGTTAGTGTAGCCTCTACTTTAACAACAATTTCTTCTGGGATCCTATTCCATGCTTTCTTCTTGCCTTCTTGCAATCTCCTTTACTTGTTCAATGGTTTTTGGGTGGTCATGCTTCACTCGTTTTCTGATCTCTGAATTCATCCCAAGAATGAAGTGCTTACAGAGGAGATTATCCACGTAATTCATTAACCCATCTGCTAATCCTTCCCTTCCGGATCTGGGCATCAAGCTTCCTCCTTAGCTCTAGAACACGAGAATGATAATCACCTTATCTTCTCCATCTCTCCTTGGGATAGCTTTGTGATATCGATCATGAGATCTACGTATTTATGTTTTTCACCAAATTCTTCAATAAAACTTTCAGTTAATAAATCCCATGAGCTTTTCACATTATCACCTAGTGTTTCAAACCACCTAAGGGATGAACCATCAAAAAAGGTAGGAAAAAATTTAGTCCATTTTTCCCTTATTATAAGGCCATTACAAATTACAAGATCGTTTAAACTCTTGAATGAAAGAGGAAGCATCTTCATTAGATTGGGCTGAAAAAATAGGAATCTTCCCCATTTTCAAAAGTAACCATAGTGAAATACCAACCCAAAAGTACAATCAACAAGACTTATGTGCAGTAATAATTGGAATCACTATAATAGAAAGTGACTTTAGACCTTTCTATATGACCACGGTAAATTACCTATGGTAAAACTTGACTTACTGCGGTAAAAACTGACTTTACTATGGTAAACATTATTTACAGTAAAAGTGAAGTTACTATGGTAAATACTATTCACGGTAAAAAGTGACTTTACCATGATAACTACTATGCACAGTAAAAAACAAGGTTACCCTCCAAAATGTTTTTTGACTAAGTGGGAATATCTCTCTCAGAAAATCCACCAACGAGGAATGGTCCCAGGCAACGGAAACAGAAATGTCATCACCAATCCGGTCACTACGATAATTCTCCACTGGGAACTCCTTGTGCTATGATTATTTACTAATGCACAGCTTTTAGTTTGGTGGAAGTAATCTGGAAACATAATAACAGACATAATACAAGAATACCATAGAGTATGATAGAAAGGAATGATGACAAATCTGATATATAAGTGTAAATTATATTATCAACATGAAATTGTTATAATCTTATCCATGAGGTACTTCAAGTGTTACCAACTCCACTTGCCTTCCATCAATAACTATGGGAGAAACTTCACAATTACACCTCTTAATGGCTTCTTTAACACACCTTCTAAACGATGAATTCCTTCACACACTTACTCATATAATATTTCTCACTACTTCCTTCTATCCTAAATGAGGGGGGTGGCCTCTCTATTTATAGAACTTTCAGGCTTATCTACCTTATCACTAAGATAGGATAATAAATCTAATCTAACGAGTCATATTCCATACCTTAACTCTTATCTTTACATGTAAACTTATCTTTGAAGATAAGATAAACCTTATCATTTCACATGGGTTCCACATTTTTAGAATTTTTACAAATAAAATACACAAAATATTTATGACCTCACTCCTTGTCCTTATTACAAATATAATATTTCTAATTCCTAATCATGTAGACCCTACATCTCTACTTACCCTAAATTTGACATTTTAACATTACCGAACCACTTACCACAACTACTTACTTTTTACCACAACATTCCTATTGCACTTTGACTGTTACCGTACTATACATTATTGGCGGTGTCATACCAGCATCACCGTTATCTTCTATCGGATGCTACTACTAATTAAAATTAACAACATCCTATTCCTAATACATACATTAATGAAATAGAAATTACGAAGGAAAATTTTAGTGTCGATAGTTCCCTTGCAATCTTGGAGAGAAAGTGCTTCCGCCACCACTTTCAGGACACATTATCCAAGATGTCTCTCTTGGAATCTCTTGTGAGACCCACAATTCTCTATGGTTCTGAGGTTTGGGTTCCCTCCCTACTCGATTCAGATTGTATTTCTATTAATTGAGTTCATATCCTTATGCTTAGAAAAATCATCAGATGTAAAGAGATTGTTCCTCATAATATCATCCTTACCAAGTTTGGGGCTCACCCCTTCAGACTAGAGTTCATATTTGGTCTCGTCTCACTTTTTCATAGTATCTAAGGACTTTTTGATTCTTTCACAGGTAGAGGTAGGTACATCTACCTTCCCTACCATTATTTTGAGGCATTTTCTCTTTTTAACCATAGTGTTTGTGTTCACTAATGGTATGTCAGGGCCTCTTGTCTCATTGGATCCATTGGGATCAACATGTACCGTATTCCCCCTTTCAGGTACTCCATGGATTCTCCTTCTCACCTCCTTTCGAGCACACAAGACCTGCACAAAATTATCAAAGATGATATATACAGAAAGTTCATTCAAATCAATTGGACCAACCCAAGTGATGAGCTATGCCCAAAGATGGCCTTTTATGATAATCACTTCCTCAAAGTCAATAATGGACTCATCATTCATCCTACCTATATCTCCTGCCATTGGATGCATGTTCTTCACATATCCCTGGGTTAGTTTAGAGTTGGCTCCCACAGGATTCGGGTCAAGAGCAATTACCAATTGGATCGGTCTGAAAGGATCTTCTAGCTTTTCCCCCTTAAGGAGATTGAGATAGAGGAACACTTCATTTTCCAATGCCCCATTTACTATGATATCAGAGGGAGGTTTCATTTTTTATTCCATGAATATCCAACATTCACGACATTTTTTAGGTATTATGATCAGAGGTGTCTCGCTCTCTATTTACAGGAAGCTCTTAAGCTCCATGATGGGGTTATCCATCCTCCTTTCAGAGGGAATATTGCTTAATAGATCACATATTTATTTATTTTTCTCCTGGGTGAGAGGGGCACCAAGTGGGGACATGATCCTTGTGGAGATACTCTGATTAGATCTGTTAGGACTAGAGGATATTCTTCCCAGACCAGAAATATTTACACTTAGACATGGCCAAGGGCCCAGTATCATAGGCAACAAACCACCAGGTTCACTCAAATAGCTCTTCTCTCCATGGATCATATGCATCTCGGAAAGCTTCCAGTTCCTACCGCCAAACATCAGCACATCACCACATTCTTTCCAGTTAGCCTAGTATGACAATCGTGAGGGTTGGTGTTGAGGATTTTCCCTCCACCTCATCCCCCTTTTTGTACTCTCTTTCTTCTTCTTTTATTATTCTCAGAGACCCTTTTGAGTTTTTCCCAATTGTTTTGCCTTTGATTTATATGGTGTAGTCCCATTGACCTATCTTTGTGGTCACTTGTTGGACATTTAATATTATTATCTTATTTATCTTATCTTATGTATAATGGAATTTTTTTTGACCTAGTAGTAAATTTATTCTTGAGATCTTACAATATAAGGGATGATTTCTTATGCATTTGGTGATGATGATAAGGTCATTATATTTCAATTCATGTGTCACACTTGCATGGTTGAGGTGTTTTTTTTGGTGTTTGAAGACTATTTTTATAGGTTAGAGACCTAGTGGGGATAGTTGATTCTAATGGTGGCTTTATAGCATGATATGATGATGTAGATGTGTACAAGATTGTTTTATGTTGGTATAAGACTTATAAAACATGTCTAAGTGGTTTTATATGTTTGGTGAATTTCATGTTGGCTCAAGAAGACTAAGTGTGGCAAGAGGGTAGTTTGGGTGTATTAGGCTTACTTGTGTCATAATAAAGGATTTAAGTGTGTACATGCTATTGTAGAAATTAAGAGGTGTATGAATGAGGTTATTGTAAATTTTTCATTCTTTTTTAGTGATCTATGCTCTATGATGGTTGAACTAAATGTTATGTATGAACATTAGTCATGTATATAAGCATGTTCTTCTCACTTATTTATAGTTAAGAGAGAGGATGAGAAAGTGTGAGTAAGGGGGGAGAGTAAATAAGTAAAGGAGGTATTTTTGACCATCAAGAAAGGACATAGAATATGTTATGAAGGAATAACAGATGGTGAGCATATGGTGTTCAAGGTCAGATGATCTAACCAGCTTGGTGAAGAAGCATGTTGTGTGAAGAAACCTAGAGGGCATATTTGAAGAAGATAGAAGAAATGAGAGTTGAATAGTTGTTATCATTAATTTTTGTGTAAAAAAAATCTCAAGGTGACAAAAAATCAGGTGGCTTAGGTTTTGATGATTCATATAGGGGTTTTTTTCCTCCCTGTAGGGTTGGTGCTCTGCCAAATGTAAAGGTTGGTGCCTCACTAAAATTAAGGGTTGGTGCTCATTGTTGGGTTGGTGCTCATCTAAATTTAATTCATTTATGTAATAAAAATTTTTTTTAGTGGTTTTTATTCCCCGCAATGGTTTCCCACTTAAATCTGGTGTTCATGTGTTCTTATGTCTCATTTGTATGCATGGATATTATAACGTTTTGATAATTCATGTTAAGATAGTTTTTATAATTAAGTTGAATGGAATGATTGATGAATACTAAGTGATAAGTGAAAAAAATTTAATAGCACATTGATTCCCCCTCATCTTAGTGGTTATTCTTCCAACAACTTTAGAGGCGTTGTTATGGAGTGAGTTAGTCAAGTTTGAAATTTTACACTTGGATAGTATCAGAAAAAATGGCTCCAAAATTGACATGGAAAAACTTATTCCCAGTGAGATAAAGTGAAACTATATATTGATCACAATTCTGAATTCGGGAGAGAAGGGGTTTGAGGTGGAATGACACGATTTCTCGGTTGATATGATTTTTTTGTGGGGTGGTTCCAAGTAGATTTTATAACTTCAAAACCTGGGTTGATGGGGATTAATTAGGTTGTAGCTCAAATTAGCTCTAATTGACACAAAATGGACTTGTAAAAGGTTCATGAAGTAACCAAAATGGTATTTTTCACTTTCAACCAACCTTTGTTTATGGTGAGAATGAAGGGAAACTCATAGGACTAGAATATGATAAGTGATACTCATTTTAAAGGTACCATTCCAGATGAAATAATTAAAAATAAAAAGTTTGTACTTGTACTCCATAAGAAAAAGTGGCTTTGAAACCTGCATATAAACAACACCTTCCAAAAAGTTCTAGTGAAATCAACTATGGGATTCCAATCCTAATATGGAATTAGAAAGGTTAGAGTTGGTATATGGAAGTATCTTGGACCAAAATTAATTAGGAAAAAGTAATTCCAAACTAAATTCATATTTTAACAAGGTTTATTTCAAGTGGCTAAGGTTTTGTCTTATGACACCCATGTGAACTAATTTCCTCACTAGAAGCCTATTTCATGTCATACTAAATTAGTGTGTTTCTAAGGTGGTTTGTGTATCTGAAGGGGCTTTTTTCAAATTTGGTTTTTACTTATAAAAATGTTTACTACAATAATTTAATAAACATTAAAAATATATCAATAATCATTAATAGAACTCACAGTAATAAAATAACAATAATGATTTCAAAAATAAGAGAAATAAAAGCGCAAGTGTATTGATAGCAGGAGAGGGAGAGAGAGACAGAGATAGAGAGAGAGAGAGAGAGATAGAGATAGAGACAGAGTGAGAGAGATAGAGAGACAGAGAGAGACATAGAGAGAGGGAGATCCATTCCTGTTGATATCATGAGGAAGCATTCCACAAAGAAAGAATAATATTTTTTTAGAATTGGTGTTCCCATGTCTAGCTATCCATGCAAACATTTTACTTAGAAATGATAATAGATTTGAGAGATTGCTCACAATTTAATATTTCTTGGAATATACATGCCATCTAATCATGAGATTCGATCTTGGTCCAGTTAAATTGGTAATTCCACACAAAAGCGCCAAAAATGGATTCTTATATTTGGAAGGTATAAAAACCACAAGTAATTTTTGAATGCTATCATACTCTCCAACCATATTCAGCTAAAGTATGAAATAATTTTTTCATATGTGATTGGTTCCCCTAATAAGAACTATTCATATTTCAATAAATATAACAAATAGACTTTCAATCCAATCAATGAAATATTTCTATCATCCCAATTTGATGTTCCAACATGTCATGTATCATACATAGTCTAGGGAAATATATTTATGGTATGCACACCATTTTTACATATGTTATCCCTACCTTAAAATTTAAATCAAACATATATTAAACTCTTCATACTTCCATATTCATCTCCATTCCACACCTCTAACAACACTCCCTCATGGCACCATAACTACATAAAGGAAAAAAATATGTTTCATTATGGCGAGGTGGATGACCATACCATGTCCAAAAATATAAAATTTATATACCAGAAGAGAAACTGATAATCCCAAAGCCACAATATTTCAATTTTCCATTAGTTGGAGAGTGTTGGAAAATGATAATAGAATCTCATCTTTAAACTTTCCAAGGGATTTTTCTTAAATTCCATTAGGGCCTTTCCAAAAAATTTAGTTTGTGTATTTTGTGTGACATTGTATGGTTCACTATAAAAAAATATTTGTGATATGTTTTTCTATAGATCACATACCACATGTATGCTACCACATTTTACGTATATGTCTATCAAGGTACTAGAAACTACAACATCAAAATATCCCCTTTTTGTTATTCTTTGATGGATGTACATATCCTGTTTAATGCTCCCATTCTACATTGATTTTGGAAGCACTAGAAATAATAGGGTAATTTATGTTGGTTCTTGAACAACTTTTCACTTATACCCTTATATTATATCAAGTTCCTTAGCCACACTTCCCATATACTTTCATGTCCCCTTCCAAAACATATCCCACCATGCTGACCTGTAAATAAAATAGGAAAACAATTTCTCTCCAAATGACATATCTAACTACGACCCATCACAAAAATTTACATTCATGATGTTTTTTTGGCGTCCATGCCCTACACATCCGTAAAAACACACTGTTGGAAATAAACTAACACTTAATTCATCATATGAGTTAAAGTGATATTCTAATAAAGTAATTTTTTAATTACTTAAGTTATCTTAGATAAAGTAAATTATTATTGAGTTGTATTTTAGTTTTCTTATCCCTTGGTATGTGGGATAATGTTATATCTTAGATATTTTGTTCTCAGATGATTTCCATAAGGGGAAATAGGGGCAGTTAGGGGAATTATGTTATTCCTACATATTTTCTCAAATTAGGTGATCTGGTTCCATATAATGTGGATGAGATGGAATTTTTCCAATAAATATAAATATTGCAGCTCTCTCATTTGTTTGTAATGCTTGATTTTGATATTAATAAAATACACAGTAAATATTTTGTGTCAAATATTATTTTCAAGTATTCATTGTCAAGATTTGCTATCAGAGTTGGAAGAGCCTGAACTTGTGAGTATTCGGGAGTGTAGGAAGTTTTAGGGAGGAGGAATAAGAATCTTGAGCTAGGAGGAGCTAGAGTTTCCCCCAGCCTCTTCACAGAGCCCCTGCCCTACTCCACACACTAGCAACAATAAAATCAATAGTACAGAAAATAACATAGGCAGTGATTTTTTTTGGAACTGTAATCATAGGCTAGCATACCTAGATGCACCTCTAATATTGGTAACAAATTCATTGTATCAATTTGTTTTTTAATAATGTTCATTACATATGAAGTATTTAAATAGAACTATATATGATTGTTTCAAGGTTTTTTTTTTCTTTTTCTCTAATTTAGAGATCCCCTTTAGTGTGATTTAATTTAGTGGACCCCTAATTTTGGAGGCACCACTATTTGGGTCTGGTGTGTAGGTTTCATTTTAATAAAAAAAAAAAAGTTTGAACATCCACCACCAAACTAAAACCTACATTTAGTTGTAGGATTTGCATATATCTGTGGATTCACCTTATAGACCTACGTTTTACATAACCAATTCACACCTGTAAAAGAAAAAAAATGTTCCGGATACTGATCTATCTTAGCATCTTCAACCTTCAGCCAAAACAATCATTGCCATATTTGAGCTCCATTCATGTGTGATGTTGCAAAACATAAGTTTTAAGGTGAAGGGGGGTCGGATATCTTGAAGCCATGGAGAAACCAAGGCACATGTGAGCCAAGTAAGCCCTAATCGGGCCAAATTTTAAAAATATATTTTCTTTTAAAAAACAATCCATTTTTGGATTTTGTGGAAAAAATTAGAAAAAAAATTCCATTTTTGAAAAGGGTCCCAGAAAGATATTGAAATCAAAATTAAAACAAAACATAACTTCAATTGGTACCTCAGATTGAGGTGTCATTTTTTTTAAAGTGTATGGTTTTTTGATCTCTACGTCTTGTTCCATCTTTTAATAAGATTTGTTTTGTAAAAATTGAACAAATTAAAGGTTGTTTGTATTTGAAAAAAGGCCAAAGAGTGCAAAAAAAATTCCAATCGGCCAAGAGAAAAATTTGTAACAGGGCCAATAGTGCCAAAAATTCATTATACACGGCCGAAAAGGAGACCAAACTAAATAAAATATTATTTTTTGAGGGGTGTGCATGCTTTTAGGGGGGGGAAGTGTTCAATATTTTCTTCTGCTGTTTATTAGTCTTCACAATGTCTACAATTACAACACCAAAATTCTTTTTGCCAAATTCTCAAATTTTACGTTCTGATAATTACCCAGCATGGAAAACAAAAATTCATCCATAACTTGATTTTTAAAATCTATAGTCCGTTGTTTCTGGTACATTAACAAGATCTACAATAGATGTTACACAACAAGCTACATTTGATTGTGCAAATCAAAATACAAATTTAATAATCTTGTTTAGTGTTTCAGATGAGGTACAACCTCATATTAGTGAGGCCACAACAACAAAATAATCTTGGGACAAGTTGAAAATAATATATGAGTCCAAAAATAAGAACACAATACTTCATCTCCAGAATCAACTATTGAACTTGAAAATGCAACCAACTGAGAAAGTTGAATTTTTTTTAAAAGAGTACCAACTTTATGTGCATCACTTCAATATTTGGAAGAATAATTAACCGACACATCACTCATGCCTATAGTATTGAGAGCTCTTCCTCCTTCTTATAGTATTTTTGTGACCACATTAAACATAACAGGTCAAAGAATGACTTTTGAAGAGTTAGTGAACATGCTACAACAAGAGGAAGTTATTCACTCAACTACTGAAATTGAAGAGCATGCACTTACTTCTAATCAAAAAGGAAAAAAGTAGGTTAAGTATAGTAAACAACCTAAGAAGAAAGGTAATACTCAGCAAGGCCAAAATGACCCAAAAAAATGTCATATTTTTAGTCGAAAAGGACATGAGTTAAGGAATTATTGGTACAACACATTCCAACAAGGATTGTCAATTGGAAGAAATATTAATTACCAAAAAAAAATCAGGCCAACAATAGAATAAACAGGGACAAAATAATCAAAAGTGGAAGAAGAAACCAACTCAACAAGGAAAGCCAAACAGAAAGATAAATTTGATGATAATGACTTCCTATATTATTCACAGTCAAATGAAGTATCCAATTCTACAAATCAAATTTTGGATGTCAACACAGGTACAACTCGACACATGACAGGAAAGAAATATTGGTTCTTCACAATGAGTAAAACACCCACAAAAAATCATGTCTCTTTGGGTGATGATACATCATATAGTTTTGAAGGCATTGGTTCCATTTCACTACCACTTGGGAAACATAATTGTAAAATTTCAAATGTTATTTATGTCCCTGGTTTAACAAAGAATATGTTATCTGTGAGTCAATTATTAGATCACAATCTCAAAATTGACTTTGAATGTAAAAGTGTTAAAAAGATGTGTTTAATTCGAGATAAGTCCAGAAGCTAGAAAATTTTTGCAAAATATTTGAATGTGGGAAGAGTTTCAGTTGGATTTTTTTCAACAAAATGATCAAGAACTTGTAATGAAGGATACATCATCAGCTCAACGATGGCATCGAAGACTTAGACATGTGAGTTTTGGCTATCTTGACACACTTCATTAATACAATATGGTTAGCGGTTTGCCACTTATAAAGAAAGGGTATAGATAAATGTCAACATTTTTTGGCATGAAAACAACATAGATAACCATTCAAACATATAGTACATTTCGGGCTAAGGAAAAACTTGACTTGGTGCATACCAATCTGCTCGAACCAATGAGACCTAGCCACTCTGGGTTTCAATATTTCATGCTCTTTGTTGATGATTTTTCAAGAAAAATGTGGATATATTGTCTTTATACAAAATACCAAGATTTTGAAACTTTCAAGAAGTTCAAATCCCTTTTTGAAATAGAGTCTGGTAGGAAAATAAAAAAACTTTGCTCAGATCAAGGGGGAGAATACACCAGTAATGATTTCAACAATTTTTGGGAAACACATGGCATTCATCGTCAAATGGATCCTCCTCACACACCACAAAAAAATGGTGTTGGTGAAATGTGAAATTGTACTATCATGGATATTGTGTGATGTATGATTGATGATACAGATTTATCAAGAACATTTTGGGCCAAAGCAGAAAAAATTGTAGTCTATTTACTAAACAGATTTCCTACAGCATCTCTTGATGGAGTAACACCACAGGAAGCATAGTCAGAGAATAAGCCATATATTTCACACCTTATATTTTTTGGATGTAAATTGAGTATGCACATTCGTAAGAAAAAAATAACTAAACTTGATATTAAATCAGAAAAACTTATCTTCTTGGGATATAGTGATGAAGCACTTGGCTATAGACTTATGGATCTAAGAACAAGAAGGGTATACACTAGTCGGGATGTTGATTTCTTTGAGAATAAAGAAGAATACACTCCTTCCATACACTCACATGATGAAAAAATCATCCCTACAGTGAAAATAGAGGATGGTAATCACTTTGATAATTACAGTGATGATGGGGAAGATGGTTAAATTCAACCCCCCACATGAACCACTAAAATTATTCCTAAATGGTATACAAGTATGATGAGAGATGCAAAATTGGATAGTGCCCTTGACACATCTACCACTGGAATGAGGACTCACAGTATGGCTCAAAATGAGATCAATTTGGCCCTAATGGGTAAAGTAGTTGAAACTATTGAGTTGTCCATAGTTTCAAAATCCCTACAATATAAATGTTGGAAAGATGATATGGATGCAGAATATAAGTCACTTATGAAAAATAATACATGACAACTTATAGATCTTCCACCAGGGAAAAATCTGATTGGATGCAGATAGATCTTCAAAATGAAGTACAAAGTAGATGTAAAAATTGATAAACACAAGGCTAGACTAGTTACTAAGGGATACGCTCAAAAATAAGGAATTGATTATGAGGAGACTTTTTTCCCACATCTAAGATTTAAAAAATCAGGTTAATATTTTCTCTAGTTGCACAATTTGGTTGGAAAATACAGTAAAATAAAAATGGTGTGAACGTGTTTTTACTTAATGG